>OX375872.1:136528065-136850565 GCA_947359465.1 Metellina segmentata | reverse complement strand
GATCAACTTTGGCTATGTGTTTAAGTAGCATGACCTGCCATACCCCAACAACACATCCAAAGCCTCTTTCATACAATGCTGAGGCGCGTTAATAATCGCTATTAGCAGCGATTATTGCCAGCCGAAGGCGGCAATACTCAATACTGATTTCATTGACTTCCTCACCTCGCAGGAAGCTGTATTTTCAATCATTTCACCTGTGTACTGTGTTATCTCCCTAATAAATTTGGCTTTGATATCTATTGTCCTTGGTGTTGCATTTTGGATGGCCAGCAGTCTATATGCTTTAATATTTTTCAATCATAAAATCATAACCTATAATAGCGCATCAGCATCCCCAATGAATACAAGTAATTTGTATAACTATTGAGTTGCATTATTTAATGACATACAGGTATTTGCAGTGATTTATTTAGAGAAAATGCCTTTTCTCTAGAAAATTTATTAGAGAAATACACATCGACAACACTTGCGTTTCCAGATGCAGCATCAGGGTGGTAACAGAACCGGGAAATCAGGGAATTCTCAGAAAACTTTTTAATTCAGGAAAACTCAAGAAAAATATTCAAATTTCACAAAAAATCAGGGAACTTTAAAATTTTTGATACTTTAAACAGCAACTATTATTCTTGGTCTTATTTAGAGCTGCGCGATTATGAGTACTTTTGAGAATTGTATTCACTGAAATTGTAATTCCAATAAAGAACACTTGCGTCGTAATTTTCGAAAACCGCTGCCATGTTTTTTGTGATTAAAGCGGATTGTCGCCATGAGGCCGGCGATACAACTTGTGGTAACAATTTGAAATTTGTGTAGCTAATGATGTTTTTTGTGTATTAAATTAATTTATTTTTTGCTTGCAATTACATTTTTGTAGAAATTTTTGGTACAGCTTCAGTCTGTTTATAGCGGTGGAAACGGTCTTGGCGTTTTTTTTATCGCATATCTAAAGTCGCCAAGGAAGGAATTATTTAAAATGAACCAATGAAATCAAACGGCAGTTCAACGGTATTTGAAAGAACTTAAGTATTCAAAACTAGCCACTCGTGGTTTGCACGTCTTTGCCCGTGACAGTTCTTTTCGTGGGGATAACAGTCTATTGGATAACAGCCATCACGGTGTTGCCCGTGATGG
This sequence comes from Metellina segmentata, assembly GCA_947359465.1. NCBI lineage: Eukaryota > Metazoa > Arthropoda > Arachnida > Araneae > Tetragnathidae > Metellina > Metellina segmentata. Next base: position 136,849,431 of record OX375872.1, on the reverse strand, counting down.
CCTCGTCATTGTCAAATGTGGCCAAATTAAATTGTGAAGAGATCAACATCAGACGTCACATTACAATCTCTTGTGAAAATATAAATATTTAATTAAAAAATTATTTATTTGAAGAAAATCTAACGTTGAAGATATCTATCTCGTGTACAATTTTCCGCAGATTTCAAACCCGGAGAAATTTTCATTCTATCTTTAACGATCGCTGAGATAGAAAAAAAAGCACTGAAGAACGTTAGTCATAACTTTAATTATTTATTTTGCTTCATTTGAATCCGTTGATCAGGAAATCAAAATGAATGAATCTCAAATCAAACGATGGTCATTCTTTGCAGCAGCAATTGTCCATTGATGTGCCCATCCATGTGTATTTAAATGAACAGTGGTATTGGGGAACTTTACATTTCTAAATTTAAGATAAGGAAGAGGTGGCTTTTTAAAATGTATTTAGACTTTTTTAGCAATTGAAGAAAATTTAAAATTGTCGCTCTGCAATGTTAATAAGTTTTGCTGAAATAAGCCAAATTGAAATAAACATTCAATGTTATGAAACAATAGCCACTTTGTGGCTAGCCCGGCATTGCCCATGCCTGTGGTGTTGGTTTGCGAATTACAAGCAACGTCGTGATGTTAGGCACTAATCTGGTGTAAAATTTTCCGCAGATTTCAAATCCGTTGAAAATTTCAATCTTAAATGATTCCGATTTTACGAAAAATAACTAAAGAATGCCAGTTAAAATGTTTACTTTTTTACTCTGCTAAAATCAAAGAGGGCAGGAAATGTAATCTGTTTTTTTTTTAACACGAAGGGCAGGAAATGCAATCTGTTTATTTTTGGAAAGCAAAAGTTGACGTGACGTCACAATCTCTTGCAAAAATATGAAAGATAGAATAGATTCAATTAAAAAAATTATTTATTTACAGAAAATCCTAATTTTAGGTATCGATCTAATGTGAAATTTTCCTCAGAGTTCAAATCCGTTGAAGTTTATACTTTATCTTTAATAGTCTAAGAAATAGAAGAAAAAAAGAGCAAGAGATTGTGACGTCATGCCAACCTTCGCGTTTCAGAAATCAACAGATTCCATTTCCCGCACTAATACAATTCCAGCAAAAGAAAGCAAAACAAAACAAAATTTTATTATTATTATTTTTTTATTGGCATTGTGTAGTTCTTTTTTGTTGTAATATTGGGATTGTTAAAGATAAGTTGAAAATTTTGACAGGCTTGAAATCTGCAGAAAATTTTACACCTAGATAGATACCTTATGCATTTGATTTTCTTTTAATAAATAATTTTCCATTGAATATTTATATTTTCACACAGGATTGTGACATCACGCCGATTGGATATCTTCGCATTTTGAATTTGTCCGCATTTGACAATGCCTTGATGGCTGTTATCCTATAGGGTACGAATTCCCATTTGATATGCGAAACAAACCAACACCATGTGCAATGCTGTTATGGCTGTTATCCAATAGGCTACAAATTTCAAGTTCGTAACCAATTAGGAATTCACCAGGGGTTAGCGAGCAGTGGTTATACCTGACCCCACAAAAAGAACACTGTTAACGCTGTGGCTAGTATATTATAATTGGATTATTTACTAGATAAATATCTTAGTGTAAAGACCTTTGTGAATTTATTAGGTTTTATGAACACTAAATATTTAAATTTAAGATTTTGGAGCTATTTCTTTGTATCTAATAAACCATGAAGAATTTGAATGGTAATAAATCATTTTTTAGGGTACTGAAATTCATATTTTTGATGACTACTGTGTAGTATTTTAACTGTGAAGTGATGAGTGAAGGAGATGCTCGAGTTATGGCCAGCAACAACCAAATGCCCAAAAAAGACGTGGTCTGTGTCATTGATTTGGTAAGCTTTTCGGTCACTAATTTCTTAAATAAATTTTGATTATTATTGTTTTAATTTTTAAAATAAGTACCATTTCGTGTACATAAAGTATTTTATGGTTACTGTTGTATAATGTAATTGCCCATAGAACGTTTTGTATCTTTCTTTGTGCTGCTAGTGCTATCATTCATTCCAGGCAGCATGTGTGAATGTTCAATAGCTTTCTTGTACGTTTGCCCAATACGAGTGTTGCTATATATATTTCTGGCCTAATAATGAAAAAACAAATATTTATGATTGAAATTGGTTTTATTGTTTTTTAAAATATTCTCCATGAAGATCGATACACTTTTGCATGCATTGGAACCAATTTTCGAAGCACTTTTTCCACTCCAATCGAGGTGCTCCAAAAAATGAGTTTTGAATGCATCAACCGCTTCTTTGGGTGTCGAAAATCGTTGACAACGTAATTCATTTTTGATGTGCGGGAATAAAAAAGAATCATTGGGTCCAAAATCAGGGCTGTACGGCGGATGACCCATCTATTCGATGTTTAGGCCTGTCAAAAAATCCTTTGTTTGAGCCGATGTGCGAGAGCTCACATAATCATGGTGAAGAATGATTCACCTCTTCTGCTTTTTTCGAATTTCTCTGATGACTTCTGGCAAACAAATGATCGTGTACCATTCAGAATTGACCGTCCTGCGTTGCTGTAACACCACTGTCGCCACGTGACCGGTAATGCCGAAGAAACAGGTAACCATTTGCTTCGATGTGCTTCTTCTGTGAACAATTTTTTTTGGATTTGGCTCGTCTTGGAAGACCCATACAGTCAATTGCTGTTTTGTTTTGGGCTCATCTGCATAGATCCATGATTTGTCACCTGTGTAGATGTTATACACAGCCTTTGATGTACCTTGAATGTAATTTTTCAACATTTCCTTGCACCAATCGACTCTAGCCTTCTTTTGAGCGTTTGTCAGATTATGAAGGATCCAACGTGAACAAATCTTTTTTACGGCCAAATGTTCATGTAATATCTTATTGATGCTTGTCATACTAATGTCCAAAGATGCCTCAATCTCACGGTATGCCACATTACGATCTTGCTTTATCAGTTCCTGCACAGCATCAATATTTTCTGGTTCGATTTTTGACAAACTTCACGGAATTTGTCCTGGAGCGAACGTCGACCATGATAAAATTCGTTATACCAGTTTTTTTACAGTGCTGTAGGATGGTGCTTTATTGCTGTTTTAAGAATTAAGTTCATCAAAGCACTCTTGTCTTGATATTCCACGTCGAAAGTTATGAAAAATAATCGAACGAAGATGAATCCAATACCATTTTTTGCCCGAGATGAATTTTTTAATTTACTGTAAACAGCACAAATCACGCTAAAATGACGAAAAGTTATAAAAAAAATTATGGTTACAATTATTAAATTATCGTTTGCAAACGTCAGCGGTTGCCTAGCACCACTTACGGCCGTATTCAAAAGTCAGAGTTAATTCGCGGGTCAACGATAATTCCCGAGTTATCGAAAAAAACGTATTCACAATGCCTGATCCGTGGTTTAAACTGCCGTTTCGGTGTTACATTTTGATCCTCCGAAATTGGCTAGTTACATTTAACGTATACGCAGTACTATCTTTTTGCGATGTATTCGAGCAAAACAAAGTGGATAACACATTTCATTCTAGGCTCAATTATAGTATTCTTGCGATGACTGTACTGAGCCTATCATTACAGTGCACCTGCTGCATAGCAACTCATCCCCTCATCATAATATTGCTTAAATGGAAAAACTTTAAACATAATTTTATTGAAATTCAAAAGAAAAATGGAAATAAACTTAGCTGCGTAAACGTAAACAAGCAGTTTGTCGAAAAGATAGATGACGGCACCTCCGTCCGCTAAGAGCAAAAGGTAGAATATGACCATGGCAGATGCAAATTCGTCATAGAATAAAAATTATTCTGTGGATTTATTACGAATGAAAGAAAATTGACAGTGAAAGTTACATTTCACACCACCAACACACACCCATACTGACATGTACAAAGATAATCGGATTACATTCATTTGTCAAGACATTGTGTACAATTCTTTCTTGCAAAATTTAGGTTTCCATAAAAATCCAGTTTGAAATTAAAAACCTTTGCATTTCTTTTCCCTAACCCAAATTAAAATGCTGTATGCGTTCTATTGAATCACAATTTGGAATCAATTCTACGGCGAAGTATGTGCTTGATTAGTATGAATGCAGATTCGGGCGTCGTAACCAGTATAAACAATATCACGTGATCGTGAGGAGACGGTAGTAGCCAATCACAGTGAGCATCTCATTTTAATCCCTGGATCACTTAACATGCCGTTTGAAAAAACAGTTCTTGATGATCCTCGAGTAAGAGTTAACTCGAGGATCAACTGATCCTCAAGTTAACTCGAGACTTGTGAATATGGCCGTTGCTGGTGCCAAGGCCATAAATATAAATAGCAACCCTCGTGTACATGAATTAGGCCTGGGCGATGTTCAAATTTTTGCATCGTGATACATTGGCATTCTAACATCACGATATCACAATACATCGTGATGTTAACCATGCATTTTATGCATAGTAAAAGCAAAACCTTGTTTCTACATCACTATATATATGCATAAAATATTTTAAAGTTCTTTGCTATATAAAATCGTGATAGGAAAAAAATAACAAATAAAGATGCGTTGTACGTTTAAGGAACATGCATGATTTAAAACAAGATTTTGCATATATATATTTATTTGTGTGTGTTCCACGCACCATATATGATCAAGTAGATTAAAAAATTAGCTTATTTAGAAAGAGAAAAACTCCTACATAAATAAAAATAAAGAGGCATTTGATTCCTCTTATTAGATGACGTCATATATAATCTAGATTTCCACAGAAGTTCACAACAAAAAGGGATGCAAACGGATTGTTTGTAACATCAAGAAACAAGAGAGGGTTTTCGGAATTCAACTTGAAAAGTGCAAAATCATTTTTGTTTTATAATTTTTAAATTGTACTGAATTTTAATTTCACACAAAAAAAAATTCTGGAATCGAAAGTCCTCATCAAGACACAAATGATTTTAAGAAATTCCTCATTAATTAAAAAAAATGAAAACAGATCTTTAAAATATGCAGATTTTGCAAAATTATTTTGTTTTTAAGTATTTTTAAGCAAAAAAAAACATTAACTAATTAAAAAACATAATATAAAGTTTACCTAAATAAATTCAGCGAGTAGAATTATTCGCTCTCTCGCAGTTTGAAACTTTTAAATTTCAATCTTTATGTGTCGCCTTATTCTCCCTCCAAAAAAATCAATGCAGAAATCGAAAAATTAACTATAAAAAAAAATTCTCATTAGTAGGCCTTTTATCGCGGCATTGAAAATCTAAGTTCCGTGTTGGAAAATCGCGCGTGCAAATAAATAAACATTGGAATCGCTGTGTCGATCTAAACCCAAATTTCCCCCAATGATGCTAAAATAACACGCTATCATCAACGCTAAAAAAACACGACGTTTCGCACCGAAAACCATGAGATACTGTTTAGGCAACTCAACGTGAAAATCGCGAAACCGATGTGGCAATGTTGACATCAGTTTTTCATGATGTATCGCGCATGCGCTATGAAAACATCGTGACATCAGAAAACCATGAGATACTGGTTTGACAACTCAAAGTGAAAATCGCGAAACCGATGTGGCGATGTCGATCTTACACCGATAGGCCTAGTGGCCACACACCATATATGCTCAAGTAGATTAAAAAATAGCTTATTTAGGTGAAGAAAAACTTAACCATAAAAATAGAAATAAAGGAGCATTTGATTCCTCTAAGAAAACATCGAAATCGTTGGCGCTGAGCAAAAAGAGACATTGTGACACCGGAAAACCGTGATGATGTTCTAGGATTGGCTGTGTGACATCGGGAAAAACCGATGTATCACGATACATTGTCATCGTGAAAATCAAGAAACTGATGTAACGATGTCGACCTCAAACCGGTTTTCCACGAATATATATATATATATTATGTGTCTTTAATAAAAACGATATCTTTCCCTTTTGTGATCTATGGCCTGTGTCATTCCTTTCCTCTGAATGAATCATATTGAATTTCAGAGCATGGTTCTCTGTTTTTAAGTGGGGTTGCTGTTTATTTTCTTTGCACTTCTACAGTTCTTGTGTGAAGCGGGGAAAGTCATAAGGAAATTTTTGCTATTTTATTTTTTCGAGCAATGTCTTATTTGTTGAAGGAGGGATCTTGGTTCCCTTGGATGGACAGAATTTCTCATTACATTTGAGGAGAGTAAAGGATGTATTTTGTGCTAAACAGTTAGATGCATTCTTGGAGGCAGATCCCACAGAAATGCGTAGAAACCCTTATGGATTAGCAAGGAAATTAAAAATAAATTGCCTTCTCTATGTATGGAGCTTAAGCACCCTTACCGGTAGATGCGTAAATGAATTTAAAAGAATATATTTGCTTATTTCGAGACTAGGGTATTTTAACTCCCACCCTGTATAGATGAATTAAAAAGGTATAAATTTGCATATTTGGGATGTATATGGAGTTTAAGCCCCCATAGGTGCACAAATGAATTAAAGAAAGAATATATTAGCTTTTAGGGTCTTTTTGAGTGAAAAAGGATGAATTTGCTTATTTTGGGTCTAAAGGTCTTAAGCTCTTATAGCCTCATAGGTGCACATATGAATTAAAAAAAGGGTATATTAGCTTTTCAAGTCTAGGAGGCTTAAACCTCCTAGCCCATAGATGTACACATAAATTAAAGGATATATTTGCTTTTTCAGGTCTAGGGCTGAAGCCTCGACCCTTCAGATTTGTCCATGAATGAAAAAGGATTCATTTGCTTATTTGGGTCAAAGAGGCTTAAGCTCCACAGGTGGTACACCCATGAATTAGAGAAATGTTTTTTTTCCCCTTGTCTAAAGCTTAAGCCCTCTCCCTCACCTGTAGACAGGAAGGTAACATATAACCGGGAAATCGGGGAATTCTCAAGAAACTTTAATTCTGGAAATCTCTGGAAAAATTTTCAAGTTTCACAAAAATACAAAGAACTTTTAAAATTTTGATAACTTAAACAACAACTATTATCGTTTGTCCTATTTAGAGATGTGTGATTAGGAGTACTTTCGAGAATCAAATAAATCGTATTCGCCAAAAGTGTAATTAGAATAAAGAACACTGGCATCGTAATTTTCCAACACCACGAAAACCGTTGCCATTATTTTCCCTGTGTTTGCAGCCAAAATGCTTTCTCCTTTCCCAAATTTTAATGTGGGACTTGTAAAGGAAAAAGCAGCACCCAACACACACACTAAAACCTTTAATGTTGTAAAAGAAGCCCTAGAAAATAAATTGTTGGCTGCAAAAGGGTGTTTTTTTTTTCAAATAATTACTTGTGAATTTAAGGGTTGTTTAAAGTAATATCAAACAGGATATTCCTTTGATACCTTTCATTTTTTTCTGATTTGACCATGATATCAAAGGTCTCATGGAAGGGTTCATTCAGAAGAAAGTTTTAAAGAATGAACGTGTGATGTTTTGGCTGTAGACATTATAAATCCCAAAAGTCTGCTACCTGCTAAAAATGTAGACTTTGACATTGCCACTAATTCCATGATCAAGAAATCAAAAGCAACAGATCATGTCATTCTGGTTTTCAGTAAAGAGTAGGAAAATTTTGATTAACTGTGTTTTAAAGTTACAAGAACGATTTCCTTTAAATTATGCATTAACTAAAGCTGTGTCTTGTTTCGATCCCATGATTGCTATAAATGAAGGCATCTTCTCAAAGAGACTTGATAAGCTTTTGCTTATTTGGATTGAAAAAATGGGTCATTTCTCTGGAAGCAGAGACTGCTAAAAACAGCTAAGAGATCTTCTGCATCGGCATAGTGTCATTGAAAAATGTAAAGATTACAAGCGTTATGGTGTAGAAAAGGAAAGGATTCATGGCTTTTGGTTCAGTGTTAAGCTCTGAAAGCTTACAAGAAACCCAGAAGATATTAAAACTTATACAAATACAAATATTGACAACCAGCTACAGGCTCAAGCCCAACAAGGCTGGTCCTTTGTTTATGAATTCCCCAATTCCCACTGACTATCCAATTGTATCTTAAATTCGTACACTCCCTTTGAATTAACTATATTTTCTGGCAACGCATTCCATTTGTCTATTGCCCTATTAAAGTAGTAGTTTTTCCATAAATCCCGATTAAAATGTGTCTTATTTAATTTATACCCATGGCCCCCTGTTCTGTTATCACTATTGAAATTTAAGCCCTCTGTGTCCCCTTGTTTTACCAACTTGAAAAACTGAATCAAATCCCCCCTCCTTCTTCTTTCCAGTGTATACATGTTTAGCTTACTTAAACGTTCATTATAGTCGAGATTTGCTACCCCCTTTATTATTTGTGTAGCTCTGTGCTGAACCCTTTCAATTAATTCTATATCCTTTCTCATATATGGAGCCCAGAATGGTACAGCATATTCTAGATGTGGTCTTACTAAGCCCTTATATAACGGCAAGATTATATTCTTATCCCTTGAAGTTACAGTCTTTTTAATATACCCCAATAACCTATTAGCCTTTTTACCCGCAGCTGAACATTGGTGACCCATTTTAAAATCCCTGTGAATTATCACCCCAAGATTCTTGACTATTTCTCCCTCCTTTACCTTTACTCCCTGCAGACAGTACTCGGCTCCACTGTTCCTGTAACCCATATGCAGAACTTTTCCTATATTAAATGACATACCCTATTTTACAGCCCATTTGGATATCTTATTAAAATCCCCCTGTAAGTTCTCTATCTGTAACTTGGTATCCACTGTCCCCCATATTTTTAAGTCATCTACAAGTATACTGGTTCTATTCTTAATCCCCTGACCTATATCATCTATGAAAATTATAAATAAAATTGGTCACAAAACTGATCCCTGAGGCACCCCTCTTATAACTTCTGTCCAATGTGAATAATTTCCTTTTACCTGCACTCTGCTTTCTACCCAATAACCAATTCTTTATCCATATCAATGTTATCCCCTGAAGCCCCAGGCTTTCCAATTTAAAAAGTAATGCCTCATGAGGTACTTTATCAAAAGCCTTTTGAAAATCTATGTACATGATATCTACACTGCTCTTATTATCCAGCTCTTCAGTAATTTTTTCGTAGAACTTCAAAAGGTTTATAGAGCAGGATCTGCCCTTCCTAAACCCATACTGATTATCTGATAACAGTACCCCCTCCTCCAAGTATAACATTATATGCTTTTTTAACAGAGATCCAAATATTTTGCAAATTACTGATGTTAGACTTACTGGTCTATAGTTGCCCAGATCACTTTGTATTCCCTTATTGAAAATTGGAGTTATGATTCTGTCTCATGGTAACTAAAATATTGGAAGGTTTTTTCAGTGATTGTCTGTTAAAGAATATAAGAGAAGAGTCATTAGTCGCTCGCAGACGCATATATGATCATGTAACTCTAAAAGGCAAACTCAAAATTTCAAATTATGCGACAAATGACATGTTAAAAAGGCAAGTTCAACATATGCTGAGGCGCAAGAAGCTCAGCAATTAAACAATAAAGATTGAGAAGTAATGTTAAAGAGAAAGAGAGATTCTACTGCTCACAGCTTTAAAAACTAGCTAAAAAAGCAAAAATATTGAGGGAAGCAGAAAAAGAAAGTCTCTTGTTAGAAGATATTAATGCTGTTCGAAGAAATAATATTGCAAAAATAATTTTATATAATAAATAATTCTATGTATATACTTAGCCAAGTAGTGTTTAATTACTATTGTAAAAGTGCTCAGCTTGAGTGAAGGGACTTTTTCAAGCATTTTTCATCTTGGGTGCTGGGCAACTTACAAATTTTTTTTTTTTTGGGGTGTTGGACTGAAAATAACGACAGAACTGCCTAATCGTATTTAATGCTGTTTATTCGCAGCAATCTTTGACATTATATAGAATTAAGTCCGCGATTGAGTTGGATCGCGTCTTTCACACCAAAATAGCATGTCATAGTGCACTTCATTACCCTCACATCTGGGGGCTTTGTTAGTAACATCCGCACAACTTAACTGTGTAGTGGTTGAGGAACCCCTCAATGCCACCTATTTGTTTCTATCGAAACCAACAGTTGGGTGTTTAAATTATATATGTTACACTATCTGTTAAACTTAATTTCTATCAGTACTTATTATTTTACTGAAAATTAATTTTTCAGATTCTTTATTTGCAATACAATATTTTTATTTTCAAGTTTACTTATCAGGTTTATCATTTATTTTTTTCGGATGACAATGATTCTGTGAAATGTTTTAAATGAAATATTTTTCTGTATAGCTATTGTCTTCTCAACACTTTTTGTTCGTAATCAATTCTGAATATATAGCTAAAAGTATTTTCATTAATCATATTTTTGACCATGATATTCATGACATTTAAATATATATTGATTAAAATTTATGATCTTTATACTATAAAATGTAACTAAAAGTGAATGATCCTATCAAAATTATGTCCAAACACATTAATAGATTTCCTGAAAGATATTTGTACTAGTGTTATACAATTTGAAATTTGTGTAACTAATGATGTTTTTTGTGCATTAAAATAATATTTTTTGCTTGAAGTAACATTATTGTAGAATTTTTTATCTATATTTGCATTTGATTTTGATGTATCATAATGTATGGTGTAAAATGTTCATAATTGTAATATTTAGGTATTTTTGTCTCCAGTTTTTTTCAATTGCTTTTTGTAGAGTTCTGTTAAGGTTGTAACCCTTACAGTAACAATTAAAAATAACTGATGAGAAAAAATACAAAATATTTATGGAGAATGATCCTTTTAAAGATTTTCTTACTCTAAATATTTAAAAATATTGTACGGATACTGTGTATTGATACTAAGCACGGATCATAACATTTCTTAAGGGAATTGTAAAATCAGGGAAAATTTTGTGATACTATCAGTTAACTTTTTTCAAGGATTTGCCACCCTGGTATATTGCCCATGAATTTAAAATCAAGGAATTTGCTTTTTTTTTTCACTTCTGAGGTGAGTAAGCCTCCATAGGTGCCCTGTGAATTAAAGAATGATAATTATATATTTTTTTGAGTCTAGGGGCTTAAACCTCAATAACAGTGTGCCAGTGAATTAAAAAATATTTTTCGGATCTTGGGGGTTTAAGCCTTTAATTAAAAATGTTTCTAGATGCAAATTATGTGTGGGGCTAAAGCCCCAAGACCTATTACATTGGATCAGGCTTAAGCCCTCTCCCTCCATCGATGTGCCTATGTGTGCATAAGACAATATTTGAGTTTCACCTGTCATTGATCTATGACTCGAGATACATAGAGAAAATATAGCTTAGCACTTTAGACAAAATCAGGTGTATGTTTGAAGACTGTACTAGCATGGATACAAATGGGACCAAGCCTTTTGTCTGCTCAGTCCTAATAGAAATGCAACTTTTAATATTCGATTAAAGTAAAAAGTTTTTTGTGATCTAAAGCTTGTGTTTATTTTTTTGGAGAGTAACTTTAAATGATTAAAAATGAAATAAAAAATAATAAAATGAAAAAGAACTTACATTTTTGAATTAGTATATAAATATGATAATTAGATGTCTCCAATTGTGTCAATATTGATATTAATACATTTGTGGGAAAATGGTTTCTGTACACTTTGCTGCAACATTTTTGACATGAATTTTGTGTTTGCCATAATCAGTTCATTGCAGAATAATTTATGAAGTGCTTCAGTGTTGTCATGATAGGTAGAGAAAGTCCTAATATATTTGCAAAAATTGCATATTTATACAGAAAATGAAAACCCTGATGGATGGTTACTAAGTTCATACTGTGATAAATCTTTGAAAAACATTAAAAAGGTTATAAAACTGTTTCATTATAGATACATTATGGGGAAAAGATTTTCAGAATCTAAATTTTAAATTCTGTCACTGTTTGCTGAGTGGTTAGCACTCTGACTCTTGAGTTCAACAGGCTTTTGGCTCAAATTCTAGTCTTGGTATAGATATTCAGTGTTTAGGAATCCACTCTTAAGTCAAAGTGTGTGTAATAGTATGTCATAGGTTCATGTCTAATTAGCCCTCATGTAGCGAATAATTACCAGAGTTAAAAACCACAAATTAGATTTCAGTGACTTTACTTCTGTGTCTATTAGATAAAAACAATATATTTAATATTGATGTTGTATTGATTGAAAAATTATATTTGTGATGCATTGAAATAATTTCTGAAAATATGATCTTGCATATTGTGTGTATATACTTTTACATAGGATTTTAACTGACATTGAATTTATCTCTTTTCAAAAGACTATTCCTGAATTTCGTACTCAGCGCATAAAGGCCCATGAAGAAATCAAGAAAGCTTGTCAGGCTGTTGGTGCAGTATTTCATCATATTGAATTTCAAAAGCTGGATTTTGGTGAGATGAATGTCCTGGATTTATTTTACAATGCTGATGTAGCTGTGGTTGATTTATCAATCTTGGTAAATATACTTAATTAATATTTCTTATGATAGATTACTGGATGATTTAATAGGTAATAAACTTATTTATGGTTTTTCCAGGACCAACAAAGTCCATTGTTTTATAGATTAGGGGTGAGAGAAAGTTTTAACATGAAACAAAACATATTGCTTTACAATGATTGCGATCCTGCCTCTACTCTTCCTTTAAAGGTAAAAATTCTTGTTAGCATATGAGTTGTGTTAAAAAATTAACCCATTTTCTCGTTTAATTTCTGTAACATTTAAATTTATATCTTTTCTGTTTAATTTTACCAATTTCAATTATTGTCTGTTTTTATTACTCTCACTATAAATGAGATGTAAAATCTAGATTAAAGTAATATCAAAATAAAAACAATGCTGTATATTTTATTTACTTTATTATTATATAATAATTTATTCTATATTTACTAGAAATCATGTACTTTTTCTTGTATATGGAATTATACAAAGTATAAAAACATTTGTGAATGCAGAAAGTGTTCTGAAGTCTTCACATAACAAAGCTTGAGTGTGCTTACAATTTTTGTACTTCTCACTTCACATTAGCCCTGTTTATACAACACAACATCATGCAAATCATGGTCATTGAAAAAAGCTGAAAATTTACAAATTGTGACACATTTTGTTATAATATGTATTTGTCTAGGTTTTGGTGCTTGCTCATTCCACACTCAAACAAGGAAAGTTATTTTTTAGCTAATGTGATTCTCAGCCTGATTTGATATTCATTAGTAGTTTTCTCTTTAGAGGTGCTATAATGAACTGTGTAATCCTAACTTGTATCAAATCATTCAATTTAGTAACTATTAGCAAATGTTATTTTTTGACTGACTATACTATCATTTTTTCCTTACACAAGGGTAATTATAAGGCAATATGTATTTAAAATGGACTACAATCCACTAAAATTATCCATAACCACTTGGGACTTGGTATGTTAGGTGCAAAACACTTACCACTTCTCCAAATGAGTTAAATATCAACTTAAGTGCTACTCAATATAATTAAAGCAGTTTTGTATTTTACTCTTTGCTAACTAGCTTATTAAAATTTGCTAAATATTGTATATTTGCACTTCATGTATTAATTTTAATATTTTAGTTATCTTGCGGTAGCTACAAAAAAGCTGAAAATTTACAAATTGTGACACATTTTGTTATAATATGTATTTGTCTAGGTTTTGGTGCTTGCTCATTCCACACTCAAACAAGGAAAGTTATTTTTTAGCTAATGTGATTCTCAGCCTGATTTGATATTCATTAGTAGTTTTCTCTTTAGAGGTGCTATAATGAACTGTGTAATCCTAACTTGTATCAAATCATTCAATTTAGTAACTATTAGCAAATGTTATTTTTTGACTGACTATACTATCATTTTTTCCTTACACAAGGGTAATTATAAGGCAATATGTATTTAAAATGGACTACAATCCACTAAAATTATCCATAACCACTTGGGACTTGGTATGTTAGGTGCAAAACACTTACCACTTCTCCAAATGAGTTAAATATCAACTTAAGTGCTACTCAATATAATTAAAGCAGTTTTGTATTTTACTCTTTGCTAACTAGCTTATTAAAATTTGCTAAATATTGTATATTTGCACTTCATGTATTAATTTTAATATTTTAGTTATCTTGCGGTAGCTACACATTATTGCCCTACAAAGTCAATGACAATGCTCAGTGTATTCTGACAGATCCTTCTGGTGTCAGGCATCTTCCAGGCGAATCAGCTGATTCTAAAAATATATTGAGTTGTCGATTAAAGAAAATATTACAAGAAGTAGAAATACAGTCCAAGTAAGAACTATTTGAGTTTAACTTTTCTTATATCTTGTGATAAAAGAATCACAGCTATTTATTTCCTGCAGCTTTTCATCAAATGCATTTTATGATCAAATCTATTTTAATTGAAAAAAAACGATAAATGGTAAGTATGCAGATATATTGAACCTGTCTTTAAATATCAAACTACTATTTAAAATACTAGGTTTTATTAAATCTGGAGTCTTACAGAATGCCCCTAGTTTATAACTTTTTGATAGTGCTGACAGTGAAATAATGGAAAATCTGATAAAATTATGTGCTGTGAACAATTTAAATTTACCTACAAAATAGGAAACAAGAACCCAATTTCTAACTATATAGGGTGACCTATAAAAGTCCCTTTAAGCACTTTAATTTTGAAACCACGTCTCATAGAGTCAAGGTAGCAACGTGTATCTACAGTAAAGTGACCATGCTGAATTTATTGAGACAGCTTACAGCGCTGCTAGCGGAGAAATAAGGAAATTAAAACAAATAACTTGAAAACTAAAGGAGATTGGCCAAAAAGTTCAATTAGAGAAATGTACCCAAAACAATAATAAAGGTACAGAATAAAGTTTCATGGAGTTATCTGTAAAACTGGTGGAGATACTCGCGATTGAAATTTGAACTTTTCTATGCCTTGAAAAGGGGGCCGTCCTGAAATTGAAAAATGTGTTCTCTGGTATTATTCAGTTTTTCTGAGTTAAGCAACAATGAATTTAAATTAAAACAACAAATAAATTTTTAAAAGATAAATAAAAAACATCTGAAAAACGTACTTTGGAAAATTTAAAAAAAAAACGACGATCCGAAATCACGATTTTTGTGCAACAACTAAAATAGACAAATGAAAAGCTCTGGGCCATGCAGCCATGAAGAAAAATTTACTATTTAATAATTTTATCCTGATAAACTTGGGGGCTGTGGTCAGTATCAATTAGTTAAGTGATGAACTGCCAATCAGAGGGTTGTGAGTTCGATCCTCGTCTGTGCCATCCATATACCGAAAAGTAAAAAAGGGGCTTGGTGCTCACAAAATCCGTTGTGACCTCGTAAGTCCTCGCGTTGGTGTAATGTGGAGATTGGGGTGCCATCTCGGGTGTTACTTTTTATGAATATGTTTATTTATTTATTATTATTATTATTATTTTTTTTACTTTGTTTGAATTTAAATTTGTCATTGCTTAACTCAGAAAAACTGAATGTTAACACCGTAGAAAACGTTTATCAATTTCAGGACGGCCCCCTTTTCAAGGCATTCAAAAGTTCAAATTTCAATCCCGAATATCTCCGCCAGTTTTACAGATAACTCCATGAAACTTTTTTTTGTGCCTTTATTATTATATTGAGTACATTTTTCTAATTGAATTTTTTGGCCAATCTCGTTTAGTTTTCGAGTTATTTTTTTAAACTTCCTTATTTCACCGCTAGGAGCGCTGTAAGCTATGTCAATAAATCCAGCATGGTCACTTTGCTGTAGGTACACGTTACTACCTTGACTCTACGAGACGCGGTTTCAAAATTGAAGGGCTTAAAAGAACTTTTCAGGTCACCCTGTATATGATCTAATAGTCCATTATAAATGACGAAGTTGCTTGTAAACATAGGACTATATAAAGAACAGGCAGAAGTTGCTTTTAAAATTCTTGAATATATAAAGAACCAGCAGAAGACAATGTTATTGCATATCAAAGTGGTACCAAAATCTTTTAAGTGTAGTATACTACCATGAAATATAATTATATCCTTCATACTCAAGCTTTACAGATATATTCAAGCTTGAAATATAACCATCACTTTGATGGTTTTAATTCCATAGTACATCAATACTTAAATTTATAAATACAAAATGAAGATATATTCTTTTTATATCTTTCAATATTTAAAGTACAGTGGAGTTCCGATTATCCGAGTTAATGTGGACCAAGATTAACTCAGATAACCAAAAAACTCGGTTAAAGCGAAAATTGTAAATAAAATAAATTATGTAGGTTTAAATGTATATTTTAACAAATACAAAAGTTATGCAGATACACCACATGCAATTTATGTTTTTACGATAATTAAAGAGTTCTCACTAAAAAGTCCTTAATTGTTTTTATTTTTACGTCACTTTGGCATTCTGCAGCAAAATGTTTCGACATTTTTTTTAAGGTTAACAGGATTGCTGGTGTCACTTCTTCTTGTTGTTCTGTATATTCAATAGCACTTTCGATAGCTTTTAGTTCGTGATACAATGAAATGTAAAGGGGGTAGTGTTTGATTTCGTTTTCCTGAGTGTTTATAAGATCAAGTTCAGCAGTTTTAAAAATTGAAAATGTAGTACCAAAAAAAACCCTAGAAATATTTGATAGCTTGGTTAAAGCAGAAACTTGGATAATCAGGGTTATACTGTATATAACTTATCTAGTTTATGGTATTTATAAATCTAAAATTGTGGGATATTTTTCTCTTAAATGAAGAATTAGAAGTCAAGATAACAGCCATGAATGGACTATCATTTTTTGGTATCGTGTTTTTCAATTTTTTTTTCACAACTTTTTGTTTTACTATCATAAAAATGTTAAAAATATACCATAACAGTTTTCAATAAGGTTTCTTAATATTTTACAAAAATTTGGACTGACATGTAAAATATAATGTAAATTTCTATTTAGAAAATGCAAATATATAGACAGTCATTTGAAGCTTTTAAAAGTTAAACTTTATGATATAAATAATCTAATTTCAAAATGGAACATTTTCAGGGCTCACATGAAAGAAAAGTTTCTAGCTGACCTACGAAAAGCAAGAGATAGCTATACTGGAGAAGAATTGGCTGTTGTTAGTATCTTATGTTTTAACTTTCTTTTTCAAGCCTGTTTTAACATAAAATAAAAACTTTAATTTAACTTAAAAACATCTCTAGTGTATATATTTGTCATATTCCTAAACATCTTGATTTTCTAGATTTTAAAGAACATGCGCAAGCGTCTTGATGATCCTAATATAATATCAGGAGATGTGGTTTTAAACATGTTAATATCATTCAGAGAAATTCAGGTTTGTTTTTTGTACTCTCTATTTTACATATGGTTTCTTAAACTTTATAATTTCATTATTAGATTAAACCAATTGTTTATTGCTCCAATAAATACTTATGGTTGTAAACTATCCTAATAAACTGGATGTAGGAAAACATATGAAAGTAGCATTTAATTTATTTAGGTGCTTAGTATTGTTTTTGTTTAGTGTTCAGTCAGCCATTCAGAAACATTTTGCATGCTCATTTATGAATTCTTTTAATTAGGGAACTTAGAGAAATATGTTTATTTTCAGTTGGAACCTGAGAAGGCAGTAGATTCAATTAATTGCACAGTTGAGACATTTATAGGCCCAAAGCATTGACATGTGACATTTTTCAGGGTGGTAACAGAACCTGGAAAACCAGAAAATCAGAGACTTCTTAGAAAACTTTAATTCTGGAAAAATCAGGAAAATTTCACAAAAAATCAGGAAAATTTGGAAAATTTAAATGGCAACTATTATTGTTTGTCTTATTAAGAGATGCGTGATTACGAGTAGAGGAAAGTTGGACAAAACTGGATCTCAAAGTGTATTTTTTTCCTAAGCACCTACGTGAATAAAATTGTTTCAAGTTCTATTTTAATGATAAATTAGTTCTATAGTTCCAAAAATAAATATTTTTCAATGTGAAAAAACTATATTTTGGAGGGTAAATAAATACATTTTTTTGGAAGTATGGAAGTACCTGGTTTTATCCGACCAGGTCGGATAAATTTTGGTACATATAGGAATAATTAAAAAACATTGCTGTTTTACTGCTGAAATATTTATTTATAACAATAAATTAGTACTATGGTCTTCCTACACAGAGGAACATATGTGGGTTAAAAAATCACAGAACACAAGTAATTTTGGATTTAATGTGTTTGGAATGCATAGCAAATTAAGTTAATTGATCAGATTTGTAAGAAGTTTTAAGAACAGAAATCACAAATAAAGTTTTGATCATGCTCCTCTGCATTGCTACAGGCTTCATGCGCCCATCCTTTAGAGTTGAGACACTGTATCCAACCTTCCAGAGATTTTGACTTTGCATACAATTCATTACGAAAGATACAGGCTTTGTCACATTCCACGTCGTCTTCATCTGATGCCGAGAAGTCTTTTTTAATGCTGAACTTCTTTTTCTTCCTTGTTTTGACAATTTTCTGCTTAGGAGCCTTAAACAGTTTCTTCTTTTTACTTGTTCTCCAAACTCCAATTCCTACCCGGTCCTCTCTGACTGCCAATGATCCGGTTTTATCCGACTACACCATTAACCAGAAAATAAGGTTTAGTATATTTCAAACATGATGATATGGTTTAATAATTTAAAATAATAGCTAAAGAGGTGTTATTGGATGATGTACTTACCTAAAATAAATCTTCAAGTAATTAGGAACTACAGAGTGTAATCGATGGAGTAAAAATCAAACACTGGCATCGTAATTTTTTGTACCCCACGAAAACTCCCGCTGACGTTTTCCGCGTCTCGTTACTGTAAGGCCTGGGATACAACTTGTGGTAAACAATTTCAAATTTGTGTAACTAATGATTTTTTTTGTGCTTTAAATAAATAATTTTTGCTTGCAATTACATTTTTGTAGAATTTTTATGTATATTTCAATTTGGTTTCAAAGTATAGTATATGATAATGTAGGGTCAGATGTAATAAGTTTGTAATCAAAATATTTTGTATTTTTCTCTCCAGTTTTTTCAATTGCTATTGTAAGAGTTTCATTAAGGGTTCCAACCCCTACAGTAACAATTAAAATATCTGAAGAGAAAAAAAATTGTGGGGAAGAATTATCCTTTCACCCTATTTGACCCTAAATAGTTAAAAATGTGTGGATATTGTATATCCACACATATATTGTATATCGATACCAATCATAGATCACAACATTTATTAAAGAAATTGAAAAATCAGGTACATTTTTGTGACTATCGGGGAACTTTTTATCGAAGATTTTGTTGCCACCCTGTTTTTATATAAATATTTATATTGAAGTCAAATTAACATGTTTTAAGTTAAATATTAATTTTATGTTCTTAAGAAGTATTTTTTAGATAAAAATTTTACTTTTGCTTTTTTCATTTAAAGAAGTTAATGAAAAAGTAATTGACTTGATTGTTTTTTTGTTTTTTTTATCAGTAACTGTTTCTCTAAGAAAGTTTGGTACTTTTTAAGAAATATTTATGGTTGTAAATACTGTATTAAAATAATGTTATAAATCACTTAAAATTTTTTGTAAAAAGCAGATGGAAATTTCTTCAGGTACTATGCAATTTATGTCATCCAAATATTCATGCATTATAAGGAAGTGTTTAGATTTTACTTTGAATTAGATATCCAAAAATTCCAACTTTTTTCTTTGAAATCGTTTTCTCTGCTCAATTTGTCTCAAGGCTGGAGGCCCATTTTTTTCTTGCCTTAGGAACTTATTTGAATTTATCTTCATTATCTAACATAGATGGTTATTTAAATGCAGTCATTTGGTGTGAGGCCATTTTTGTCTCCCCTTTGACTTTTCAATCTCATCTTTTGGTTTTTAAACAGTTTCAAACTTTATTGTGAAAATATTGACCAAGTCTTTGTAATCCAATACTTATAATGCTTGTTGATTAATTTAATTATTTTCCATGATAGATTGACAACTTGGCAGTTCTCAATGACAGCCATCCTATAAAAACCAGTGACTAAGCAAACTTGACCTCTAACATTTTGTTTTCTTAGTATTTAATCTTTTTCATAAGAAATGACTTTATGTGCTGTAATGAATGTTTCATTCTCGTCATCAATTAATCTCAATAGCAGCCATCTGCTTGTTTACTGCCATAGTGACTTCACTGCAGCTGTTAAGAATCAATTTGACTCATCTATTCTAACAGTTGATGAATCGTAATGCATGTTACATCAAGAGAAATTGTTCAATGTTATCAACACTAAATGCAGGTCTCTCCTAATACTTCTATCTGGCCGTAATAAAGAGGTTTGTCTGAATTGGATACTTAACCACATCAATATTGTAGGCAATGAGATAATGAGTCAATGATCTGTAGACCATAAATGGGCAGATATTTCTCAGAGATCAAATTTTGGATCCCATATCACTATTAAATCAATAATTAAGACATCTTTCAAGAATATCCTTGTAAAAGACCTTTAAAAGAGGAATTCCATGAAAACATGCAACAACATAGACCTTTCTGATTGATCAAATAAGAGGTGTGACTGAATTCCACCTTGCAACTGATCATTACTGTCTTGCTAAACATCTACATTGCATATCTATTTTAAATTATCCATTTGTAAACTGCAATCTTCAGAAGGATGTGGACCATGTATACCTGCTCTATCTTCTACTTCAATGTTGGAGAAATACAGGGAAGCAAGAGAGACTAAGTGGGTTCCTAGACTTTTCTTCTGTTGTCCGTTTTTCTTTGTTCTATTACTTGGCTTCAGTCAGCCTTTTAACTGTCACCCATGCTTGGAAAAAAATTTCTACATTTCCATGCTCTATGTGTATTCTAGTTTGTGAATTACTTCTACCTAAAAGTTAAAATGTAATAAATTGAAGGTTTTAGTGTTTCATATGCTTATGTGTTTTATTATTTTCAGGATTATGATGAAATGGTTAAATTAGTTGATGACTTAATGACAATACCTAACCTCAAATTTACTCTCACAGCTGCAATTCAGCATTTGTATGCTTTTGCGTTGAACAGGTATGCTAAATTTTAAAAATTATTTTTCTTTAAAATTAAAAAAAATATATTTTCAAGAACTTCTCTTATATATATAAAAAAATTCACACACCAATTATATTTTTTGTCATGATGTATCCATAATTTTTTAAAACTTTTTTGTTTCGATTGTTGTGATCATTACTTGTATGTAGTACTAATCCCAGCCCCATGTTCCCATACCAAATCAATACCTCTGGGGGGTACCTGATCAGGGGGTTATCAACCTTTGATTGGGATCTAAATTACGATATGTGTGAGTGAATGGATGTATGAAAGGGGCCTTCCTGTAAAACGGATGTGCCATGTATGTTGAGCAAAGTCGGACTTCCTCCCAATGGGGCTCAATAACATAGAAGGCGCACCCCCTCGACTCTTGCCGTCTTCGATGGGCCTGGCACTCCTCTGGTCTGCCAGTGAAGGCATGAGAAACAACAACGAATCCCAGCTGTCAGTTCATTCTGCTTAAATTCATTTTTATACAGTACTAGCCACCAGGGTGTCAAGATTTAAATCACTTGACGTAAATCAACAATTAAAATCATGATTTTAATCAAAAGATTTTTTTAAAAAATCATTGATTTAAATCACAACCAATCTTACATTTTTATAACTAAGTAAATACACCCTAGGAAAATCGGAACTCGTCAAATGCTTTAAACTTTCTGCACTGATGGTGATTTCAGCACTAATGGCTACACACTGTACTGCTTTTGAAAAATGTTTTGCACTGGACACTTGCAAAAAATCTGAGGTGTCTATGGACTAAGTAATCTGTTGAGTCAGGGATTCTGCCAAAGAATAAAGTGAAAAACAGGTTGACATCAATTTAAAAGTTTTAACAATGTTCATGCTTAATTTTATAATATTTTACAAACAATAAAGCATTCATTCATTCAAGTGTGGGAAGCATGGAAAAATATTGTACATACGGCCGTATTCACAAGTCCGAGTTAACTCGAGGATCAACGATAATCCGCGAGTTATCGAAAAAACCGTATTCACAAGTCCTGATCCGTGGTTTAAACTGCCGTTTCGGTGTTACATTTTGATCCTCCGAAATCGGCGAGTTAACTCGCGGGTTACATTTAACGCATGCGCAGTACCATCTTTTTGGAAAAGCAAAATGGAGGACACATTTCATTCTATTCTCAATTGCAGTATTCTTTCGACGACTGGACTGGATCTGTCATTACGGAGCACCTTCTACATAGCAGCTCATCTCATCATCATAATATTGCTTAAATGGAAAAATTTAAACATATTTTTATTGAAATTCAAAAGAAAAATGAAAATAAAGGTAGCTGCGTAAATCTTAAACAAGCAGCTTAGCGAAAAGATAGATGGCGCCACCTCTGTCCTATAAGCAGAAGAGAGCGAACGGTAGAAAACGACCATGGCAGATACAAATTCGTCGTAGAATAAAAATTATTCTGTTGATTTATTACGAATGAAAGAAAATTGACAATGCAAGTTACTTTTCACGACACCAACACACACCCATACTGACAAGTATAAAGATAATCAGATTACATACATCTGTCAAGACATTGTGTACAATTCTTTCTTGCCAAATTTAGGTTTGCATAAAAATTTAATTTGAAATTAAATACCTTTGCATTTCTTTTCCCAAACCCATATTAAAATGCTGTGCGAGTCCTATTTATTCACAATTTGGAATCAATTCTACGGTGAAGTACGTGCTTGATCAGTATGAATGCATATTGGGGCGTCGTAACCAATGTAAACAATACCACGTGATCGTGAGGGAGCCAATCACAGCTAGCGTCTCATTTTAATCCCCGGATCACTTAACACGCCGTTTGAGAATACCGTTTTTGATCATCCTCGAGTTAACTCTTACTCGCGGATCAACTGATCCTCGAGTTAACTCGAGACTTGTGAATATGGCCGATAGTCTTTAGTTATTTATATTGTCCATGACCAGTAGGCCTGCTTCTAATGTCAAGACAGCCAAAGAAAAACCCCACTAGTAGGCCTAAACTACTTGTTACCCTTTTAATTGACTGGCCAATGGTTTAGTTAAAGTGATTTTTCAACTACATTTTTTAAATTGTGATATAAATACCAAAGAACACAATTAATGTGATTAATAATTTATTAAATAAAAAATACTATTGAGCTTTTTTTTGAAAGGATGAAAGTTTAAACACTATGAACATCTTTCATTTTTCAAAATGCACCTTGAAACAGTCACCTGTCACATTAAGAGTAGTGTCCCATAACAAAATTTGTTAACATGATGAGGTAATTTATTTAAAAAAATCTATGTAGGATGTTAACTTGTGTTTTGAAGTTAAACAAATGTTTTACTGTTTGCTTTTATTTTGAAAATTCATTTCTTATATATATTACCATGTCACAAATTCTGATTATTTACTTAAAATAAATATTGGTTTACATGTCATGTCAAAAACTCAAATTTTTTATTTCACAAATTTATATATAATTATAAAAACAATGTATAAGGCCTACAGAAATTTAAATAAAAAAATCTGTAAAAAATATAAAAAAAAATTCCGTTTTAAATAATAAAAAAAAACAGTCTAATTACTTAATTTTAAAAAAATTATGATTTTTTTTACACCCTACTAGCTACTGCATGGCCAGCACAGCGTTACATGGACAGTTTTTTTCGTGGGGGTCTGTTGTGACCACTGCTCGCCACTCCCTGGTGATTCCTACGTATTCCCATTTGGTTTACTTCGCAAACGAACTCCACATGCAACTCCATGATGTCCTTTAAGTGGCTATTATCAATAACATAAATAAAAAACACTCTAGAATCGGAAAACTTAACATGGTTCCAAAGGCTGACATCAAAATTCTGCCCTTCATTCAAGGTACAAGTAACGTCTCTTTCCAAAGAGAAAAAAAGAATGAAAGAAAAAAATTAATTTTTAAATGTTCTAGATTAAATTTTAAAATTCGGGTGCTATACAAAAATTGCATAAAATTAGGACTACCTGTGTGCCAAATTTCATTATTGTAAATGACAGATTCGTCATGACACTGCATACCGAGAGATGAGACAAACAAACACTTCATTTTATAATAGTAGAGACTACATTTACATTCATCTGCTACTTTCATATCTATGTATTATTTTTGCAATAATTAGTATGAAATTATTACTGAAAAAAAATTAGTTTTTTCAAGACAGTCACATCAATCACACAGCTGCACCATTTTATAGGACTGAACTCATCTTTACAATTAATATTGTTTGTTAAAAATGTTCATAGAGTAAGATTGAAAAAAAAAATCTTTCTAATTTACAGTACATACCTTTGATGTAAGAAAATAAAGTGACATAACTAATGTTGCCGAATTATGGATATAAATCTTCGCTTGTACAGTTATTAGTTATTTTAAAACTTATGAATGTACAGAAATAGACACAAGATATCAAATCAAACCAAATTTGTATCGTTTTTATTTGAAATTTTTTCTTGCTAAGATACACTTTTCAGCCATGTAATGTAAATTTGTTTATTTTGAAAACTTTTATACTTTTCTACTGCAAAAATCACAATTAGATAATTTAATTTTTAACTTGGTACTAAACATAATTTTTTTCTTTATATCTCCACTCATGTAGTATAGTATTTGTTTAGTTTAATGATAATTAGTAAAGGCACTATTAAAACCAATAAACTTAAAATTTTCCACTTCTACAAACATAATCATGTCAGACCATATAAAAGGAAAACATATAAGACCATATAAAGAAATTGATTTTCAAAGGCTTGACTTATGCTAGTTTTGTTACTAAAACAAGTTGATAAATTGCAAAATTTTTAATTTTTATATCTTTATGTTAAACTAAGTCTACTCCATCTAGGCTTTTTCAACCACTGCATATTGAAGTATAGTGTAACATGGTGTTAACGTAGTTTGCTTAACTTTTACCTGTTCTGAAAACTATTTAGATTCATTGATCTGTTGCTCCTTGAAAGTAGTCAAGGGATTAGTCTTTAATTTGTTCTAATTTGTCATAATGTATCAAAATATGACTAGTGACGACCCCCTAAGTTACCAAGAAAACTTTTAATTGTTTTTTGGTTTCTTCTAAATACTTTGTCATGGTTATGCCATTACAACAGGTTGCTTCTCTAATCAAAATAAGTAAAAAAGTAGTCCCCCAAAAGATCTATTTTAAGTGACTTATAGTTTTTATTGTTTAAAAATGAGATATATATATATATATATATAATCTATATTTATATATATATATTTTTAGACGTAATAAAGAAGGAGACAGAGAAAAAGCATTAGATGTAGTAACAAAGGCTCTACAGAAAAAGGAAAACGAAGTGCCAGATTTGATATGTCTATGTGGTCGAATATATAAAGACATATTTGTAGAGAGTCAGCATACAGACCAAGACAGTCTTCACAATGCGATTAAATGGTATGCTTAATACCATACCAAAAATGTCATATTTTATTGGTGTTGAAGTAGATTAGTTATTTAGATTAATCAAGCTTTTTATTTTCATGCTGCTTTAAGATATATTAAAGTAAGTACTTCATGTAACCATTCCATATTTGCATTGAATTTATACTAATAACTGCAAACTAGAATTTTGAATTGTTTTCTGAACCCCATAGAATTACTAAAATGAAAAGAGGTCACATTTTTATTTTGTAAATATATAAAAAGGTATATATTTAAAGTTACCAATGTCTTTGCACTCTACTTTTTTTGATATGCACCCTTAGATGTTAGAGGTTGTCTTCAAACTGATACAGTTGAAATCATTCTGCTTGCATGTAAAATGTCTTGAATTAATGTTCATGGAACTTTTGAAAACCATTGAGGCCAATTAATCTAATATGTTTTGTAACTTACTAAATAATTGACTCTGATTCTAGATTTTCTTGAAATAAAAGAAGTGATTTTTGAATATCGGCTGTAACTGAAGGTAAAAATATGTAAAGATATTTAGTTTCTCTCACTTACAGCACAGATGTATGTGCACTTTTATCTGGCATCTACATCAGTTTATGTTGTAATTAAAATTTAGGAGAGTTAAAAATAATGATCAATTTAATTTTCTTCACATCTTTCAACTTAAGGTCATGCAGACAATTCTTACCCTCATACCAGCCTTTTTGTAATTACCTGTTTGTTATAACTGATAGGAATGACAAGCTGCGTCAGAAATGCTTTGCCTCTTTCCCCTCAGCTTTATTTGTTACATATATCTGCTCTGTAACCTACAGTCTTCCTTGCCTGATTTCTAATCATATGGATTTTATCTATAGAAAGTTTACTTGGATTCTTTCAACTAATAGGCATGAGAATTTAGTCCTTAAGTGTATTTTTGGGTAAAAGCAATAGTATACTTTTTGCAAATGGTTGCCATTTGCAACTAACTTTTTGCCTCGATTTTTCAATCTTTGTGACTAGGTATATCTTTAAAGGAAAATCGTTTCATCTCCTATTTTCAGTTTTGGAAACTGAACATTTTGGCCACTTTTTTTGGAAAATTTACCCGAGGCCAAAATTAGGCCCCCTGTTTTTTTAAACAATTGCATGAATTTTTTTGTTTCCATCTCTTGGATTTTGACCATTGATTACAGTATTGTGGTGAATAGTGAAATATCCTACTTGCAAAACTCCACTTGCACACCGCAAGTTGGTGTTGCCGACCTCATGTCTTTTTTCACAAAAGGTCGCCAAGTTGGAACTTTTTGATACCAAAATATCCAATCCAAGTTCAATAATGAGAAATACTTGCTACCTATTGAAGACAGTGTTGGAAATACAGATTTCAAATTAAGAAAGCATTATTTTGTTTTTAAATGAAATATATATGAGATTAACATTTATTTCATATGTAATTTAACACATTATGTGTTTGACTTATTCATTTTGTATTTGGACAACTAAAACTTCTACTAAATGTGCTTATAGAGAATACAAGTTTTGCTACTAGTTTTAAGAATTTATGCTACTAAAGCTACTGTCTCATAAATGCTTAGTCTATGGCAGCCCAGTACTTGGAAATTTGGTCTTTCTCAAAGGGATAATAAACTTGATCTGGTTTTAACCCAAACAAGTCCCTATACTGATTTTGTAGCCAAATGTTTAGCTCTGTGGCCCTTAGTTCAACAGGTTCTGGGTTCAAATCCCGATCTGGGCATGAATATTGATAATGGTTTGAAACTCTTTTTAGCTGTAGGTAATCCTTTTTCTTAAGTTGCCTTGAGTGACAAACTAAACCCTGTAAACAGTAGCTTAGTCCAGTGGAGGTAAAACCCTCAATAAATAATGCTCCTTTTGGATAATTTTAAATACGTCAAGATATTAGCTTTAAACATAATTTTTATTCAAAACACGGTCTTGTAAAAAGGTATTTTTCTTTTCTATGTTTAATTTATTTTTATGTTAGGTTTTTGAACAAATTCATTCATTTCCAGATTTTCTCCCAATGTGTATTTTTATTGCATTCCGAAAAACAAGATGAAATTTTGTAATTACTCAGTATATGCTCTGTTAACCCCTTAATACACGAGTTTGTTTCGGAAAAATTGGTAAAAAAATGATCGAGCTTTTTTTTGACCGAAAATGAATATATAGGTATAGTGTAAGTTATATTTTGCAATTTCAGTGGTGGAAGGTAACTAGGGAGCGGGATGGGGTAAAAGTTAGTTAAAAAAATTATTATACAAACAAAGTGTAAACGATTTGATTACATTTTATTTTGAATTCCAAAATATCAAATTGTCATACATCAGAATGTCTAAAAATTCAGTTTGATGTGATATACCATGAAGCATGGTACGGCACAAAGTCCATCATTACAGTTCCTACAGTAGTATCTTGTTTCTTTCCTTATCTGTTCACCTCTCTCTTCTCTTTTACTGCAACAAACAACATAATTTCTTCAAGGGGTCGCTTTCTTTTCTGTCTGTGGTACAAATTCAGGAAAGTGCCTTTCGGTTAGTCTCAAAGGCCCAGGTTGGTAACCAGGCCGACCTGTTCTTTTGAGTAACACTTTTGAATGGTGTTTTTAAATTAATTTTTCCACAAGCATTTTATGGAATTCTAAATGGTCCCGTTTCCCTCCATTTTTTTGATATAGTACAAATGAATTCCATACGGATATATCCACAAGACGAAATTTTTTTATAGTACATCTTTCCTCGCTTTCTTGTAATCGTGGAGATGCTGATCAAGCCGATCAACACACATTGTATTGTTGTAATCAATTACAACTTTCAGCATCTTTATTTTCGTACCGTCTTTGGCTGTTTTACTTGTATTTTCCTGCTGTGTGTTACGGATTGTTGAAAGCAGACAGACGTCTTTTTTGTCTTTCCATTTCATCACCATTACTTTCCCTCTTTGAAAAGCTATAACATCTCCCTTTTTAAATTTTTTTTTTAATAATTTCAGTTGGAACTTCTAGTCTGGTATATCTCAGAGTCCCATAGGTATCTGTTTGACGTTTTACTAGTAAATCCGCTAATTGTGGAGAAGTATAAAAGTTGTCAGTCATCAAACAGTACCTTTTATCTAATAATGGTTCAATCAGTGACAACACCACTTGAGTTGATACCGGTATTTCTCGATATGCATCGCTCATATTCGTTCTTTTTCCGGTATATATAGTGGATGAATATAAGCAACCGGTTTTTGATTCGCAAAGAAGGTTCCAAAACAAGCTCATTTCAGTGTCATATATAGCCTCCATTTTATTTGCCCTTTATACAGTAGTTAGACTTTTGTCTATTGTGATATCTCTTTCCGGTGTATATAGCGAAGAAAGCTTTTTATTTATTTGGTCAAATACAGGCTATATCTTATTGAGCTTGGGATGGGGGTGAATCTCAGCATTGTAAGTTTCATTGTTAGAGAAGTGAATATATTTTTGATTTTGAAGATGAGACTAAGGAGCTTCAGAAAAATAGGTGATTGAAAAATTTCAACTTTTGACCAATACATCCTTACCTCAGGTTTTCTTATTATACCTTGTAGTATAGTTATGGCTAAAAAAATTTATAATTCTTCCATGGTAATAGGTGACCATTGGTTCGGTGACGATCCTGGATGTTGAAATGCATATCTATTTGTTTCAGTAAGAATTATGTCCTTGAGAGAGTTATCAAAAAATAATTCAAAGTATGACAATACATCATAGCAGTCTATCAAAGTAAAAGAACAGCCAGGGGAAATCTCGGTGATGCAACATTTGGTTGATTTGTACTAATTTGATACCAATTTCTTGCTACAGCCAAAATCTCATCATCATTATCTTCAGATTCACTTCCATCACTCAAGAGATCATCACTTTCATCTCTGAAACTTTCTGATAAATTGGCATATTCAAAATCGTCAAAGTATAGCTCATTATCAGATAACTTTTTCTAAACAAGTTACAAAAACAGTTCGTAAAAATTAATTTATGGTTAACTGTTTACTTTTATGATAGTTAACACAATAAAAATGGATGTATTACCTTTTCCACACCAAACAACTGTGCTTTATAACAAAAAATTCCTAACAAACTTATAGCTAATCATCAAAATGCACCACATGGTTTACACAAGAAAAATGCTGCATAGTGGTGACATCTATGGCTAATAAGTTTAATTATAATCTAGCCTATCCATTTTTACTAGAACGGCTCTCAGACGGGCATTAGAAATAAAATAACGCGAGATACAAGATCGCCTGTGTCAGACTCGGGCAAATGCGTTAAGTGGTTAAATAAAATTGAAATAATCAATTAATGAAATAGGTTTAGCTTAAAAACTAGAATAGCAAGAAATATCTCATAACTATGTTATCCTTTTATCTTAATTTCAGGCTGTTCAAATTATTCATAAAATTGACACTATTGTCTTTATATCCATGTTAAAAGTGAAGTAGAGAAATCGAAAAATATAATTTGAATTTCTTGATATTTTTAGTAATTAAGGATATTAAGATTAAAAATATTATTTTTCTTTACTGCATATCAATAATGTGTTTGGTGAATATATTAGTTAATTTTTGCATGCTAATCACGAAGGCAATATCTCCCAAGTTTGACTAAGTATGCAATGTCTCACAATGTTAGAAAACAATAAGAGCATTAAACAATAGTTGATTGTGTGCTCTTTGAGGGATATTGTTGTGTAGTGTTTTAACCATGATTTATATACTTAGTATGTAAGAAACGCTATTTCCAAATAATCAAACTTGTAAATACTGCCTTCTGTACTAATATGGTAGTATAAATAAAAAACATTTCAATTTTTAAATTGCATTTTTTATGAGTGAAATAACATTAGAATTAAAAGCAATTTATGAAATTTTTGAGTTGAATCCATTTGTACTTTTGAGTGAAATTCTTAGTACAATGAATTAAATTGGAATTGCTTGCATTTTAGGTATCGTAAAGGTTTTGAAGTGCAGCCAAATGAGTATGCTGGAATAAATCTTGCAACCCTTTTGGTTGTAGCTGGGAATGATTTTTCAAAGTCATCCGAGTTGCAACATATTGGTCGGGTATTGAACAATTTGATTGGACGCAAAGGAAGTTTGAATTCCCTCCATGACTATTGGGATGTTGCTACATTCTTTGAAATTAGTGTTCTTGCAGAAGACTATTCAAAAGCTATTCAAGCATCAAAATGCATGTTTGAGCTAAAACCACCTATCTGGTATGTTCTCAGTTAATCTTTTGACTTCTGTAAATTTATCTCAAATTTTAAAATTTAATGTATGAAAGATTTGTTTGTTAAAGTTTAGTACAGATATGGGAGTCTGATAGAACAAAATCCCAAATACATTCCTAAAAATAGGGGTAAAAATTTCATGAATAAATATGATGTAGGTTAAAATTTATATCATGATGTGTTTTCTCATATGTTGATTTTACTTTGTTAACTAAGTTAGAATTTCTTCCTTTTAAATTATTCAGGTGCATAAATTTATAATACTGAAATACCTGCTTTATGTCTGACTTCATATATTTGTTTCATGTTCATTGCAGCAATTTGCAATTGGGCTAAGGATATTAAATACATCAGACTTTCACTTTGGATAGTTAAGTATTTAAAATTTAATCTCGCATTCGTAAAACTGAATATAACAGGTTCATGGTTTCAGACATTAGAACAGAAATTCAAGCAATTTAGGGATTTAGGAAATCATTTGGAAAAAGTAATGAATATTTTATCGGATTTTTTATAATTTCTTGTTATCTTGTTTAATTTTACTCATTGTGTATGCCAAACATATTATCTCCTCTATGACTATTATTACTGTATTTATCTTTTTTATTACCTCTCTTTTATTTAAGTTTTTTATAACTCCATTGCTTGTAACTTTAATTTTTAGGTACCTCAAATCCACAATAGGAAATATAGAGCTAATTAATAGGTTCCGAAAGAAGCCAGAACACCTAGAGCTTTCGGCAGAAGAAACGGTATTTAATTTCAGTTCTTTCTCTTTAATGCATAACTTTAAATATTATCAATTGACATACCATTAAACCTCAATCTCATTTTCAAAGTTTTTTCAGGATACATTTTTTCATTGAAGTTCCTAAATTGTAAATAAGGGCTCAGTTTATTTTTATCTTACAAATTTCCTTTATTGATATTACTTCTATTCACAATTCTTCCTTTTCACTGCATGAGTTTTCTTTAAAGTAAACATTTATATTTTGTAAAAGTAGAATTAAAACATTTAAATTTCCTGAACTATGCTGTATAAAAATATGTATATGAGTTTGCATATTTTTTTATGTTGTAAAAGATATTTTTCTATAAATGTTACTTTATTTTATCCTAGATTTTCAACTTTTGGATTGAATACTTTGTTTCAGCTTCAATGGAAGAAGTTTCTGATGAAATTCGATTTCCTGTGAGTAAATTTACATTTTAAGCCATTACTGAAACATATTCTTAATCATACATCAATAAGTACTCAGAATGCATTACTGGACTTTGGGAGTGATATACCTCCCAAAAGCTGAAGTAACAAGGGAATTCGAATACTTTTATTTGTTTGAACACCTATGATTAGGAAATATATATATATATATATATATACACACACATACATACGGGTACACCTGTGCAATACTTGGTAGTCCTCTCACGAGAGCAGAAATGATATGGGACATGGACTCCATGAGCTTGTGGAAGTATTCTGTAGACACCGTACTTCCAGAGTGGTCGATAATTCTGTTGTATTCTGAGGTGTAAGATTTCTGGATTCACCAATGCTTTACATGGCATCCCAAATGTATTTGACAATATTGAAATCTGATGACTTAGGTGGGAATGGCAAGACCCCAAACTGAGATGAGTTCCTCTAATTATAATTTGGCTTGTCTAGACATGTGGTAGAACATTGTCATTTTGGAAGAGGCCAAACCTATCAGAATTAACACAAGATATGAATGTGTGTAACTCGTTGGGAAGTATGCAAACCTACGGTTCACCTGTCAGACATTTGTAGATGCACCAGGGGTCCCATTCAATGCCAACTGAACATGCCCAATACCATTATATAGCCGCCACCATTCTGTATAATCCCTGTTGACATCAGGATTCATGGCTGCATGGAGTTTTCTCCATATAAGAATCCTTCCATCTGCCCAAAACAGCTACAAATGTGACTCATCAGTCAGGGGACTCGTTTCCACTTGT
Organism: Metellina segmentata; assembly: GCA_947359465.1. Lineage (NCBI taxonomy): Eukaryota > Metazoa > Arthropoda > Arachnida > Araneae > Tetragnathidae > Metellina > Metellina segmentata. Next base: position 136,816,677 of record OX375872.1, on the reverse strand, counting down.
CAAGTGTTCATTGGTAGTGCTCCCAAGCTTAGGCGAAGTGCATAGCTGTGTGTCGAATATTCAAGGATATTGGAGTTGGATGTTGGCTTCCAATGCCCATATCTTAAAAGGAGTGTGGCAGTCATCACAATGATATTTGTCGAGGACCCAGTATTGAATTCCAATGTTATTTGAGGCAGTGTAGGATGCCTATTGCATGAAATGATTCTTGCCTTTTTATTGCCACATTTGCTGTCATAGGTTACAGGTTTTGCCAGAATTGTTTTAGTGACAGTGCACCCTTGAAATGATAGTGACAAATCCTCTATCTCTGAAACATTGACCTATCTCATGTGCTTCCACTGTTAAATGTGTTGAAAATCACTTAAATTTTAATAACTTGCCATTCTCATGGCAGAAACAGATCTAGATGTTTCCACAGATGTCTATTGTTTTATATATGCACTAGCAGATTCAAACCATGACATGCATAGGTGGCTTTGTGTATTTTGAAAAGGTTCATCTACCAGTTTTATAGGCACTTCGGTGTGTTCACAGGATGTATAATTGCATATCATTTAGCAGTTATTCTTCAGGTAACCAAATAATTAATAATTTGTTGAAAGTTTCAGAATGCTGTTAAGCTTGTTATTGGAGAAAATGTACTGATACAATAGGAAAATAGCAGTTATATTAGCAGAGTAAGGTTCTTTTTATATCTGTGGTAAGAGAAATTGATAAAAAGTAAATTAGAATGCTTAATATTTACTACTCAGTAGGTAAAAGCATAACCTTTTGAACATTTATGTTTCAAATGTCAAATATCACAAAAAGGTCAAGAATTGTGGTCTAGTAAGATGATTTGATTTTTAAGTGATTTGTGGAAAGCCATTTCATCTACAAATCTTTTATTTGTGTATTCTTTTCAAACAACACTAACCCAAGTTTCGACCATATTTTATCTGTAAATTAAAAATATTCGATGAAGAGTTGTTAATGTGCTTTATTATTCACAGATATGTTTGATTTATAATTAATTTTTCTAATTTTGTTTCCTCTTTCAGATTCTTATATTAGATCCTGGAAAAGTTTACATGCCAAGCTATGTGACAGTTAATATGGGTGCTGATGAAAAATCTATTCATATTGTAAATCTGTGTTTGGAAGCCTTAAGAGGAAAATGTAAAAAATTACACGAATGGTTGTTTAATGCTTCTGCATTAAAGAGCGTTAGGTAATTATTTTTTAATTTTCATTCAAGTCTATGCAGCATTATTTGTTTTGTGTATTTGACTGTTTATTTTTCTGAAGTTAATTGCCAAAAGATTTAAGACATTTTTACATCCACATTCCTACATTTTTGTTTATTTGTTTTATCTTTTATTTAAAACTTTTGGTCTTAAGCTAAGAATATATTGAGGATTACTAAGAATATTATACTAAAAATCATTGAAATTAGAAGTATTCTGTTGTCACTGTATGTTTTCATTAATGTTAAGCGTTTTGGTATAACTGCATGTGTTTGGTGTTAAAATGCTGTTAAGGAGGAAAAAACTTGTATTTATTGAGGTTCTATATTATATCTTATTTAATGTTTTGTGAATCATGTTCCACTGAATTACAATGCAGGAAGTTTTAAGTAATCAATTTCTGATTATTTAAAGTTGTGCATTTTAAAATACATTTTTAAACCTTCATGCCAAAATACAATACACTTTATAAAATAAAACTATTTTTTAATTACTTTTGTATTTCTCATGCTTTTTTTTATTTTTTAACTCGTGTAACTTGGTCATGCTTTCATTTTAGCTATGTTCTACTGGAGGTATCTAAGAACTTATTTAAAATTCTAGCTTCGTACTAATTAATATTATTTCAGGGTTGATGTATTTTTTTCTTTCATTTGATAGTCAATATAAAAGAGATGAAAGATGCCTCTTCCTTTATGTTCATCAAAATTCAGATGACTTTCAAATGTTTTTTCCATCAGAAGAAATGCGGAAGAGATTTTTTGATCTGCTCTTAGAAATGACTGATCAAGATGGAATAATTACAGATCTTAACACTGATTTTAACCCTGGCAACATTAAGGTAAATTAATAAATTCTCTTTGAAAATTGCATCTTTCATAAATTAAAAATAAATTCACTGCAAAGATGAATTTAGTGATGACTGCTATTTCCTTGCTTTTATTCTTAATTATAATTGTCGTCGTATATTTGAGATTTGATTTGGGTATTTAATTTTTTGGAAGAGTTGATGCTCTGTAAAGTTGATACAATTTCAATGATTTAAAAATGTTGTCCTTTATGTGTTTCATGTTTTAAAATGTGTATGTAGTGTTCACATGTATGTTGTCTATTTTTGAATTTGAAGTTTGCCTGCATTTTATAAAGTTATAATATGCATATTTGCTCAATAACTTAAAAATTAAATCCTGCATAAATTGTGGAGGAAAAATCACAACAAAAGTGAATTCAATGACAGTGGTATTTGCTTCCTTCACTTAATTATAGTTGTATGTAATCTAAATTATAACCTATATTTTATTAGGGTTATATGTATATTTCGTATATTTGCTATCTGTATTTCTCCTTAGTTCTAGCAATAAAGAATTATTCTACTTATAAAAGTGGTGTTGAATGGACGAAATGCAGCGGTGACCCAATCTGAACAGTTATATATAAATCAAAATTATATGATAAAATCAGATCAGAAATTTTTTAGATTGATTCCTTCTGTTATGGATGTTGTGACTGCATAGAGTATCAGTTACCAACCTGATTTGGTTCAGTTCATAGGCTTGATTTTTCTAGCTACAAAAATCTGCTATGTGGCCTCTTTAAAGAAAAATGTTGGTCATCGCTAACTATGTTTTGTAATTTCTAATTTAATTAGTTATTAACCCTTAATTCTGTTATTTGCTTGATGTAAATCAATAATAAATATTGCTGACTTGGAACCCGAGTGATTAGCACCTAGGCCCTTGGGTCAACAGATTCTAGGTTTGAATTTTGGTCTTAGCATAGAAAATCATAATGGTTTTCAATTTAAGTTGTAGGTCCTGGTCTAATTAGATCTCGTGTAGCAAAAATGACTATAAAGAAACAGATAAATATTAGTTTTTTCTGGGTTTAATAATAATTATATTCTAGAAAGCAAATTTTAAAAAAAATTAACTCGTAAATTTAAAGCAATATATAAATCAAATTATGTCTGACCTTCAATGAAGTTCCAGAGTCAAATGTATTGTGAGGGATTATTTTTTAAAAGTTTGTTTTATATGAGCTGGAAATTAAAATTATTTTCACTCAAACAAAGGTTTTTACTGTAAAATCAATATAAATTCATTGAATAATATACTACTTTAAAAGTTTTCATCTGGTGTTTTGACTTTTAATACTAAATCTTTAACATATATTGTAATAATTTTTTCTGTACAGTCTGAGTCCCGATAATCCTAGTTGATCGGGACTGACACCAACTTGGATTACTGAAAACTCGGATTATGCGGACTACATAATAAAATCGAAGAGAAAAATACGGTTTTATAAATGTAACTAAAAAATAGAGAGATCAAATAGCACAAAAATAATGAGCTCAAAGATTTGTAAATTAAAAATGTATTTTAAATAACATCACACTTACTTGATTTAATGTTTAAAAAATGAGTCTAAAGTTTGTTTTTGAGCAGAAACTCTTTCTTGCTGCGTTGTCTCGCAAGCTTTTCAAAAATAAAATGTTATGTGATAAAGCATCATGTTGCTGCTGCATATAGCGAAGAGCAACATCTAATGCTGCCATGCCTTCTGCATGTGAAATTATCTTCTCTGTTTCATTGTTTAAATCTTCAGTTTCATCAATTTCTTCTTCGGTAATCGTGCAAATTATTGCATCGTCGGTAATTTCCTCTTTCTCATCACTGTAAAGCCATTCTTCGATGCAATTATCTGTTACCTCTTCACAGCCGGGTAGTTTCAAAACTGTATTTTAATTTCAAAATGTTCTTGATTTTCTTTCTTTTTATTATTATTGTCTTTTTTGAGGTCTTTAGCTGTCAGGATATTATGCCAGCTGTTCTTTATTGACTCTGGTTTAATTTTTCCCCATGATTCAACAAGCCAATACATAAAATTTTTTACGTTAATTTTTTTGATTTGTTGAATCAAAGATGCAGTGTCTTCTTCCAAAACATGTGTGAGCATATTTGTTCGGTACTTCAATTTAAGATCATTGATAACCCCCTGATCCATAGGCTGAATAAGGCTAGTAACGTTCGCTGGTAAAAACATGGCTTTAATATTTCCACTTTTCAAATCTTATACTTCAGGATGCAACTGGGCATTATCTATCAAGAGAAGTGCTTGGCGAGGAACCTTCTTTTCTTCTAAATGCTTTTCTACTTTTGGTACTAATTCATCGAAGAACCATTGTTTAAAAATATCTACTCATCGAAGAGTTTTTTTGGTTTGCATAAGAAACTGGTAGGGCTTGAATAGCAATGTTTTTTAAAGCACGTGGCTTTTTCGATTTTCCAATCACCAATAAGCATAGTTTGTGATGCCCCAACGTATTGAAGCAACTCATCACAGTTAATCTTTCTTTGCTTTGTTTGAAGCCAGGAGCAGATTTATCATTTGTGGAGACTAAGGATTTAGTAGGTTGTTGTTTAAAGTTCAACCCTGTTTCTCACCACAGTTGTACAATTGCTCTTCAGTGAGATTTTCGTTTACCATTAAATTGTCTAATTCAGTACAAAACTCATTTGCAGCCTCAAAGTCTGCTGAAAGTTTCTCTCCGCAAATAGTCATCTGGCGAACTCCAGACCTTTTTTTTCCATCTGTTTTACCACTCGGTGCTGGCAGAAAAATTGTAGTCTTTCATTTTTTGGCAAAAATGTATGACTGTTTCCTGCAACATCGGACCAGATATCGGCATGCCCTTTGACCTTTGTTGAGAAAACATAAAGAGAGCCTCACTAGTTTTTTTATAATCACTTTCGCGCATTGTTCTTCTGTGTTTTAAACAATCATCGGGTGTTAGATCTCTGGCACTCCACTTTTCAATTTTTGCACGTTTTCTTCTCCAACACCGAATTCCTTTGTAATTTTTTTATACTTTCTCCTGCATCTAACCGTTTTAAAGTTCGTCTTTTAACATCTAACGAGACAGACACTTGTTACCTTTTTCGGTCATTCTCCTCACAAACTTATCGTCTTAGTTCTACGAGTTCTCGAATTGGAATGATTCACTTGTCGGACACTGTCACCTTTCTACTATCTGACCGCCACGAGAAAAATCCTGAACAGGATTGCAGTGAGTAGATGAGTCGGAAGAGACGTGGGAAGCGGGTATAAAATAAACTGCAATATTTGGCAAACTAAGCGCACTTCATTTGGCACAGAATCCGCTTCGCCTGTGATGATACAATAGCTAAATGAGACTTTTGCTGCGCCGGTCGTCAAATGAAGTTGCCTTCATCCCCAAAATGCAGTGGAATAACCCGTTTCCATAACGACCGCCACCACTCTGTCTGGTGTCTGGGGTTTTTCTTGTGACGGTAGCACAGAACTCCGCTTTAGGGGTGTGACACCCCTCAGAAGCAAAATGGATTAGCGGGACTCGACTGTATATTTTTCTTTCCAGCACTTTGATTTTATCTTTTCTGCAATTCGTAATTGAAGGATTTGCTTTAAAAAGGAGGTAGCTCCTTCCTTGGGAGTTTAGAGTTTCATGTACTGTCTTGTGGTAAAAACTCTTTCGTTTAGTGCAATAAACATGTAGATCCAATCATTAGTTAAGAATTATGGAAATTTATCAAAAAGAATATAGTTTTTTCCGGTTTTCCAAAAACTTGAAAAATTGGAGCTACCTCTTTTTTGCAGCAAACCCTTCAATTGCTTCTAATTCATTGTCAACACAAGTATAAAATTTATTTATATGCACTCGTATGCTTAATTTTCTCCTTCATTTGCTCTTGTGTTAATTTTTATTATCAAGGTTTCCTATCTTGTTTCAAATTTGTTAGCAGTTCCATTAAATTATCTTCTGCATCATCATTAGAAAATAAGCCGAACTTCTTATATTTTTAAGAACATTTATTAACCATGAATCATGTATTCAGTGTCAAAGTCTGTTTTCACTGTGATTTGGTGTTTCATTTAACCTTTTTGTATTGGTGTTGTATTCATTTTCCAGGTCTGAAAAATGCTATATCTTTTAAGTTTCCTTTTGTTTTCATCAATATTTTCATGTTGTAGTTTGTTGTAACCATATGGCAAGACTTCAATAAATAATTTCTTTTTATGTATATAAATTTCAGAAAAATTCCACTTTTTACTGAGTAAATATCCTGTTATTAATACAGGCAATCATTATTTTTTTCAATTAAACATCCGTTCTCCCAACCTACTGATGCCAACAAAATAAGAAGGCATAATTAGTTGTGGTTACCACGGTTTGAAGAAATATAAGAAATGGATTTAATGACTTAACAGAATGTTATTTAACATTAGAAAGATGAAAGTGGCCTTTTTGGCTCCTCCTGTTGTTTCCTGTCCTGTAATTCCCTTGCTCTATGGATTAAATAAGTTGATATTTCATGACTTTTTAAATTATTTAGCTCATACTTGTGTATTAAATCACTTTGGCCCAACTGTCTTAGAAGCAGAGTTAATAAACCATATACCTATAAAGACGGGAAGGGGCCCAAATGGCCCCTATTGCATTTTGCAATGACTGCGCACAATTTTCTTGATTGATGGCTATAATTACACTGTAACGACATTGAAAGTAGTTTTATTTTGTCTTCCCCACTACATCAAGTTTACAAGCATTAAAAGCCCTTCCCAGCTGTAAGAAACGATTAGCAACACAATAAATATGATTTAGTAGTGATTGGCAACACATTAGGAAAAGGGAGAAACATAACCACAGATAACTATTTTACATGCTTAAAACTGTAAATAATTGAAATCAAATTGCACAAGCCTTGTAGGGACACTAAGTAAAACCACAGAGAGGTAGTACCAACAGCAAAGTTGTGAAAACATCCTCTTCATTCTACAACATTGCTCAGAAATAATGCTTACTGCTTATTAGGGAAAGATGGACTAAACTGCTCTGTTATTAAGTTATCTTGACTCTACTGTTACTATTGATAATAATGAGGACACCAGAAACTATACAATTTTGCAACCAGTCTAAATATGACATCGACGTTGTTGACCAAATGATACGTCAGTACATTACAAAACCAGGATCTCATCGCTGTCCTATATGCAAGTATTTTTAAAAAATATTTTGGACATGTTTGGTAAATGCTTGGGTTTTGTATGCAGAAGTGACTCGAAAGCAGAGACTTAGCAGGAGAAATTTCATCCTATAGCTTTGTGCTCCATGTATGGCATCTAAAATTAATGTAAAAAATGATCAGATTTTGTCGCACTTAGTTATAAAAGAGAAGATCATCAATAAAAGATTGAAATTTAGTGGGCAGAGATTTTGCATGGGAAACAACACATAAAATAGTTACGCAAATTGCAAAATGGCAGTATGTGGGAAATTTTCTTAGACAGAAGTAAAATGTGCTGATTGCTTCAGCGAATAAACAATAGAATGATATGAAAAGGAGGTCAGTGTGATAAATTTTCAATTTGAATACTAGTATATATATTCTTGTATATGTACTAATTATCTATTATTTGAAACTTAAAATAAGCTGTATAATATAATTTAATGCTCAATAAGAGCCAAGGGCCAAATTAGTCCTTTCTGTCTTTGTAAGTGTAAAGCAACTTCCCGTCTTTCTAGGGTTAAAATACATTTTGGAATTTAAAAAATTAATCCGTATATGCAGATTTTTAAAACTTTAGCCTCACCAGTAAATCATTATGCAATTTAGTATATTTTATTCTTTGATTTGAAACAGCTTTTCAAACAATGAGTAATTAAAAAAACTCCTTGTTTATCCAAATTGATTTTAACTACTTTTCTTCTACCATGCAATGAATTCGAATTGCATGCATTTTATCATGTATTGAAGTACGGTTATGAACAGTGCTTTTTCTAAGGATTTAACCTAATAATATATCTAACTAAACAAGATCTAGAAATTGTTTTTACTTTATTTTTACAAAATCGAAACATGGAATTTTAAAATTTAATTTTTTAGTTTGAATATGAACTGGATGATCAAAAGAAACGAATCATTTTGGGAAAAGGCACTTATGGAGTTGTGTATGCTGCTAGAGACTTGACAACTCAAGTCCAAATTGCAATAAAAGAAATTCCTGAGCGAGATATAGGGTAAATAGGAATTGATTCTGTTTTTTACAGTTTGCTTTGTTAATCAAAATATATTAAATTTATACATGAGTGCTAAAATCATCATTCTTGTGAGTCAAATATAACTATATAGTGGAAGTTGTTGCAATTTGTTATGTTATTTAACTTTATGAAAGCAGGCCTATTTGTTGGGAAGCAAGTTAATAAAATAGTTTCTTAAGTTACCAAAGCTTTTGGATTATTTTTGTATTTTGCATAATATTTACATTGTAGGACTAAATATTCACTAAGACAAAAAAAGAAGCTGCACCTGGAAGGAGTAGGCTGGTATGAATGAAATGTAGAGGAGTGGTACATCTTTGTTGGAGATGCAAATGATAAAAATTTCAGAATCGTTTGAGCATTCGACATATGCAGGGCAGCTATCAAACATGCTGGATCATAAAAGAACATCCAGTAGCTCAGCAAATTAATTTAGACTCATCCTGTTGTCTTGGTTACATCGTTTCTCATTGAGTTATGCCTCAAAAAAGTTTGCTAGTAATTTAAGCAACTGGAAGAGTTTGACAGAGGCTGAATAAGTGGCCTCCAAGAAGGTGGATGGTCTAATCGATGGATTGCACAACATATTGCTTGTAGTGATGTTACTGTTGCAAGCGCTTTTTGCAGGGGTGGATACAACAAGACACAGGCCAGCGTCAACCAGGCTCAGGAAGGCCTAGAGAAACTGGACCGAGAGAGGATCGACATGTTTTAAAACATGCTCGTACTGATTCAACAGCTACTGTTGCAGACATCCAACAGGCAGTGGGAACCGCTCTCAATCATCCAATAAATGACTGCACCATTTGTCGACTGCTTCTCTACGTGGTACAAAACTCACATAGGCCGTTACAATGACTACCTTTAACAGCATTGAATCGCTGTTAAAGACTGGAATAGTGTTGTGCCAGACTGACATGGGGCGTTGAATGGCATCGAGTGGTCTTCACTTATGAATCCCACTTCTGTCTGTGTGAAGACAACAATCGAATCTGTGTGTGGAGGCAACATGGTCAGCGCCAAGATTCATGGTTTGTTGTGTAGCGTCACACGTTCAGAAGACCTGATGTCATGGTGTGGGGTGCAATTGCGTATGATGCTGAATAACTATAGGTATTTGTTACGTGGTCTTTGACAGGCCAGCATTACTTACAAGAAATTTTACAGGCAGTTACACTTCCATTCCTGAATTCTCTGGTTCACCCTCTTTTTTAACAAGACAATGCTCAACCCCATATTACTGCTGTCTAGAGCTTGTCTGCGACATAATATCTTACCATGGCTGGCATACTCACTGGACCTATCCCTGATTGAAAATGTATTGGATGTCAATGGACGAATTGTTGCCACTCAACCCGTACAATGTAATCTGCAAACTGCATGCAGGGTTCCAGCAGCATGGGATGGACTGTCGTCATCCTTAAGAGCCTGTATGACTCGCTACCAAGTCGCTAGGCATCGCGCATTAAGAATAATGGCAGTCATGCTATACTGAATGATACCACTTTTTTTTTTTTCTTAATACCGTTTGGATATTTCAGTCTCAAATTTTAATCATTTACACATTTATAAGCATTTTACCAACCTTGTAAATTTTATTGCACTCTGACAATTTCTTCTAGGTGCAACTTTTTTGTCTTATAGTGTATTAAAATTGTTAAAGAATCGAATTTCCTCATTGCATATACATACAATTATTCTGTTCATTTAACTGTCTCAATGTCATAGTTACAAGCATTGTGTTGTTACATTATTACACACTCTAATGACTAAATAGCCATATCTATTGGTTGAGAGAATATTAGGAATAATTTTATTGGCAGGAATATAAAACTGTTAAGAAGCCATGAAAAGATAACTGCATGCCTCATTAACTAACACCCTCTTTAGTAGCACTCCCCATTAACAATTTTTAAATATGACTTTGAAGTTAGATATAATGTATTTTAGTAACACCCACTCTATAATAGTCCAGGAAAAGGACTGTTTCAGACTAGAATTGGGCATTTTTCAATCAAAAGGGAAAAGTTGGGGATGTTTAAGATGTTTAGAATGCATCATTGCTCTTAGAATGTTTCTTTGTACACTTAGAATATCTAATTTGACAAATTAGGTTAGTCTCCTTTAAAAAATTCATTAAAATAAAGAGAATTATGTGTTTGTGTGAAAAAAAAAAAATTGTGGTTAGATTTGTAAAAGAATATGCAATGAAATATACTCAATTACACTTGTGTTCAAAGTTAAGAGAATTGGCGCATTGTGTTTTTTTTTTCATAAAAAGTACTGAACCAAAGGTACTAATTATGCCGCTGAAGAATGCAAATATTCAGTGTTGCATATGTAACACGTGCGTATGGGCGGAGCTGGCTGCTGAGGGGTCACAAGGCGTTTTCCACAATTCATGTGCTCGTACACCTCAGTGACATCGGCTGTATTTCTTGCAAGAGTTGGATACATTTTATAAGGTATCAGGTAAAATGAGTAGCTACAAACGTATGGATGACGGAATGAGACGGAAAATCATTGGTAGATTGGAGGCAAAGCAATCACAAGTGCAGGTGGCTACAGAGTTCCATGTAATGCCCAGTGTTGTCTGCAATGTGTGGAAACAGTTTCATGACACTGGAGGCACTTTCAGCGTGACACCACAGGACTGCTACAGCTTCACAGTTCACACATGAGCTGCATGCTGCCACTTTAACCCAAGTTTCATGGATTACTGTTGCCCGAAGGCTTCATGAGAGAAGGCTTTATGCCAGAAGACCCGCTGTTTGTGTCCCGCTCACTGCAGCATACAAGAGAGCGTATTTAGTATGATGCAGACAACATCAGTCTTGGACCAGACTTCAGTAAAGCACAGTGCTCTTCACAGATGAGTCAAGAATCAGCCTGGACACTGATTCTCGACGTAACCTCATCTGGAGAGAGCCTGGGACCCGATACCATCCTTCCCACATCAGGGAAATGGACTGGGCAGGCATCATGTTGAACGGCCGCACAGGTATAGAGAGGAGATCTTAGAGCCCTATGTTTGACTTTTCAGGGGTATAGTTGGCCCTCGGTTCCTGTACATGGACGACAATACTCGTCCACATTGAGCTCACCTGGTCAACGTTTATCTGGAAAGTGAGAATATTTGGCATATGGATTGGTCTGCCAGATCCCCTGACCTAAACCCTATAGAATCAGTAAAATAGACTATTAGTTGCAGTGCTGGCACTCTTCTGAGTCACCCCTTTTACAAGTCATACAGACCCTATAGAACATGTCTGAGACGCTCTTGGGAGGGCACTTGCATCTCGCCATCCCCTTCCGAAAACCATTCCGGAGCTGAAAACTGTGTTGCTGCAGGAGTGGGACCGACTGCCACATGGGCTCCTCGTGTCCAGTATGCCGTTGCGCTGTGCGACTGAGAGGGGACCATACCTAACATGACCATTTATTTTCCCCCTCAAAACGGGACATTTACTAATTTTAGGTAATAGTATGAGTATTCATGAAAACGCATATTTCTGTATGGTTTTTATTTGTTAATGAAAAGAACAGGAATGTGTGTGTGAACACGTGAAAATAAATAGTTTATGTTCTCCTTTTGAAAGAAAGCGCATAACATTGAGAAAGTAAGCAATATCATTTCGTTTTCGTCTTTCAAAACAAGAAAAAAAACTCCATCTTCCCCAATAAAAAAAATTTTTGATCAGAAAAACAATAGAAATAATTTTTTTTTGCTTAACTTAATTTAATTTTTGGCTAAATTTTACACCTGGAATTATCTACAATAAGAATTTACAAAACGATGAGGTGTCAATAGAATCTGGGCCCTGTGTGTCTACCAGAAAAACTCCCGCCATAAAGGTGGCTGTTGATATAAGAACAAACCTCATATGTCTTAAGTTGAATATGAGAACAGTAATGAGGAAGCACAATTTAAAGAACAGTTCTTTTGGAAAGAACAGGAATGAAAAAAAAACTGTTCTAAAAGAACAGCATTAATTCTGACTGACTTGTGCGACGTATTGCGCATGCCGTCATCATTGCTCTACTAAGCGCAACCGTGGGATTTTTTTTTTCTCGCCTCTTTTTTAAATGGTTACAGTGGATAGATCACTTTCTGTTAACGGGACATTTTGGCGTCCCGAAGCTGCGTGTGGGGACAATGTGACAGCCTACCTAAGAACGGGAAGTATGGTCACATTAACCATACCCCATAGTAGACTGATTTTTGGTTGGATCTCGCAATGTGGATTTTGGACGTTCCTGCACTGATGAGTTTTACTGACAGTCACGCATGCATATCATGACTTTTGGGTGGTACATCTCTTTCTCTGCTATAACTATATTCATACCAAATTTCATTAAAATCTGTCCATTAGTTTTCAGATATTTGACATAATGTGCAAATTTTTTAAATTTTGAACATGAGTATACTTCAAAAGTACTTCTGGAATGGACTCTTTGTGACACTCAAAGTTAACATTGCAAAGTGATGCATCGAAATATAAAACAGCTTAGACCAATTTCTGTAATGGTATCATTAGCAGTATTTCGGCACACTTATTTTCCCTTTATTAATTTCTATAATTTTTAAAAAAATGTAAGTTATATTCCATTTTATATTTTATAAGTTTCCAAATTTATTCACTCAATTTAAGTTGCATATCTTTAATTTGAATAAATTATGCTGCCTTTTTATTTCAACCTTTTTTAAAAATTCCCAAAAGGCAAACATGTCTTTTGCAAATACACTCCCTCAGAATGTGTACCCGTTAAAAAGCAAATGGCTAAATCCCACAAGTGTGACTGAAGAAGTTTCATCAAGAAGTTTGACTGTAGTTTAATACCATTATCATAGTTTTTATTACTAATGCTTATAGTTTATTTAATCCACTTTAAAATTTAATTTCTATTGAACAAACTAATTGATATATATATAAACTGTTGAATGTGTTTCTCATAACATATTTAAAAATTTCCCATAAACATATTTAAACATTTTCAATTCATTACATGAATCCTACACTATATTATTTTAAAATTTTATGAATTTTATGTTTGTAAGGTACTATAGCAGAATTATTTACTTTTATTCCTCAATATTTCGTTTATTATACAGTTGACTTAAACAGTACTCATTGTTCATTAAGATTGTTAAAAATCGTATGTATTCCTAAATGTTTTTCAGGGTTGTGCAACCTCTTCATGAGGAAATAAAGTTGCATTCTGAATTAAGGCATAGAAATATTGTACAATATTTAGGATCTGTAAGTGAAGATGGATATTTCAAAATTTTTATGGAGCGTGTGCCTGGTGGTAAGTTTCTGGTTGCTATTCTGGTTTCTGTTGCTCTAGATTTTGTATTACAATACAAAGTCGAAAATCCGGAATTGTCCAAAATACGGGCGTTTTGCTAACAGTCGTTTTTTGTTTTTCTCACTTTTTACATCTTTCCAACAATTTTTAAATAACATAGAGTTAAACCTGGACCTAATTGATGAAACAATGCAAAATAACGGACATGTTCAGAGTAAATACCACACAGAAAAATTGGAAGATTAGCAAGTAAAATTTTTTGCATAACATTAAAACTGTTTCTTCCGTTTTTAAAAAATTATTCCTATTTATATATCTGCTAATTTACTATCACTAGTGCAAAATTTGTGTGGGTTAGATTAAGGTGTTTTGGGAAATAATCCGAAATGGCCTAGGTCCGGAAGATTCAGGATTGGGGACTTTGTACTCTATAAACATGTGAATAAAATGTACAGTCACAGGAAAAATAAATGAACTGCTTCTCTTCATTCGAGCAATTTGAACAGAGTTAAAATTCAAAGATGGCGTTGACAGGAACTAATGTCTTCTACAAATTCAAATGCATAAAATTTGCATTAGATTCTTCATTAAATTGAGCACCAATTTCATATTTTTCTATAGGAACCCCTATTTTGACACATAATTTCAAATCTATATTAAAATTTAACTTCAGATACCAAATTTCATGTCATTAGGTCTTACCGTTTCAAAGTTATAAGGACAGAAAGATTGGAGCTCCTTATGTTAAATCAGTTTTTGAGACTGATGGATATCTTCCTAAATATTTCTATAGCACTGATATTTTGTAACATGTTACTGTTAAACAACTCAAACAAAAACCACATGCATTTTGTTTTAAAAATAATTTTTAGTATGCAATAATAATGAAATTAATGTTTGAAAAAATTATAAATTGGAACCATATTATATTTTTATAGGAATTGATTCAGATTGACTTCTAGTATGGCCATGCAAAATGTATGCCATTCGGATAATTAGTTTTTGAACCACATTAAATTTTTCTCATTGCAATTTTAGGCGGCAATAAAAAAATTAAAAAACATTCGACAAACCTTGGATAATAATTCTAGGATTGTTTGCACTTACATAGTAAATATAATAATTTAAATTCTTAAATTGTTTGCACCTGTGTAATAAATATAATTATTCTCGAATCGCTGAAAAATACGTTTGAAATAGTGTTCAAATTTGAAATTCAGGTAGCTATAACTACAACTAATCTTGATAATAATAACCGAATAATGATTTTCAATGTGGACTAATTTAACAATACAGAATATGATTACGGCATCAAAATATGGTGTTTACATTATAAATTTCGTATTTGTGCAAAATTTAATGTGCAACATTTAATTACAAGATCTGTAGGTTACAGATTTCAGACAGTGCTGGCCTGTAGGTTACACAACTATGGTATTTCCTAAGTCTAATGACTAATAATAAATTAGTTACAAATTGTCAATGCTTTAAAATTAGAGTAGATTTGAATATTTTAAAATTAGAAGATTTTCAAATCATGGATTTGTTTAATTCTGTAAAATTTTACTACTAGTTTCAAAAATTTTAAGTTTGGTTGATTTTTGTGATCTTTTAAATAATGTATATTTACACATACTAAAAAAACATGATCATAAAATAAAAATAACTTTATCCTTGAAAACTCCTTAAAAAGTTATTATTCCTATAAAATTAATCAGGAAAAAAAACGTTCTAAAAATCTAAGTTTCATCATGAAAAATTTATTCAAAGAATCATTGCAACCATAATGTAATTAATAAATAAATAAATAAAAAATATTTAAAAACTAAACCCGAAATTCTTTATAATCTTCTGGAAATTGTTGCTACATCACGTCCAAAATTGAATGATGATCGACGCTGTCGCCATTTTACATCGATCGTGCACATTTGCTGGACATGTGCCTAGTAATGGTATTAATGTTGTATCTGCTAAATTCACTTTATTTTTCGATAAAAAACTATTAATCTGATAAAAGGAGATTGTAATTAATATTTATAATAAAAAAATTATGTTTTGGGACATTGGCATCTTTGTAACATAAATTAAATTGGCAATTCGATCGTTAAACAATTATGACATCGCATTTTTAAAAACAAGAAAAGTATATTTAGAGCCAAGAAAATGCTCAAAAGCACATAAAAATGCTTAAAAACGTTTATAAAGTTAATTTAAAGACAAATAAATGCAGTTTAAAGTACTTACCAATATATTTTTTTGCTTCAGGTATAGAGCTATTTTAATCGTTAATTTTGGACTTTACGAAACATGCTGGATGGCTTTAGTAGTGTTTCTTCCATCTACTGATCAAAATAGTAAACAAACTATCCTTATACTCTATTCATTTATTATTTTTTTTCTGCAATTCTGGAAAACACATTAGAATTTATTTTCTTGGTTATGTACTGTATCAGTTAACATTATACATGTCCAAAATCCGACATTTTAACTAAAAAATTTAATTTTAAGGATATTTACACTAAATTATTGTAATAAATAATACTAATTCTTGTCTCTGAACGGAACTAAAAACCCATTAATAAAAAAAAATTTATTTTAAGAATTAAATTTATTTGCTGTCAAATCTTAAAGTTATGAAATGTGGCTTGTTCCCACCTTTTGAGAGCTACCCAACTATTTTGGATTTGAATTTGTTAAGTGCATTATTCCCTATTGAATGATACCTTTGCATTTACTCTAGTATGAATAGTGCTCGAAATAAAGGACGTGGATTTTTTCTGTGACTGTACTTACCTATCTCTTGCTACAGAATGTCCATGTTTTTATAGAATGTGATGTATGATTTACTTTATCTGGGCTTATGACATGTCTCTTACTGTCAATTTTTGTTCTTTTGCCAATTTTTTGACATTTTGTCACTTTTTCAAGTGTTTAAGTTCTTAAATTCTACTTGAAGAAAACAGTTTTTAGTGCACAATTTAAAAAAAAATCATTTTTTCCTCTAAAAAATGTCAAATGTCAACCTAGTACATATTGTGTAATTTCGTCTTGCATTTGAACTTGTCCAGGCTAGTTTCCTCCACTGCAGGTATGCCATTTGAGTGTCATTCAAAAGGGTGTAATTCCCATCCCCTTCTGAATGCCACCTGTGTTTCCACCAAAATCAAACCTTTTTTATATTTATTTTGAGACAATCGTAATGTGATGCTACGGCTGGCGCCAACTGCTCTAATATTAATTTCGGTTCACGAAAACAATTGGAGCCTCAAGTATCACCAAATGAGATAATCTTGCCATCTAATAACCAATAGCAACTCTCTAATGACGTAGCAACAGAATATAGTTTCCTTCTTTCGTAATTTCCATAAAGGCAGTGGAATGCTGTTCTATCAAATTCCCCCACAACACCCTTGGTCACATAGCCTGGTGCTAAGGAATTCAATATAGGAAGAAGATTCGGCTTTGAAGCTTAGGAAAGATGTGCTTGATCAAGTTTTTTCTATTCACAGATTTTTTAATCAATAACCAAGTCAATCAATAATAATCAAGTGTTGGTCAACATACAAACAAATTTGAGGAGACTTAAAACTTCCCACTATCTTATCAAGCATTGTTCAAGCAGGTGGCTAAGCCTAAAGCCAGCTGCTGAAAGGTTGCTTGAACAGTGGTTTACTGTGTGAAAGTATTTCCTTCACTACATTCCAATAAAGAAGCCAAACATGATAAAAAAGACCAGGCTACATGAAAATTGTTCAGTTACTTGGAAGAGAAACTATGAAGGTTGAGATGATATTTGTTGTATCAAGTGCAAGTATATATAATCGTGTGACCGAATTTCTTCAGAAAAAGGTACCCCCTAATGCATAACCTTCATTCTCAACTTGAATTGTTGATAAGAAACTATTTTAGGTAGGATCTACAAAGAGAAATTTATCCGATTTTTGAAGATGGATGAATTGGGAGATATTTGTTCTTAGAAACTTGCCTCTGGTTTATATTGTTATTGAAGATCAAATTTCTAAGGTGCTTCAGAATGTGAAAGAGAAGGAAGGGAATTTCTTTTTTCTAAGGGCTCAGAAGCATTACATTGCTTGTGTTAAATATCTTTTGAAGAAGTCCTCCTTCAGTTCATCTTTCCTTAAAAAGTTTATCCTGTCTTGGTCCTCTTGAGAGATTCAGTAGTGAGAGTGTACGACATCAAATATTAGAAGTTGCAAAAGCAATGCCATGGGAGTTCCCAAGAGACATACTACTGGATGAAGGGAATTACTCCAAAGAATGAAGCCTATTGATATTTACTGGGACTAGTTCTTCAGACTACAAGACATTAGTGGTGTGGATCCTAAATACCAAGTTGTGTCAAAGCTAGTGAAGGCTGCTCTCACCTTCTCATGGTAGTGCTGACATTAAACGTGGCTTCTCAGCCTCAGGAAGAGCTTTGACAGGAGACAGCATCAATATCTGAATGCACAATCAATACATTGATGATGGTCAAAAGAAGCTTGGCAAATTTTGACAATCAACCTTATTTGGTGAGATCCCGTCAAAGCTAATGGATATGAGAAGGGTTGCATATATAGCCTACAATGCTTATTTAAAAGATATAAAACGGAAGGCACAAGAAAAATTAGAAGGAAAGAAAAAGAAAGACTGGAAGCAGAGAAAAAAAATTTGGAGCATATGGCAAAGAAAAAAAAGGTAATAAAAGAAGTACAAAAACTTAAAATTATGTGTAAGGACGAGGATAAGGCTTTGGACAGCGATTCAAAATTGTGAAAGGAAGCCAATGAAAGGCAATAAAAAATACAGATTTTTATGAAGCAGTGCTTGAAGGGGAATTTAATCATATTCAACTGATCTGAACCTAAAACAATTTATTGATTATTAAAAAACATTAATGTTTTTTAATATTTAAGATTGTTGCCTGGGTCAGGAACATATAAAACTAAATGCAATAAAGCATGACATTTGCAGCATTTTGCTTAAAACGTAGTTGAAATAAATCATGGGTGTTCAAAGGTATCAGAAAATGGAAGAATTTCAAGAAATAAAAAAAGGTTAATTTCGTAAAAATTCAGAAATTTAATAATTATTTTAAATTTTAAGCTTAAACATGTATTCACAGAGTGGGGTAATATTTTTCTCACAACGTGTGTGCTACAAGAAAGCATTTTTTTGTGTGTATTATGTATGTCAAATCCTATTCTAATTTTTATTTTTCATGTCATATATGTCAAATCCTATTATAATTTTTATTTTCATGTCATGTATGTCAAATCCCATTATAATGTTATAATGTGCAAATATAAATCCTATATTCCAAAGTGTCTTAAACTAAGAAATATATTTCATTTTATGTTCCACTTACATAACTTTGAGAGTGGTTAAAACTAGGTAGTTCAGTTATACTTGCTATATAACTATTTATATTAAAAGCATCTCATACTTTGAATCACCATTCTTTAATTTGTTTATCCTTACCCTATACCATTTACTTAATAGGTAGTATGTCACAGTTGCTCCAGTCTATCTGGGGACCATTGAAAGAAAATGAAGTTACTATATCATATTACACCAAACAAATACTTGAGGGCTTAAAGTATCTGGTATAGTATATATGGAATTTTTAAGATTCATATTTAAATTGTGTTTGATTTTAAACAGTATTTTGATAGTATGTCTAAAATATGTGTAATAATTTTAAATGTTTTGCTTTATTGATGTTTGAGATTTTATCCATTTGAATGATGATGGGGTCGATTTACAATTTAGATCAGTGCTTAAGAGAAACACTAAAACATTAATTTAATGCTGAAGAAGAATGATAATTTGTTCATGAAAAACTGTTATAAACTGACAAAGCACTAGAATAAATTTTTAAATTTTACTTTGGAAACAGTTTTCATATTTTATATACTAATAGATCATATTTGTATTTACACATCATATCAGCAACACATAGATGTAAATATTTAAACGCTTGATTAAAAATTAAGTTGCAAAATAAAGTATCTTAGTATTAAATGACTATCAATGAAAGTAATTGTTTGCTCTTGAATGCAGAACTTATCTTCGAGTGTCTCAAGATGAGCTGCTAAAATTGCAATTATTTATGATTATGCATATTGTGAAGCACTTCAAATTACTTTAACATAGTGGAAAGCTGACTTATGGGTCCTGCTACTTTCATTAATTTAGAAGGCAATACATGATGAAACAAAAATGTCGGAACTCTTAATGATGTTACATGAGGTTCCCAATGAGATAAACTTATTTGGGTTGTTCATGATTTGGCTTTAAGATTAAGAGATCAGAAGGTGTATTCCAAATTCGACTTGATTTTGATTTCTTAATGTGGCTGATGTGTAACCACCAAATTCATGTACCCAAGAAATAAAAAATGCAAATAGTTTTGTGGCTTTATATACTTTCAAATACTTTATCCGATTTAGCCTCTGTTTTGTATTTTAGCATGACCAGAAAATTGTGCATCGTGACATAAAGGGTGATAATGTTTTGGTAAATACTTACAATGGAGTCGTAAAGATATCAGATTTTGGTACATCCAAGCGTTTAGCTGGAATTAATCCTGCCACTCAGACTTTTGCTGGTTTGTACTATATTTTAAAATTTCTCTATTATTTTCTCAGTGTTGCGTAATTTATGTTTCAGCTTTGATTTTGCTGATCACAATATTCAAGCAAAATTCTCATGACATTTACATCAATATTCAGCAGTATTTATCATAACATTTACATTAAGCTATGTTTTCTGTCAATAGAAATAGACAATTTTTGTGTATAGACTGGTATGTGTGTTCAATTTTTCTCACTGGCTTAAGGTATGTAGAGACTTTTTCAAAAAGTTCTGATATTTCATTATAATATTTTAAATATATCTTCAACCTATTGAGCCCTCTGTTTCAAAATACTTCTACATTGGCATTCTTTATAAATCTTGCTATCACTCCTGGAAGCAGTCCTGATGCTGAAAACACCGGATTGTCGGCAAACGTGTGGTCAAAAATTTTGATTTCGGGTTTTTCCGTAAACATGTGCAAAAAAAAACTGCATCTATCTAGTCAATTTTTAGTTTTTCAACTAGATAGTGTATTAAATATACTATCTAGTTGAAAAAACTAAAAATTGACTAGACAGATGCAAATGATTTTACTGCGCATGTTTAAAAAACAACAACAACAAAAATTTCGTCTTGGACACACTGGTCTTTTTGCCAGATGACCAGCAGTTTGCATCTCCGTAACGTCTGCACAGAAACGCAAGCGTTTACAGTGGAATTTGGAACATTGGCAGTGGAGTCAATAACAATGGGGGAAATGTCATGTTTAGTGACGAGTCAAGACTTAATCTGCAAATTGATTCTTATCATACGATGATCTAGAGAACCTATGGAACGCATTTTCACCCTGGAAAATCATGGGAAAACACTGCTTTCCATCACAGGGAGTCATGGTCTGGGCAAGTATCATGCAGGACATCTATACAGATCTCCACACAGGGTCTGTTACTGGTCAAAAATACAGAGACAAAGTCCTTGAGCCTACTGTTTGCCTGTTTCAAGGTGCTGTTGGTCCTGGTTTCATATTCATGGATGATAATGTACCTTGTCACTGTGTAGCCCTGGTCAACGCCTTCCTTCAAAGTGAAGATATCCAGCTCATGCAGTGGCCTGCCAACTCTCCTGATCTGATCCTATAGAACCATGTGTGGGATATGCTCGGGAGACATATCAGCCCTCCACCACCAACTAAGCTCTGTTCTAGAATTGAAAACTGCTCTCTGAGGCTTGGAACTTTTTGAGTACATAACTCATCCATACCCTCATCGAAAGTAAGGAAAATCGTGCAGCATGTGTGGCTACCAGAGGTTCCCACACCATTTTAAACTTCAGCATTGCATTGTTGTAATCATTCTGTTTCGCTACAGTTAACACTCTAATTGTGAACCTTTTTCTTTCAACCCTTTCCTTCATCTTTGGATAATAAAAGTCATTATCCTAGTTTTGTATTGCTTTCTTCTATAACCCTATTGCATCCTTGTACCATGTTTCCTTACATTCTGATGTAGATTTTCTGAAATATTCACTTAAATAGCAACTATGTTTATCTTTTGACATGAGTATAATACCAGCAATTTAGTTTCTCTAAAGTTAAAAGTGCATAATTTGAATACAACTTGATGAACATGATCATTGTGAGATGACATGGCGGTTCACTCCAATGCAAGTAATCATCTATTGACTGTTAAGTACTTAAATTGCTTAAAACATTCATAACATGTTTTCCATCTTTTATGAGTGAATATTTTCTCCCATTAATGCAAAATTGAATATCGACCTGCTACTATCAACCAATAGTTATCTTAAAAATCACAAGACACTGCATGCACATTGAGAAACAGATGTAGGGCATAAACGAATTACAACAAGAAGAAAGGTGATAACTCTTCAAAGTTTCAGTTACACAGGAGTTCTATCTGTGCCTAGGTATGACTTTTTATATGTGTGCGATGGTTAAGTTTCAGAACTCTTTTAACAAACGTATTTAAGTGTATAAGGGTTTTAAGTCATTTACAGAAAATTTTAAAATGAAATTGCTATTTTCACCTGTAATTATAAAATCCTTTTTAATTTGAAACTTTTAAGTGTGAAAATTATGTTTTCAATGGCTGTAAATGTTACCTGACTTAATACGTATACGTATAATTGAGCTCAGTCTAGGGTCATCTAAAATTTCTCTTTTCGCATATAATTTACCAATGATGTTTATTGAGGTGTCAAAATTTCTTCTAATTCTGAGAATTTAGGTTGGCCCTTTGGTCATAAAAATTTTTGGAGCTTATTTAGACTTCATTCTAACATGGGAAGATTAAATAATGATTACGAAATTTTGTTTCAGGGACTTTACAATACATGGCACCTGAAGTTATTGATAAAGGCCAACGTGGCTATGGAGCCCCTGTAAGTATTTAAATGAGTAAAATATTTTTTGAATTCTTGTTTTATGAATCAAATATAACTGACTGACACCTCCAGTGTGTTTTGAAGTCCAGCATGTCTTGGAATTTAATGGATCCTACATCTAAGCAGCCAGATTGAACACTGAATTCAAAAAGGACAGATTTTATCAAAATATTAAAAATGCTAAAAAATTACTGTTTTATACAGCTTGAATGAAATTCAGGGTTCCCATGGATCAGAGATAACTGGAAATTATCAGGGAATTTATTTTGTCCAAAAAAAAAAATCGGGAAAAATTGTCGAGCGTTGTGAAACGTATTTCAAAGTAGCCTTTTGTTTTGAATTGAAGTCTTTATTTTTTGCTTTGAAAATGAGCAAAACTGTTCAATTTGGAATGAACAGACAAAAAATTTAATCCACAGTATGCAGACTGGATCAAACAAGTTAAAATGGATCTGTATAAGGCCCGTTGTCATCTTTATCTCAAAACGTTTAATTTGAGCAACATGGGCAGACAAAAAATGACAAGCCACGAAAAAAGTTTGAAGCACCGGAGTCTTGTTGGAATAAAGCAGACATCTATTTTTAAATTTTGTGGACCGTCTATAACTGTTCAAAGCGAACAAAATTGTGGCACTGCAGCTATTGGCATACAATTAAGTGCTGAGGTAATTAAAGAAAAGAAAATTGAAAATGAACAACAGAAACCGCTTAGTACTTTAGATAAATATGTAACAAAAGAAAAAACTATAACGGCTGAAATTTTTTGGGCTCTGAAGATGGTAATGTCTCACTCATCCTTCAATTCATTTAAGGATACTGCACATATATTTCAATCTATTTCCTGATAGTGAAATTGCAAAAACGGTATCCTTAGGAAGCACTAAGATGGTGTATTTAATTACATTTGGTTTAGCCCCATACTTTCATTTGCTACTGCTAAAAGAAAATTCATACTCTTATTTTGATTTGTGTTTGGATGAAGCCTTAAATGCTGTTACACGCAAAAAAAATGGACTTGATAATTAGCTACTGGCCTGAAAATTCTGAAGAAGTTAATGTTCGGTTTTTAAACTCTGTTTTCTTAGACACAGTACTGCTGAGGACTTGTACGAAAAATTTTGTGAAGGCTCCTCAGAATTACAATTTAAAAAAGTCTTTGCAGGTATCAATGGATGGGCCAAATGTAAACCATAAATTTTGAAGACATCTTTGTGAGGAAATTAAAATTAATAAAGGGTTTACCTTGATTAATATAGGAACTTGCAGTCTACATGTTATCCATGGAGCATTCCAAATTGGAAATAAAGCTACTTCATGGAAACTCAACTTTTTATTTCAGTCCAATAGATTGTTTAAAAACAGTCCTGCCAGGAGGGCGGATTTTGTTGCAGTTACAAGCAGTAATATATTCCCTCTAAAATTTTGTCAAACTAGATGGGTGGAACATGTTGCTGTTGTCAAAAGAGCTATGGAAGTATTTCCGAAGTTAAAAATTTATATCCAAGCTGCAAAAAAGGAATTACCTTCAAATTTCACTGTAGGAATAAAGCTACTATAAAGCTATAATTGAAGAAGCATGTAATGACAAACTAATTTAGGCGAAAATGTCATTCTTCATATCTGTTGCTGCTGCTATTTTGGAGCCTTTTTTTTTTTAATCTTTCCAAAGCCCATCACCAATGGTTCCATTTCTGTACTCCACATTGGCAGATCTGCTAAGACAAATCATGTCTCAAGGTTTGTGAAGCAAGAGCTGCTTATAGAAGCTCCAACTCCATTTAAATTGATGAAGATTGATGTAACTTCTGTAAAAGTTCATCGTAAGAATGAAGATATGGATGTAGGGATTGCTGCCAGAAGCTACATGAAAAGAAGTAGTGCAACTGATGGTGAAAAGGACAAATTTCTAACCGAGTGCAAGAACTTTTTAATTAAAATGACAGAAAAAATAATTGAGAAGACTCCAATAGATTTTTCGATTGTGAGATCCATGCAATTAACTTGTTCCTTCAGGAGCAAGTTAATTGCGATCAATGTAGGGCTTGATGCTATCATATCTTATGTTTATAATTTTGGTGAACTTTGGATATTATCAGACAGCCTCAGTGCTCTTCAACATCTTAGTGGCTGGTCCTCTGCAGACGATGAAACCAGCATATCTATTCTGCTTAAACTGAAGAAGGTTTCTCAGAACCACGATGTTCATCTCCAATGGATTCCATCACATATAAACATTAGTGGTAATGAGGAAGTGGATAGACTGTCTAAAGAGGGCAGCGAGGACGAAACGTCCACTGGCTCTACGCTTACTTACCAAGAATTGTACTCAAATGAAATAACTAAACTAAATTTAAAATGGCGTACTCCACCTGCACACCCGTGGTACACCAGAACATCCTCTGGCACTCTTCTGGAAGTTAATTGTGATTGTGGCTCCCAGACTGCACTAGCTAGCTTTAAAGTGGACACCTTAAGTGTCTTTCTTTTGAACGTGACAGAAAAATCCATCCCACTTGCAGAAAATGCTGTGACCATCCAGCCTCTCTGGAGCACATACTGAGTTGCGTCGGACTTTCCAAGGACGACTTGACATCTATCCCCCTTATTGTTATTGATTTTCTGGCGCTCAACAACCTACTGGAGTTGATCTGATGTATGTCAGATCTTTTAAAGAGGATAAGCAGCAACAACAACATGTCATGTTTGGATTCTCTTGCACTTAGTTCAAGTCCTGTGTTGTGTGAAAAGAGGATGGATGTCTTCTTGCAACTGTTGCATGAAAACAATATTTTGCCAGCTTTAACATGCTGATCGTGTCAAACAGCAGTTTTTAACTTCTACAAAAAAAGGTAAACTCGGAGTGGAAAGAAGTTTTTTCGGCATTTTCTCCTAAAGATACCCGATTAAATTCGTTTTTTCTGCCTTTTTAAATAAAAAAGATGAATTCAAAGAACTCTGGCAGGTAGTTAGGATAGTTATGATGGAAACACATCTGTAGAGTCTGGCTTTTCAATTAACAAGGACATACTTGTTGAGAATCTACATGAAACATCCCTAGTTGCACTTCGGAACAACATATGATTCTTTGAAGTTTCATGGAGGTCTGTTATCGGTTAGCATAACTCCCAAGATGCTCCAAAATGTCTAACCCGATACCACCTGGCACTTGAGGAAAAGAAACGAAGTGGAGAAAAGACGACTGAAAATGAAAGAAAAAGAACTCTAGATCATATTAAAATTCTTCAACAAAAATGGCTAGATTAGCTACTGAAATGGACATCAAAAAAGTTGGAAGAAGAAATAATAGAGTTAAAAAAAAAGGTTTTATAATTGCTGAGACAAAAATAAACAAATTATATTGGATAAATTGCTAACATCAGCATTGATACCATTCCCATAGAAATTAAGCTTAATATTAACAAATGCATTAAATGGCAAGAACATTTATAAAATTTTCTATCTTTTTTACATAATGTATCCTTGGCTCGCTGATTATTTTCACTAACAATCAGTGCTAATAATCACTTATAAATAATAACTAAATTTACTTTCAAAATTGAAGCTGATTATTAGTTTGACATGGTTGTATTTGAATATTTCTATAAATGTGGATTGTTCAAAATTATTTATTTTATGAATATAATTTTTTAACCGATTAAAAAAAAAAACTGCTAATTTTTAACAAGTGAAGAATTTTGTTTCGTCCAATGGTTAAATTGAAGAGTGTCATGCTTATGATACAATAAATCACGAATTGATCTAAGTCAAATTTGTTGATTATTTGTGTATTAAGTTTTAGTGTATAATTCTTAAATTGGTTTTTATTATTGGCATCGGTTTAAATTATTTTATGGCTAAATGTAGTTTTTACGAGCTTGCAATATTGGAAATACTTGTAAATAGTGCTTTAAAGGTTCTAAATTTGCACTTTTAAAGAAAGTGCATACACCCTATTAGTGGTTTGCATGCTTGTTTAACTTATCATATTAAATTCCATGTTGGACATAGATGAATCACCACAGTGGTTCAAATTACACTTCAAGTTATGGGATCCTGTTTAATTAGTACAATTATCCAGAGTGACAAACCAAAGTATCATTACATAGAATTGTATTGTACATATAAAAGTAATATAACTAAAAAATATTTTTAGAATTTTCATAGAAACAGTAGTTTTAAATAATTAATTATTATTTTTTTTTTTACAAAAGCAGACTTTAACTTTCAGTCTATTAACCAGATATATATTAGCCCTTACCTAATTATACTGAATACACAGTAATAAAGCTATATAATTCAATTTAGAAACTTGCTTATGCTAGTAATGTATTCTTCTAAAACTTTTGTCTTCAAAGAATTGCATTATTTTACAAATAACAGTTGTCTGAGGAATTTATAATTTGAATTTTGCTTACTAGGCTGACATTTGGTCTTTAGGCTGTACTGTTGTTGAAATGGCCACTGGAAAACCCCCATTTGGAGAAGTATGCTGTATATTATTATTTATATTAATTTCATATAAGACATTACCTTTCTTTACTTAATAATAAAATATTTTTGTCATTTTATATTTATAAATATGTTTTGTTTCTAATTATACTGTAAGTAAAGAAAGTTGACCAATTTTTTTTAAAATCTAGTGTTAGATTTTTAAAAGTCGTTGCATTAAATAAGGCTTATTAATTAAGTATGTCAGATGATAATTAAGTAATTGATAGCTTGAGCACCCTGATTCTCTCAAATTGTATTATATTAGATAATCCTGTTATTTTTTTCTGCTTTAACCTTCTATAAAATACGAATGGCACTTTGAGCTCTGAAGAAAATAAATAGTCATTAAATAATACAAGGCCAAAGACTTTCTTACAAATTTTCATGAATTTTAATTTCTAACACTAAGACATAATTTTTGATCTTGATGCCTTATTTTTTAAAAACACTTCATATTATAGTGGGAAAGTATTTCAGACCCGAGTAAAGACAATTTTTATATTGGATAAATTATATTAACATAAAAGGGCTTAGCATGCTCATATTAAGAATGTCAAATGTCACAGCTTCAGATCACTTTCAGATCTGTTGTGAATAGGTTGCCTTTTGAGATTATGAAATCAAGCCTGCTTCAGGCTCCAGATTTTTCTTTTTGATAATTAGTTTAATATAAAGAATAAGTAACGACTGCAAATGAATTTTAATAAGCTGTGACTGAAAGAATAAATGAGCAACAAATATATGTTGTGTGACCAAATGCACATTCTTGCAAGTATTATTATTCTCACTTTGATGCTTGAGTCATTCTGAGAGGCCCTTGTTTTGAGTTTCATGTATTGTGGATCAGATTCTGTTTTATTTAACTTTGAGATTCCGCTTGAATTTCTTCATTGTTAAACATTTATATTTAAATTAATCAAAGGAATTACTGAAACTATAACAGATCACACTAAGGTAGTTAAATCTGGTTTGTCTTATTGGTTAAATTTACTCATCAAGAAATACTACAAGAATTTTAGCATCAATCTGCTTTTTAAAATGTCATTTCTTAAAATTTCAAAGAATAATTCCTAAATACATACATAAAAATAAGTTTTTTTTTGCATATTTTCAACTGTCTCATTATTTTGAACACAAAAAATTCCGTATATAGATTTCATATTGTTTGGGGATGATATTAAAGTATGACTTAAAATAATTTTCATTACAATCTCAGCATTTATAAATGAATCATCATAAATTTGTAGATTTTGTTTTAGAAGTAAAATATATATTTGTATTTTAGTTGGGCTCTCCTCAAGCTGCAATGTTTAAAGTTGGTTTTTATAAAATACATCCAGAAATACCTGCTGGAATGTCTGAAAGAGCAGAGAGCTTTATATTGAGGTAATTTGTATCTATTTTAGTCAGGCATTCAAAATATGTTTCTATCATTAATACTTACTTTTATGTACTTTAATTACCAAAGCAAAAAATTTTAACTATATCGAAAGTTCTAAAATCTATTAGATGCTAATGTGTGAATAGTTAACAAAGGATCTGGTCTTTTAGGTTGGACTAAATATTTCTTTTTGGGTGTGGGGAAGGATTATCTTATATACTTATATACCACTAGAAGTACCCACACTGCATTGCCCGTGACAAAGGTATGCTTTTTAAAAGTCAACCTCACTGACAAAACCAAATTAAACGGTAATAAACAAAAAAATTGCATAAATGATACAAATTAAATATCACTATACTTTCAAAAAGTCTCAAAGATAAAGAGAAAAGTAAGAAACAAATATCGATTCTGTGACTCAAATCAAACAGAATGTTAAAAAAATTTGGTGCATCCAAAAACGAACACAAAATAAAAAAAAACTTAAAACAACCAATGAAATGAAAGAGCAAAAAAAAAAAACGCAATGAAATCAAAGGAAAATTGAAAAGCTGTGATCTCTCACACTGTTGCTATTCTTAGGAAACCAAAAAAAAAATATGCCAATAAATTAATTAAAAAATGTTCTAGATTTAAAATTCAGGCTTCAAGGTGCATTCAGTCACCTGTGCCAAATTTCATGGTTGTAAGTACTTTAGATTCGTCTGGACACAATGAAGAGACACAAAAACTTCCATTTATAATAGCAGAGATACTTAGGTGGTGTTGATAAATGCATAAGTATCACAAAATCATTTGAAATTAATTTCTACATTTGAACGCTTAACGCGAAGTTTTTGAAATCTTTGTTAAAAATTTGTTGAGGTTCATTAATATACCATGTTTAAATCGCTTACTATTGTAATGTAATAAATAATTAACCTGATTATGAATCATTATCTGACAATGGTTTAAAATTACATGGTGTTATCCTTAATCTTTCCCTTGGGGATTGATCCCAAACCATCGTCAATAGCCCGTTGTGTTGCTTCAGTTCGACGTTAATTAAAATACCTACCTGATTATGAAAATAATTCAAAAGCATATCTCAGTTTGTAAAGGAAATGTTTGAAGAATCATGCATTAGATTGAAGTTTACAAAACCATTACATCTGGTTTTGCTCATAATTTGTAAAACAATGTGATAATCAAATTTAAGAATCTAAAATCAAATGCTTCTTGTATCTGGTTTACCTGTTCCATTTTTTGAAAAGCATGTGCCTATTTTAGAGGGTTATATTAACATTGTCTAAGTGGATACATTATTATTTTAGGGTTGCTAACTGCTATTTTTTGTTTAATTAGGTGAGAAATACTTCACTTTTGTCTGAAAATTCATATAGTAACTAATTTTTCAGTCTTAAATCTTGTTTTTCATTAAATTCATTTTCAGGTGCTTTGAGCCTGATCCTGATCAACGGGCTACAGCTGCAGATTTGCTGGAGGAACCTTTTATTTTAGAGTATGTTTTGAACTAAGTTTATTCCAATATTTTTAACGTCGTTCTATTACGTTAAATTTTATCTGGGTTTTTGTTTCAGGCCGCGGAAGAAAAAAACACACAGAGATAAAAAACCAGCTCCAGATTTCAATAGAAGTATTTCTGGTATTTTAATATTCTAATTTCAAATAATTCTTTATCTTTTAACAATATTTATTTTTCAAATTGTAATGATCTAATTTATTTATTTGAAGTGCCAGAAAGAGTGTCAAAATTAGATAAAAAACCAGAAAAAGTGGAACGGTTTTCAAGCACTGGAGAGGAAGGGTAAGTAATTAGATATTTAGTTCTAGATTTCTCTGCGACATCTGAGACAGATTGTATACCTGTTTAGATTTTTATGTCTGAAATTAAAATTATTCTAAAAGCCTGCAGGATGCATTAATTTGTGCAGTTCTTATCTTATATACTTTTCACTTCTGATAAAAATGTTTCTTGGGTCTGAAACATATTTTGTTAAATATATTGATTCCATGTGTGATATTATCTGCTTTTGTAGTTAGTAAAACCTTTTTATGGTTCAAATTCTTTTTCAATTTATTCTTACCTAGCTCATCAGTGCTCTCACGCAGAAGTCCATCGAACTCACTTAGGATACCATCTCCTAATTTCACATTTAGGTATGATTAATTATAACTGATTGCTGGTTATTTATAACTAGAGACAGGATTTCCATTCAAGTAGATGTTTTGTATATGCATGATTTTTTTTACATGTATCTCATCTATATAATAATGTATTAATCCTATAGGCTTTATTTAATAGTGTAATTACTGAGTAATTTCGCCAATTTATGACTACATTTCATGCACAAGCTCATTTATTTTGTTTTGCACTGCAATTTTCAAAAAAAAAAAAAATATTTAATAATAATTAAGCGCAATTGTGGTTGGAATAGTTATATTTAATTAAAACCATCTGTTCCCTACATATAATCTATCTATATAACAAATAAATTTCACTTTTTTTTTTGTTTATCTTTTCAGTTGTTTTATTTATTTATATGAGAATGAGATGCACTTAATATAGCTGCTTTAAAAAAGTATACAATTGTAAAGATTAAAAGAGACAAAGTTCTACTTTTATCTACTCTGTTTAAATTTCTCTCATTCTTGCCTCAATGACAACTGACTCCACTATAATTGTTTGTTATTCACATCAGAAAATATTTTAGTTACATTGTTTGGACCCTGAAAAAACTAACGTTAGAAAACTATTTGTTGACTTTTTTAAATGTATTTTTATAAAAATTATTATTTGCACTAAATTGACAAGCCATTCATAAATTTCATTTATCTCTCAATTTAGTTATTTTTCAAGAGATATACTATAATGTCAAATGTGTGAACACTGATTCATTAAATGAAGTCTTTAGGGAAACATTTGACGAAATGAAAGAACTTCAAGATAATGATGTAGTAAAATGCGTAAAAGTTCATAGTCCCAGCTTTTTAATTCTAGTTTTTATGCATTCTTTTAAAGAAGGAATTATGGCTGTTGTGCATAAAGGCAATATGTGTTACAGGCATAATTGTTATTGCATGCCAAAATGCAGTATCTGTCATGAGTTGTATTTTTATATATTTTTCTGGAGTTAATCTGTATTCTGCATGTGCATTAGTGATTTTGTTACTAAGTGCATGTCTTTTTAAAGCTTTTTTTTAGCATTTTTACTTTTAATATAAATTACAATATCAAAATTGAAAGTTATTGAGTGGAACTTATTGATTTTTTACAACTTGGTACACATTTTAAAATATCTGAGTACTGCAGTTGTACACAAATTTTAATTAGAAATTAAATATCTTAAAGTTTGGAGGTAAAAAAAGTTTGAAGATTTTTGTCTTTGTAAAAAAAAGTTGATATTTTCTATGAATGTTGCACCTGTTATTTTTTGCTTAGCATAATTTATTTGTGGGTAGTAGAACCCCACCCCCAAGCTTAGTAAATTGATGAGAGGGCCAATAAGTCCCAAGTAGCATCTTTGGACTTGTTAAATAAATTATTCTACTCTATATTGTATGGTTGAAGCATTTTGTTTTACACATTCATTTTCCTATCCATATTTGTGTTTTCTATCCATAACAGTTTTAGGCCCTTATCATTGGTGTCATTTGTTGAAGGAAACATACATGTATCAAAAATTAAAAAGGCTTATAAAAGTCATTATTATGATTTCTAAAACTGAACACTGAAAAAATTATGGGATGAAATATTGATCAGTGAATTTTCACTGGCACTTAAAACTTTTCCAGTCACTGCTATTCTATATCAATCATTGCTATCATATGCTAGGAATATCCCCACTAAAGCATATTTTACCTAGCATTCTTTTATAGTTTGCAATTTGAATTAACACAAGGGATTTTAATTTTTGAGTAAGACATCCTGTGCATAGCATGTGAACTGAATTCAGAGATTAACTTTTAGCTTAAAGTTTGGAGCTGGCAGTCAACTTTCACCCTATTTTAGCCTTTGTTTGTAAATTGTTTTTAAAAATGATTAATTTTTGAGAAATGCATTGAATTTAACTGCATGATTAAGAAAATGAAAAAAGTTTTTAAGTAATTTTAATATTTAAAAAGAGTACTTTCTCTCATTAACTACATTTTAAGTTTTAACTAGTTCAGCTATTTCTTTGTATCTAAAAATTTTAAATGCAACAATTTTTTGATAACGGAATACATCCTGATAAGCACACTGATCTAATAAGTTGTTTCCACAGTCAAACCAGATTTAACTGGTAATATGTTAGTGGGGTTGGTTTGAGTTTTATAGTGCAGGTAATAGCTTTTGTTTTGTACCAAAATGAAACTAAATTACCCAAATAAGCAGTTGCTCCAGTAATGCTAGCCAAATGTTATGAGATTGTCATAAAATTATCTTGAAAGTCCATATATGAAATATAGACAATTCACTCACCTCTGCAAATAGCATGCATGTGTTTTGGAATTTGACAGCCTATGAAAATCCTGTCTTTATTTATAAGTTTAAAGAGATTTTAACTGATTTGCTTAGTAAGAAATATAATGGAGTATATCAGCAATATTAATAGCAGTTCAGTAGTTTATATATATATATATTTAAAAATTCACATTTATCTACTTGTGAATCGTTTTGATTCTTTCAGTTTCATTTGAGAGAAAATAGCTGTTAAATCACTATTTCATAAAACTAATTATTTTGCCATTTGATTATTCATTTCATTGTAAATTTCATGTATACATATTAAAACTCAGAACTTCTGCTTTTTGAAACAGCTAAAGTACCCTGAATTTTTTCTGACATTTTTATTATATAAATAATCCCTAAAAAATACTGTCATAAAATAATCAAGGAACACCAAAAAGATGTATTATTGGTATCTTATGCTGTTGATCTGCCATAAAATGACTAGTGTTGACTTGCAAAGCAAACGAAATGTGATTGCATAACAATCCCTGTGGGTTGGCGAGCATAAGCAAGCAGGGGGTGAAGCCCTTGCTGTGACGTCATGAACCGGAAAGTCAAATCAGGATTATACGAATTATTAAGATAGTTTCGCCATTGCGGAAGATCAACTCTTGCAAAAGGAGTGTGCAAATGGGATTGCGTAACAATCCACAGGGGTTGGAGAGCGTAAGCAAGCAGTGGGTGGAGCCCTCTAGTCTCTTATAAAAAAATATATTGACTTTTTAATATGGCAACCACAAAATTGAACTCCTTTGATCTAGATTGTTGAAAAAATATTTTCTATAATTACTTAAATCTACTTAGCACAACAGTGATGTGAAGAATACTACCTTTGGTGCTTATTACAGATTTTTAGTGTTCTATCTTAATCACAAATATCAGTGATACTTGGACACTGCACCTCTTTATTATCACTCTTTAGAAATACAGTACCATCCCTATTTGTTTTAAATTACATTTGAGAAGATCCTAGAGTGAAGTTGATTATGTTGTATGTAGGCACATCTTCTATTTTCTTTATTCCAGCTTCACCATGAATTGGGAAAAATAATACTCTTGCCAAAGGCAAAAAAGATTTCAGTCCTACAGCTTTTATTAACCCTTGAAACAAAATATTTGACATTCACTCTTTTCCTTCAAATATCTTATTAAGTTTAAATTGTAATATTAAACTCAATAAATAAATTAAGCATTTCACAGAAAATTACATTTTTTTGGGCATAAATCTGAAAATCTATTCAAAAGACCTGAAAAATGAACTAGGTTCCATGAAATGTTTCATTATATTTTCAGGAGAGGTTTATATGAAATTTCTGGAAGGATTACATTTTTTTCACAATTAACTCTTAATGATCATATTATTATATATACCTTTATATGCAAATTTGTGTTTTTAAACTTTTTTATCAGTGATTTTCTAATATATATTAGATTTAATCAGAATAGGAATGCACATTTGGAAAATGAAAAGCATGGACCAGAGAGCATGGACTTCTATTTCGAGTTTTAAGATTTCTATTTGTTGAGTGATTCTTCAAGAAACTTAAGTAGTTTTGAGTAATATTTAAAGTTTGTTACAATAATGCTTACATTAAAGAATTACTTAGATTATTTGCTTTACCCCAACATTCTTGAATACTTATACTACCAGTTGATCTAAGGAGATCCTAAACACAACGTTAAACAAACATACATCATTGACCATACTCGCCTTCTTGAATATGCATTCTCTACATCTCTGTGACTTTCATAATTTAACAATTCTGAGTTCTTTTTAATTTCGTAGGTTTTCAAACACTTTACTTTTCACCTCACTTTCTTTAAATGCTAATAGAGGGTTAGTTGTTCAGAGTTCCTCAATTTCTGGTAACATGTTGATTGAAATTAATTATGATTAGCAGTTATTAATTAACTAATCTTCTTTTTTCAAACTGCTGAAGCTAATTAGGCCATGGAGATGACAAAATTGTCCATCCTAGTGTGATGTATTTTCTTAAAATTCTTAGAAGTTGCCAACGAGTGCTTTCTGTGCCTCTTGAAGGTCATGTTTCTACACTTGCTCTGTGAGGTTTAAAATAATCTTATTGAGCACCCCAGTGCCTCATCTGATATTTATGGTATTGGTCGGGTAGTCACTCAATAGGAAGTCTGATTTGTTACCATTTTTCACTGTTGTGAAGGTTACTGTATGATTTAAAACTTATTTGGAGTTTGTATAGGTCTTTCCTTTTCAACATTGAGATTCAAGCTTCTGCATACTTTAAGCCCTTGTCACCGTATACACAGAACAATTAACATTTCACTCAACGAATGTAGCAAGATACTTATCTGGCAAATCACTTCCACTCAGTCTAGTTTCAGGAAAGCAGTTACTGCATTATTGGAATTTTAGTTTGTAATTAGCAATAAAATAGTCTTGTTACATATATTAAAGCGGAGTGCTCTAGTTTACAGGACATTGACACCAGGGATACTTCTCCCCAAGGACTTTATTCGCTATATTGGACAGCAAGACAGCGTATGGCCGAAAGGCCTTGAGCTGGGCGTAGGATTAAAAAAATACTAATTTCAGTTAAATTAGACTCGAAACTTTGCAAGGTCCAGTGTATTAATTTTCTTTCCTGAAACAAATAAGAAGAGTAACATGCATTGTATTTTCCTTCATGTTTAATTCATATGTTCACTATTCTTTGTTATAACATCTGGGCTTTTTTAATTACTTTTTTATTGGAAATGTATTATGTTACAAAAATCTTTACTAACTGCTTGTAAGTCAGTAGTTTTCTTTTTTCATTCATTGTTATTCGCCTTTTAGTTCTGACTCTTCTTCTGACACCAGACGTTCTAGTACTGGATTGCTCAGCCCTCCAATCGACAGCCCACTAATAGAACAAGAGCAAGGAAACTTCTATTTGTTAAAAAAAGATTCTCAAAGGCGCGCTACTATATGCAAAGTATTATTTGAAAATACAGAAATTGTAAGTTAAAAAGGAATATCTGTTTCTACATAAAACTACCTCAGGGTTGCCATTGGCGACTAAAAAGCGACTAGTTCTT
The DNA here is from genome assembly GCA_947359465.1 of Metellina segmentata. Lineage (NCBI taxonomy): Eukaryota > Metazoa > Arthropoda > Arachnida > Araneae > Tetragnathidae > Metellina > Metellina segmentata. The sequence goes on along the minus strand of OX375872.1, from coordinate 136,780,657 downwards.
TCTTTATTTTTAACCTTTGGCGATTATGGCGGCTTTTTTCGTCAAAAAACGGAAGTGACTTTTTTTAAAAAATTAACGACTTTTTAAATTTTTAACCGACTATTTAAACATTTTTTGCATTAAATCCATTTTAAATAACTGGTAACAAAAATGGTAACCACGATTTCGAAGGTCACTGGCGCGAAATTGCTTTCAATCTGATATCAAGAAAATATTTCATCATGCATTTTCTTGACTAAATATTTATATAAGTTAACAACATTAATGTTATCCACAGTTATTTTAAAAGGTTGGACAAAAAATATTAATTTTTTTATTAAAAGGTTATAACGGTTGATTTTTCTAAAGTTTAATGAACTCAAGAAATAAGTTCAATTTTTTTGAAGGTAACAAAGGTTGGCTAAAGGAATTGAAGATCTGTTTGCTTATAAATTATAAACTTGTACTTAGCATTGTCTAGCTATGTTTCAAAATTTTCTGTACGGCTTATGTATGTCCTGTTCTTCTTATCTGAGTCTGCATATAAGGATAATGGAAAAGACTACTAAATTATCGCCAGGAGGAGACTATTTTGACTATAATTTCAACTTTTCAGGCTACTAAAGCAATTATTTTATATGTATAGTTATGATGGCAACCCTGTACCTTGATACTACAGCATATCAATTAAATTTTGTGTAAAGATACATAAAAGTTGTTGATAAATGTTACATGTTACTCTCATGCTTCATAAAAAAGTCTTTATAAAATGTGTACTCAAGAATTCTGAATGAAAACCATTCTAATGAAATACTATTTGTATATTTTATTAATTTTTTCTTCAGATCTGTGATATTTGGATGAGTGAACTGAGTCAGAAGACACCTGATATAGTTCTAACAATGGTAAACTCTAAATCCGAATTTTTATGTAGTATCAATATTACATCTTTTTAAAAATTGCCTTTATTAATGCAACACACATATTCTCTGTGTCTAAGTTATGATAATATAATTAGAAATCAATACTTTCCACTTTTGAAAGGAAGACGTGTGTTGTGTTGAACGGTTTTGTGATAGAAAATTATGGTTCCAATTTGGGAAGGAATTTCTTTTAAAATGCATTTATGGCAATTTTAAAAGTATTCAGAAACTTAAATGTTTTCATATTAATCTGTTTCATAAATGATGCAGTTTTCTTAGTGATATTTGGTGAGCTAACCTACCTATTCTTAATGTCCACTGAAAAGCAGTTATACTAAGATTAAGTTATCTTAGGTACTGAGATTAAGTAAGACCTTGGACGTTTCCCCCTGTGAAAATCTGAGAATTAGTAAGATTTTAATCATAAGAAATTCAAACTTCTGAATATGTATTCTGGTTGCTTCCGATAATTCAATACATAATAAAGAAATTTACCAAAATCAGCTTTTTCTGCAATAAATTTTCTATTGTACTTCTTGCGTGGATGCTAAGAATTAGCATTTCACCAATTATCAAATATGAGCAAACAAAAAGTCTTGTACTGCTACTAATTTGAAGTTTTATGTAGAATTCTCAGCACTCATTTTCAATTCAGGGATGCTTAAGACATGAGTAGAAATCTTACCAGGCTTTTAAAAGCTTAACTTATTAAAATCTTACTATCTCAAATTATGTTATGCAATTCTTGTCTCATGTATATAAAACTTATAGATGAAAAATAAAAGTTTAGCAAGTTTCAGTTATCCATATAGAGAATTTTGGTAACTTGCTGCACTTGTCTGTTTTCAAGAGGAAAGCTGGTTCTTGTAATTCTTCCAAGATTTATTAGAAAGAGAAGCCCCTATTGTTACCCTTAAAATATGAGTAAAATGATGAAACACTTCTGCTTAGTTTTCATCCTTCGATTGATTGATTTAACACTGAGTAGGCTACTCACTTTTAATTTTCCATATTGCAAAATAGTTTCATAGGAAAGTATTGATTTTGTTATGAAATTATGCAGGTAAGAGAAAGCTGAATTTGAAATTGGATGGAAATATTACTTTATACAAGGAACCACAGCCATTTTTGAATAGATAATATATTTACACCAACTGTGATTTCAAGATTTAATTTAATTTGAAAAACTTAAAACTTGTTTATTTGACTTAAGTTATTTACAGGACTTACAACACCCTCAAATCAGTATAGGGTGGTAAAAGAACTGGAAATCAGGGAATTCTTAGGAAACATTTTAATTCTGGAAATCTAAGAGAAAATTTCACAAAAAACAGGGGAATTTTTAAAATTTTGATACTTTAAAAGGCAACTATTATCGTTTGTCCTATATTTAGAGATGAGCGATTAGAAGTATTATTTAGAATCGAATAAATCTTATTCACTGAAATTGTAATTAAAATAAAAAGCAATTATGTCATAATGTTAAAACACCGCGAAAATCGCTGCCGTGTTTTTCGCGGCTGGCGATACAACTTGTGGTATAAGATTTGAAATTTGTGTAACTAATATTATTTTTGTGCATTATATTAATATTTTTTGCTTGCAATTCAATTTTGTAGAATATTTTGGTACAGCTTCAGTCTACGTTTATAGCGGTGGTAACAGCCTTAGCGTTTTTTTGGCGCACTTCTAAAGTGGACAAGGAAAGAATTATTTAAAATGAACCAATGAAATCAAACGCCAGTGTAACGGATTTTGAAAGAACTTTCTAGAATATTCAAAATGAAAATTTAAACTTTCCGCTTGCTGAGGTTGCCATAAAAACCATAATGCAGATGGGTTGCCTTAACCTACCATAACTCGCTGCTAGAAGTGAGACAAAAGAAAAAGCGTCATGACCGTTGTCGCCGTTATATACATAGACTGAAGACGTACCAATTTTTTATGTGTATGTGCATTTGATTTTGATGTACCTATAGTAGGATAATGTAGGGTCAGGTGTAAAAAGTTCATAATTAAAATATTTTTTATTTTTACAAAGTTTTATCAGTTGCTATCATAAGAGTTCCATTAAGGGTTCCAAACCTTACAATAACAATTAAAATATTTGAAAAGAAAAATACAAAATATTTGTGGAAAAGAGAATCTTTTTACCCTATCTGACCCTAAATATTTAAAAATATCGTCGTGTGGATACTGTATATTGATACCAACTAGGAATCACGACATATTGTAAAGGAATTGTGTAATCAGGGAAGTTTTTGTGACACTATCAGGGTACTTTTTTTCACGGATTTTGTTGCCACACTGCAGTAGTAGGGACTTCTGAGTTATATTACGCTGGAGTTCTGAAAACTCATCTGTAAACAGGGCTGTTGTAAACTTAATTTTTTGATACAGTAGTATTAAAACCTAAATGCTTTTGTAAGTGAAATTCATTGAGTGTAATACAAAAAAGAATTACGATGATTTAGAAACTACTTTCAGAAGTTGTACCTAGTCCCCTTATCTTCTCAAGAACTAAAATTTTGTTGTCTCTAATCTTTTGGTATAACAGTTTTTTTAATTTTAGATGTATTTTCTTTCAAACTTTCTTAACTTCCTACTACTATTCATGAAATTAGATTATTGTGAATTAGTTAAAAATTTTAAACATTGGTTGTTTTTGTATTAATTGTCTAGATTTATGCTGTCAAATTTAATGATTTTATTGTTTTCTTTCAGGATCATTTAAAAATTTTGCTTGAAGGTTTAAGAGAATATATACCTGAACAAAATAAACTTTATTTACAGCAAGCTATAAGTAAGTAGCTCTGAGCTTTTCTGTAACGTAGGAACAAAATTGTTTCATATCTTTCATCTACTAAAATATTTTATGAAAAATTATATTAATTACTATTTGTTTTACTGAATTTATTATTTAGTTACTTGACTTTTCATTGTTTTAAAAGTTTAAACTTCAATTTCATTAATAATAATTAAATTTGGTGCGTTATGTATTAACCTATTTGCACAGAAATTGCTTTTGCAAATTACCAAATTCAAGTTTTTTGCATGCCCTCTTTTCCATCACACCTGTTGATTTTAGTTGTACAAAGTCCAAGTATTTTCAACTGTTTTACAACTGGATACGTCATAAAAAAATTGTTTTTATTATATAGGTGTACTATACTACATAGCTTCCTTCAAAAGTGCTCTGACTTTAAGTTTTTTCTTGTAAAATTTGAGACTGGGGGGGGGCTGTGGCTCAGTGGGTTTGCCCACAGCACTATCAGCCTGCTAGCAGTTGGCACAGGTTCGATTCCTGTAACTATCCTGGAAGTATTTTTCTCTTCTGTGTCAGTAAAACTTTCCTTGTGTATTTGTGCCCATTTTACTTGACAGGAACAACATTGCTTGGCCAGATGCAATAAAAACCAACTCTTGTAAAATCTTTTATGTGTGCCAGTTTGAAATTATAAATGATTATTTAAAATTTTATGACAAATATTTTTTGTACATTTTCTAAACAGTTTGTACTAAGTAACAGTGTACTAAGTTTTTATTTGTTTGTGTAAATATACTTTAAGTAAGATATTTTTCTTAGGCAAATTAAAAGAAGAAGTTGAATTTGATGGTGTTGCTGTAAATCAAATGCATTTAGCTTTGTATGTATTTCAAGATGCTGTAAGTTGTAATTTTTTGCACCTTTAATTGCTTTAAAATTTTGTTGGCTAAGCTGTTTGGTAGGTTTTTTTTCACCATTGTTTCCTTTAATAATTATATTTTTTCATTTGAACTATTTAAAAATCAGACCTCTATTTTCAGTGCTAAACTGCCTACTTGTTAGAATATTTACAAGTCGACATTATTCTGAAATATAAATTCATGTTATTAATTAATATATTATTCATAAATATATTTATAACTTAATTTGCTGAAAAAAATTATTTTTATTTAAAAAAATGAAAGGTGTAATGGATAATTTTTTCAAATTAACGAATTAGGCATAAAGTTTTATTCAAGTTATTTTTTAATTCCCAATGCTTATTCAGGGAAGGATTTTTGTTCTTGATTGTCATTTGAGACTCCAAGAAGAATAAGTATTTACTAGTATGTATGAGTCTTGTAGTCTGCTCTTGTTTTGGAGCAATAATGGGATCAAGGGTGTAGTTTGCAATACTAGAAATATGTCTCAGCTTTTCAAGGAATGCAATTCTCTACAGTGTTAGAAAAAAGACTGGTTATTTCTCTGAAACAGGAATGGCAAAATTTACTGGATAATCTTGTGAAGAGCATAAGCAACAATGCATTAGAGACATATACTCAGTTAAACTTTGACAGGGGTTAGTATTCGAAAAGTTTTGCATATTTTGCTTCTGTTTTATCACCCAAGACCAAAAATGGTATGTTTTGTTAATTTAGCATGTATTACCATTGCATCCAAGGAAGTTTGTTTCTTTATGCATGTAAATCTGTGAAGTCTGTCTGTCTGTATTTGCAACCATTATATTTATCATTCTTTCATAATGTTTTTTTTTTCTCTAAAAATATAACTGAACCTTAATTTATGGACACCAGTGTATATTTATTCTATGTTATCCTGTTAACTCATAATTTTTTTAAGGTTAAAACTGTTTTACGAAAGCAAAATATTATGCCTCACTGGGTATTTGCTCTAGATAGTTTAGTGAGAAATTCAGTTCAAGCAGCAATCAGCATCCTATCACCAGGTAAGATTTTTTTGTATAGTTTAAAGTAACTTTTTCAGTGTGCCAGAAGTACGTTTTGCAAGTTTTGAGTAGCTTGTAAGTAGAAATGTGTTGCTCAATGTGCTCTGAATGATTTGTTGTTTTTCACATTTTGTTCACTTATCTCCATTCTCAGCTAACCATTTATTTGAAGGAAAAAGGGCATTCTTTTGCAATAACTACTAATATCGACCTTTGTCTGGCTTTCATTCTCTCTGGAACTGTGGGATTCCTAAAAGGGGCAGTTGAATTGGACATTTCAATGATCTGTTTGAGGGATTAAATTGTATTTCTTAAAGCAGTAACAATAAATGTTTGAGAATGTTGAATATCCTTTTTAATGACACAAATACACTCAAATTAACCGAAGTATCAAAAAAAAAAAATCATTATATTTTTCATTATTTTTTCTTATATTAGTTCTATAACTAAAAGAATATGTGTGCAAAATTTCATAGCTGTAGGCTATATTATTTAGCAAGTTGAAGTTTTTAGAATTTCCATCAACTGTCAGGAATGAAACCAACTAACTTTAAATTAAAAAGCCCTTTTCTTCGGCTCTTTGTTTTTCGTAACTAATGTATTGAAAATACCGAGTCTGAAATTAATTTAGAGATTTAAAGTTTTGTGGTTGCTTTCTATGATGTATTTGATAACTTTGTGTGCATGGATTATACAGTTTAGGAGAATAAACTTTTGAAGAATTAATAAAATCAATTACATTCAAACCCATGCCACACAGTTGTGGGAAGCACTTCTTAACTATATGACAATGAAAATATTTTAAAACAAAAATTAAAGTTTTTTTCTGAAGTGGCAATTTTAAAATATTCTTTATGTTGAATAAAATTAAAAAAAAAAACTTTTTCTTTTGAAATGCATATATTCAAATAAGGTACACTAAAAAAAGTTTGTAATGTAAAACCAAAAATAATTATTCAAAGGAAACTGTCCTCATAAATCAGAATTTTTCAGTATTCTGTTTTTCTCTATTCCAGAACTTGGAGATAATTTGGAAGGAAGGAACAATGATCCTGAGCAAGATGATTCAACATATGGGAATTCTGTGAATTCAGTGAAATCAGTTCCAACTTTTATGAGTTCTGAAATAATGCAGCTTCAAATGCGAAATGAAGAACTTTCAAAAGAAAATATAAGGTAAACATAGATCATACTATTTTTTAAATAGCGTAATTTTCGTCCTTAAAGACTGAACTCAAACTGAATGATTTTTATAATTCCCTCCAATTACACATGTATTATGTTATTTCTATCTTTTAGACTTATGAAAGAATTGGTAGCTATCAACCAGATTTATCACGATACTCTCAGAAAGAACATCGAAGAAAAAACATGTCTTCTTCATACACTTAAACAAAAGTAAGTGTCTTATAAAATATCTTGCTATGAAGTAGTAATCAATTTTCAAATACCTTTTTTGAATTTTGAAAAGTATATAAATGCTGTGATTCTCTATTTGCTTTCAAGGACCATTTTTTGAAAGTAGCTTTTGTTAAAGCTAAATTTTTTTTTGTTAGGTAGTTTATCATATAAGTTTAGCATTTGCTACAAAAAATTTCGTTTGAGGTTTTGGGTATTTCAAAAAGCTACAATTTTGTTTTAAATAGAGAAACACCTCCATATACACTACCCTACAATAATGGACCGGACAGCAAGATGTTATGGTATAAGGGAAATAATACATGCTTTAATAGGGGAATGGTCCCCCGCTTGCTGCAATTACACTAGCAACCCTTCTGGACATAGTTTCAACAAGGCTTTGATACACAGCTATGCGTATTTGTGTCCATTTCTTCTGCAAGAATATCGTCAGGTCAGCTGTAGATTTCGGATGTGGTTCCCTGGCCTGTAAGGGTTGCTCTAACTCGTCCCACAAATGTTCTATGGGGTTTCGGTCGGGACTCTGAGCAGGCCAGGAAATATGTTTTACATCCATATCTTGATACAACTGCTTGACAGAGGCTGCAAAATGACATGTAAGCGTTGTCGTTCATAAAATTGCCAGAGCATAGGAAGAACCTGATTGTCCAAAATGTTCATGTAGGCGTCAGTGTTCTATTTACCAGGAACAACATGCAAAGGTCCCTGGCCATACCTCGAAAAACTCCCCCCAAACAAGTAGTCGGATTTTATGCAAATCCGCTGGCGACTTTTCCATTAGAAATACAAAAAGACATAAATTATTCTTTAAATTACGTTTCTTTTTTTAAATTATAAATTCAAATTATATAAGACAAAAGAAACACAAAATCGTGGCTAGTACCTTTAAACATTAAATGCTAATTTTATTTAGTATAACTGCTTGAGACAGGTGACCTTTTAACTGCTTATTCTAAAGATATAGATTGAGGTTTTCTTTACTGTTAGCAAAAAGAAAATTCTTAACAATTCTGAGAGAAGTGAAAAAGATTGATATGGGCAGAATGCCAATTAAATTGAAGTTTGATAGAAAGAGGGGTTACTGCAATGCTTAATTTAGAATTCTTCTGTTTTGTTCAAAACCATGATAAAATTTTTAGAAAATTTAAAGAAAATCTTGCAATTCATTCCAAATTATCACTTCATTCAGAAATAAAAAATTGGTTTGCAGCTTAATTAGTAAGTTAGTTCTGCCTATCCAGCGTTTTTAAAGGACTAATGATTAAAATTGCTGGTAAATTTATTTAATGCATCTGGAAAATATATTTTTATATACGCTTTTCAGACAACGCTTACTCGCCACATTTGAAAAAAGCTTTAAAAACTATAGAGTTACTTAAATTTGTAGTCTAATAATTGTAACTTATTAATGTGAATTATTTTACCTTTATTATATCAGTATGATATGAAAATTGTGACTTTTTATCTGTATTAATTTTTCAGTGTATCTTCCAAAGGTGCTGATATAAGTTTAGAACTTGATTCTTCATCAGGTATTTCTAATTTTTTATATTGTGTATAGTAACAGTTCAGTTAAAAATTATATTGAGTTTTAGAATAGTTCATGTTCCAACACAGTTGGAAGTTTCATGGGGTACCAGACTTGTATATGTCAACCATGATATAGCCTAATGCAATTGAAGTTCTTTCAAGACAATAGTCCTACTTTATTTTGTGTATTCAGCCTAAAAAACACAGTTTTCCTCTCAGTGAACTAACTAATCCATTAACTTCACTAAAATCGCAAACAAACCACTCAAGTTAAAATAGTTATTTCCATTCAAAAATACAGTTTAATGATTCATGAAATATTAGGGTTTGGTTTTACAAGGCTAGAAAACCTAATTATTAAACCTGAGGCTCTACAATTACTTGTTCCGAGTCTTCATTGGGAGTTTTTTCTGCATTTGTGTTTCACTTTATTACAACCTTGTTAGTTTTCATTTTAGAAAGTAGAAATTCTCTTTTATCACGATTCATTATTCACGATATAAGATTAGTTAGTTAATATATATATATATATATATATATATACATTTTAATATTATAAAATTCTATTCTCATTTCTCAAACGTTAACAAAACCAGTGTAACTTTGTTTGATCACGCGAGATATGACATCACATATTCTCGCATATATATGTGTGTATATTTCTACTATTATAAAAGGAAGTGTTTCTCTGTATGTTTGTAGTGTCCTGACGAATCTATGACATTTACAACAATGAAATTTGGCACACAGGTAGTCCTAATTTTTGCAAATTTTGTGTCGTGCCCAAATTTTAATCTAGAACATTTTGAAGTTAATTTATTAGTTTTACCCTCCTCTGCTCTTATTGCGAATCTGACGTCATAGCTCCTCGATTGAAGCAAAATATTTTGCGTTTTTCGATCTTTGGAACTGGCAATTTATATCGTCAATCATGGATCTGACGTCTTATTGAGAAAGGACAGATTCTATGTTTTTTGTCCTGCCTTTGGAACCATGCCAAGTTAAGGAGAAAACAGCTTTTGTTTTTTTGTCTTCTTAATGGATTTCCGACTCTAGATCATTTTCATTTACGTTGTTGATTAGTGTAACTTTCTTGCTAGCGTTATCAATTTTTTTATAGGCAAAGACTATTTGAGGTTTTTTATCTTTGCAATCGTAAAAGATACGAGTTAATATTTCAAAGTTTTAGCGGAAAATGTTACAATAGATCGATACCTTAAATCTAATTTTCTTTAAATAAATATTTTTTCAATTGTAACCCATGTCAAGTTGGGTGGAGGTGGGACTCGTTCTTAAAATTAGTTTTTCTTTTTTGTTTTCAGTATCAATAAGATTTAATAGTCCAGCCCAATTTTTAAATTTTAATCTAAAATATTTTTTATGAATTTAATTATTCAAGGCCATCATGGCATTTCTTGTGGTGTTGGTCTGCATAGCAAACCAAATGGGAATATGTAGCAATCACCGGAGGGTTGGCACTCATTAGCAAGCAGTGGTCACACCTGACCCAATGAAAAGAACTCGCGGGCTACGCCATGCTGTGGCTAGTATATATATTTTCTCATTAGAATAGACTTGTGGCCAGTTTGAAAATTGCATGACTTGTCAAATATTTTCCATTACCTGAAAACTTGCATTTTTCTTAAGACATAACATTGGTCTTATCATAGTAAAGAAGTTGCTTCATTACTACCCTGAAAAAATACATGCGTTATGAATTTAATGCAAAGTTGGTCAAAACTTGTTATAAACAGACAAAATTAAATATCCTTTTGTAGAGGAACGAAACACAACAGAAAAGGAATTTCAAGACCTTCATAAGTGGTTGCTATCTGCTGGTACTGATTCAGAGACCATCTCAAAGGTATATTATGAATTGGTATAATCTGAATAATTTAAAAAAATTTCTGCTAATGTATTAATTTACTTTTATAACTCATGGTTGTTAGAAACACAAAATGTGTTACTGGTTTAAAGTAGTAATGCAGTAATTTCATCAAACAATGTTAAAGTTTTGCTGCAATCTGTATATAGTATTTCAAACAGTGAGTAATAACATTTTGTTCATCCTTTATTTGCATTTGAAAGATTCCAGTAAAAGTTTTTCCCCTTTTTAACAACTTTCATATTTTGCTCATGTCTGTAAATGCAAATTATGTGCAACAAATACAGTTTCGATTATAGTGAAATATCAATGTTAAATAGTTTTAGCTATGTGCTGTGACACATGGATGTTTTTATATTTGCAGTAAACTTTTCAAAGTAAATTCGGCTGATTTATCAGGAATTGAATACATTTAAAAAACATTTTTCTCGTATTATTTTAGGTATGTTATATATAGTTTACACATTCCTTTTTTATTTTTTAAAGTACAGTGATCTCTCACTTATACACGCTCTCTTTTATGCGCGTTTTTCAGTTATACGCGTTTTTTTCGCGGTACCGGCCATGAATATAGGAAAACAATGATAACTCTTATTCATTTATACGCCACAAAAAAAAGCAGCTCTCACTTATGCGCGTTGCAAAAAAAATTTCAGTTCAAAAAGTAGGTTCCTCAAGTCAGGTGTTGCTTATCGCAAGAACTTTTCCTTTTTTGTTCTGCTTCTAGAAAAGCTTTCCCTCGCCCTTCCCCTGTCGTTTGGATTCCCAGAACATATTCATCTACCATATACAAGGATGTACCGGAGGGGTCTTGTGACTGACGCCAGTAAAAGTAGCTATACAGCAGCCAATTCGAGTGGTTTGGTTAGTACGGTACGTACCACGTGGAATTGATCGCTAACGAAAGAACCTTCTTTGGAGATTGGGTTAGATGGTTGCATTTTAAAATGGCAAAACAAACAAAATTGTCGCTTTCGAGTGCGAGTGTCAATGAAGGAACAATGGATATTATAAAAAAATTCGAAGAAAATCCTTGCAACTCGAAAAAAGCTTTAGCGGAGCATTTTAATGTTCCAGAATCGACATTGAGAGGGATTTTAAAAAATCGGGAGGTGATTATAGTCGCTCATCGAGAATGTGGAATTCAGTCGAAGAAAATAAGCAGAATACAAGGTGGAAAGTTCGAAGAATTTGAGAAGGTTTTGTTGCTATGGTTTAAAGAAGCTCGTGCCTCGAACATTCCTGTTGACGTTGAGCTTCTAAGGGAGAAGGCCGTACAATTGTCAAAGAGTTTTGAAATGGAAAACTTTTCTGCATCACATGGATGGATTTAAAAATTCAAAAATAGACTTGGCTTGGCAACTCTTGTCCTTTCTGGGGAAAGTGCGAGTGTCAATGAAGGAACCGTAGAACAATGGACTTGTATTGCATTTTGAAACTACGTAACCTTATTTCCATTTTTCTGTAGTACTATATGCATAGTATTAATCAACAATACACTGTGTACACTGTATTGATTTTTCACTTTTTAGCTCCCTTTTGTGGTTTTTCACTTATGCGCGTTTTTCACTTATACGCGTTTTTTTCACTGTCCCCAACGCCCGCGCATAAGTGAGAGATCACTGTAATACTAAATATAGTATGATAATTAGCTGTGCCAACTTGACATGATCTATAAATGCTCTTCCTAAAATCTGTCAGACATTTAAGAAGTAAACAGCTCATATTTACTTATGCGATTCCATCTTTCTTTTCATAATTCTTGCAAAAACTATTTTCCCCTTAGGGACTTGTTTAAAAGGAAAGCTTATTATATTTATATACTATACATTATTGTCTAACACAATTTGTTATGTACTTTTCTAATCAATATATTCATGAATTGGTGTGTGACCTACAACTTTTGACTCAGTTTTAAAATTCATTGTAAACAGTGACTTCATTCTAGCCTAGGTTAGATCAACTTAAATAGAACTTCAGCGAATGGAAAGTCACTAACTATTTAAAAATAATCTGTCAGAAAATAGAAACGTTTGCAGCATTGTTCCCCTTTGCTATAGAAAAATCTGTTATATTCTGAATAAGTGCAAAATATGTCCAAAATTTAAGTTACATGTGTTAAATCATATAGATTTACAAACAATGCATTACATACATTTAAAATCCATGCAGACTTGTGCAGATAAGATGAGATTGAATAATGTGAATATTAACACACAAGTTAAATTCATGTTTCTCAGGTTTTTTTAATATTGCATAAATTAGTTCTACACCTTTCCCAAGATGAATTCTGTAGAGTTGATTAAATTTTTATTTACCACACTGTTTTCTGTCGATGCCTATGTTATGCATGTATATCCCAAACAAATTGTGTTTTTATTTTTGTGTGGATTGAATTTGACTTCAAATTTTTATGCATTTTTATTTCCAGTTTGCTATACATAAGTACACAAAGGATGATGTCTTATCATTTATGACAAGAGAAGATCTCAGACATTTGGGTTTAAGGTTTGTCTTGAGCTTCAGTACTCTTGAAATGTTGTGTATAAAGTATGTATTGTTATGAATTCAATTATTCATACATCAATGCAGTGAAATGACATTTTCAATTAATGTCACTAATCCCAGGGGTGAAAATCTTCCGCGTTTACGCGGATTTCCGCTTTTTTTTTTCTTTTGAGAATTTCCGCTTTTTTCCCCCCTTTTGAGAATTTCTGTTTTTTTTTTCTTCCGAAAATTTCCGCTTTTTTCTTTGAATTAAATTATGTTATGGAATTACAGCCAAAGAATAAATGTAAAAAAAAAAAAACAATAAGGAAAGTGTGTCTTTACTTCTGGTAGTAGATTCTTCTGACTTTTCGTAAATTTTGAAAAAATGACCGATTTTTATAATTTTTTACAAAAAAATTCCTATTTTTGCCCTTATCAGCTTTTTTTACGTTTATAGAAGACAAATAAGTCTTGCTAATTCCTTTTTGAAAAGAATCCTTTGTGAGAAGCTTATTAGTTTAATGGTAAACCTGGAGAACTTGGATTTTGAACTAGTTAGCGTACGTTGTTGCATATTTCGTAGGTAAAGCTACGGTTTCCTAAAAAAGCGGAGCTGTTATCTAAAGGCCGTGAAACGTCATGATGCGGCGGAAAAGGTATAAATGAAATATTTTAAGTTGATCAGCTTTTAATGTGATTTTTCTTTCAACTAGAAAATAAGATGCTTTGTTATTTCGTGTTTCATGGCAACCTCGGCAAGCGGAAAGTTTAAATTTTCATTTAGAATATTCTAGAAATTACTTTCAAAATCCGTTAAAACTTCTTTCTTTGGCGACTTTAGAAGTACGCCAAGGCGGTGGCCATCGTATTAAACATAGACTGCAACTATTTTCAAAATGATGCTTCTTTTAAGGGCAGTATTTATGATTGTTTTAAAGTTTATTTGATTCAAATAGAAAATAAGAATATTTACGGAAAAATATAGAGATTTTGAAAAAAAAGTTTATTTATATTCGAAAATAGGTTGTAAATTTAAACTGAACTAAGAAATATTTTTCCTACCACATGGTTTCAGCTTCAGTCTACGTTTATAGCTGTGCCAACGACCTGCTCTTGGCGCACTTAGGCCCGGTGCACACATCCGGTTTTTCAACGTGCGGCGCCGCAACGCAAGTGCGGTCTGAGATACATTAAATACAATGCAGCAGTGCGTACATGCCTCCAGCGCCGCTGGGGCGACGCACGTCCAACTTGCGTGCAATTTGTACCGCAGTTCCCCGCGGCGCCGTTCGGAAGTACCTTGTTTTCATAAACACATAGATTATAAATAATAATTAATAAATGGTTGTATCCAGTAACGTCTATTTTGTTTCAAAATATACTTTTTTTTACGCCAAGTAAGCGAAATAAACACGTTTTCTTCGATAGAATATTTATCGCAAATGGCGCGAAATGAGTTCGTGTGTCATTTCACGGTTATGTGTGCATAGTTGGGCTTCGGTGCCGCACGTTGAAAAACCGGATGTGTACCGGGCCTTAAGTCGCCAAGGAAAGAATTATTTCCAATGTACCAATGAAATCAAACGACAGTTTAACGGAATTTGAAAGATTTTTCTGGAATATTCGAAATGAAATTTAAAAAATTTTCAACTTGACCTGGTTGTGTTAAAATCCGCAATAACCGTTATACATATGGGTTACCTTAACCTGTAATTACTCGCTACTAGAAGTGCGCCAAGTCCGTTGCCATTTCTATAAACCAAGACTGAAGCTGTACCATTTTTATTTTGGTGTCTAATTATTTTTTTTAATATAAAATTTATGCTATTTAATAAAAATAGTATATATTTGATTTATTCTTTTGTAACAGCATTTTGATTTCCTGTTAATTTCATTTTTGGTACCAAGGTTTTTGAAAAATTGCAACTCTTAAGAAAATCTTACCATTGGTGAGGTGTTCAAAAATATTCATAAAAATAACATTTTCAACTTCATCCAACTTATTTATACTGTTTATAGTTACCTAGATATTTTTTCTCTTTTACAAAATTTGAGTTTGCACGTAAGGTGCCCACTCCTACTTTTCCAAAGACAAATTTCATTGTTTATAGTGGACTTTATAGGGTTTTTATCAGACTAAAAATTTGCTTACCCCCTCAGAAAAAAAATTTCTGGCTACACCACTGTTCTGTACACACATTAGTACACAAATATAGTAATCTTATTCAGCTATTTTTGTACTTCAAAATAACGCTGCATATATTTTCCTCTTTTTTACATTTTGACTGTTTTCACCCCTGTAATCCATAAAATACTTTTTAAATGCCTACAAAAAATTGTTCAGATATACTTTGCAACCTATTCTGAACTCAACTATAAAATGTACAATTACTACTGCATGTGAATGCAAGTTTAGTGTTGTCAGAACTTTATTAAATAATTCTCTGCAAATTAGCCTTTTGAATTATAAATTAATACCATCTAAGGAAATACATTGTGGTATTTGTACCTTAAAAGGTTAGGTTAAAGCTAGTAGACATAAGGTATTGCTAATTCTCTTTTATCTAGTTCTTATATTTTAAGTTAGAATCACAAATTTTCCAGTTAATAAGGAATTGATATTTAGCATGCAACAACATTGTATTAACCATCTTCCTTCTGAGAAATATTTCATATTCTTAATTTTTAGAAAAAGTAAACCTCCAAGTCTGCAAAGATATGATTTCAAAGAGTTAATGGGGGTTGTGAATTTTTCTTTGCTGTTACAAGTTTGTTAAAACAGATTTGAATATAAGCTTGTTGAAAGCTCATACTAAAAAAACATTCACTTGTGTGTTTGATTCAATGAAATATTAATAGAAAAAGAAAATTGTTATACATATATTACACAACAAATTTCTTTTTCTATTGTATGTATAGCTTTTTGGAACAGCATTTATTGTCTGATTTTGTGGTAACAATTCATAATAAACAATTTCTTTGTAATCCCACCAAACACAAATCATTACTTTTTTGGGATGCAGCCCCCTCTCGATGTTACTGGGGAGGTTAATTTGGCTTACCCCATAATCTTTTTCTTGTAACATTATTGTATAATCTCCACTTCTCATCTCCAGTAATGAGTATTTAAAAAAAAAAGAGCTTCTTCATTTCGTTTGCCAAAATTCGAGCAAGCATATTCTGTTAAAGTAGGGTACCCATTCATCATAGTGGCTTACATACTCAATCTTCTTCAGATGATTATCATTTTTGGAATATTTAGTCTGTGATAATTCCTGAACTGTGTAGCGTGGATTTTCAGCAATAGCACCTCTTAATAGGTTCTTGTTTACAGAGGATGGTCATCCAGAGCGGGCATCATCTTCGAGACTGAAATTTTTGCGCCTAAATTTATCAAACCACCTTAGAACTGTGTCATCAGAAACAGCACTTTGTCCATGTACAGCACACATTTTGCAAACAGTCTGACTAGCATTTTTTCCTTTCTTAAAATAAAAGAGCATAATATGACAGGAATGAACTTTTTGGTTCTCCATTCTTAGCAATGCAGTGAAACAAATATTATGACGCAACACAATCTAGAATTATACATTGAAAGCAGAAAAGACTGAATTTTCACATCTGTTTCAATCAAGGTCACTCCTTATCAGCAGTAGCAAAATAATAATGACAAAGCACGCTTCGATTTGAAAAACTGCAGAACTTTTAATGTTTGCAAACTTGTAGGCTTAATGTATTTTTTGTGGTCATTCTAGAACCTGTTTGAAATGTTGGGTTTTCTCAGAATGGACAACAAGTTTCTTTCAAAATATTAGTATCTACCATGCATATGAAATCAATTTTTTAGATTGAAAATAAACATGATCGTTTAATAATGTTAATAATTATTTAAAATAAAAGTAACAATATTAATTGTTAGCACTTATGTGTTCATTAATATTTTTACTTTTTTGTCTGATTTTGTAGAGGAGGAATGGAGCTGCGAGTTTGGAGAGGTATTGTGCATCATCGTGAGCAATTGCTCAAATCATTAGTTGAATGAATCATTCTCTTACAGGAAATCAAATGAACTAAGCATTTTTGTAAAGCATTCATATCTTTTATAATCATTGACCATATTCTCCTTCTTTGGATTTTAATGACTGTTTGTGCATCTAATTGAAAAATTTTAATAAATACTGTTTGTGTATTTTTCAAATTTGAAATTTCAATCAAGGAAACACATTAAGTTACATTTTTTCATGACTTAGTTTGATGAATCGAGAAAGAATTCACAGCACGAATGGTGGATTTTCATTTTGTTAAAATTTAAAAGTAAGAAATAAAAGTACATAAAAAATAATTTTAACAAGAAAATTAAGACTTGCACATATTATATATACTAATACTTAATACTCTATGGTACACAAAACCCCACCTGTTTTCCGAGGGTTTTAAATATCATGGAATGACTGGCTAGATTTTATTCACTAGGGCCGCATTTGACAAGCTGCATCAAACACCAGACAACATACAGTAATCGTAAGGAAAAGTGGTATTCCAGTTGCATGCAAAAACATTACATTAAGTTTGCACATAGCAATGCAGCTCTTATTAATTCATTGAATACATTGTTTCATTAAGAAAGCAACTTAAGCAAAAACTAAGTTTATTTTGCAATTATCACAGAGCCAATTACATAAATATGAAATAAAAAAATGAAAATGATACTATGTACAGTCACTTAAAATGTGTTGTGGACTAGCAGTATGGATGGATTCCATTGTAGATTATCATGATATCAGTTGTTCTCTGTTGTCATATATTGGAGATCTAAAAAA
Organism: Metellina segmentata; assembly: GCA_947359465.1. Classification (NCBI taxonomy): domain Eukaryota; kingdom Metazoa; phylum Arthropoda; class Arachnida; order Araneae; family Tetragnathidae; genus Metellina; species Metellina segmentata. The sequence continues at coordinate 136,762,899 of OX375872.1, read as the reverse complement.
TATATACAATAGTCAATTTCCAAGATGTTTCACATAAGATATCTAACAGAGCAAAATTATTCTAACATGTTAACTATTAAAAACTAAATCAAAATATTAAACAAATTTTTTGTTAATATATATGTATACATACATGTAAAAACTGAATTTGTTGAACAACATTCAATTTTTGAAATACTGCCATTCTATAAACTCACCTTGTGGTATGACAGAGCTCGGAATGATGAAATGTGCCCATTTGGAATTCTAATTCAGGAGTTGTAACTGAAAAAGTTATGCTTTGAATATGAAAACAACATAGAAATTTGTTTTCACCAGTGTTATTTTTAAATAAAATCTAATGTCAATTTTTCTAAAAAAGCAATGGCTAAAAAATAGCTCAATTTAGAAGATAAAATACAAGATTTAAAAAGGATTACTTAGGTCCATTTGTGGATATTGTTTTAATTCATTTTGAAGATTATATTGCAATAAAAATGAAAATAAGTTACAAGTATATTCATCAAATAGAGGTTGTGAAGAAAGTTGTAAGACCTTGTGGAAAAAATAATTAAGTGGAAATTTTAAATGGCTATTGTAACTTTATAAGCATTTTTTCAGAGCATCAAAATTCTCAAAAATCTATTTCTAAATTTTTATGGTCGAAGAAATATTTGGTGTATTATTTCCAAATTGAAGACTTCTAATGCATTAATTTCTTACAAAAGTTTGGTAAGCATTTACAACTTAGTTTTTATTGTCGACTTGCAAGATTTTTCTTTAATCTGTTTACTTTGCATCATAATGCTGCAATTTCACACTAAAACTCCAAAAATGTAATTTGAAGCTCAATTTCAACTAGTTATTGACAGCAATACAAAGTCACTTGTACAAATGACCAATTCAAACTACTAACTTAAAATGGGTTTTCATGGAAGAAAAGTCAATAAACACACATTAAATCAAATACAAAATTGTTTTTGCTTAGATTTTCAGGAAAATAGTTTGCCATAAAACAACTCAAGAGAAATTGGCAAATTAATTCATTGTCAAGTAGAGGTTCGGTTACTTCAGTCACTGAATTCGATTGAAATTCAAGTTTCTGATTCAAAATTTCTTAGCATGTACAAAAAGTCAAATACTAATTTTGATTTTTAAATCTGATAGTAAATTGTATAAAAGATCAAATGTCTAATTTTTATATTGGTAAATAGGGAATACTGATAAAAGAATAGCATTGAGAAAAGATTGCACAACTAGTACAACAAATATATATTATAAGCAATTTTACATTCATTTTTAAAATGGTATGTAGTTGAAATAAGCTTGAAACTGAAAAGGGAATAGAAGAAACCATAACCAATGTGGCATATAAAACCGGCAATACAAATCCACTCAATTTGTAAAGATTTTTTTTAAACTGTTTTTTAACTACAGTAAAAAAAGAAAAATATCAGTTCATTATCTAGTAGTTAGATTAGTTAGCATATGTTAAACGTTTTTGAATATTTTCATATAGATATTAAAAATAAAATTTTAATTGGAAAATGTAGATACACACATTCATAGTAACTTGTGGAATCATATAGCCCTTAAAATATCACAAGGGAAAATAAATACAGATTTTACTAAACAATGTATCAAATTTTACAAAAAATTCAAATATATTACCAGTGGAAAGGGATGAAACTAGTAGATTGTGGTAGATATGGTGTTTCTACATTCTGAGAGCTAGACGTATTCGATAAGGGATATCTACCTCTTGTTCCATTAGGCTGAGAGGTAGGCCCACCCTTCCATTTGTGGTAGGCTTGTTGCACCTAAAAATTTCATTACAATGAAATTCATAAAAAGAACATGATATTTTTTCAATAAAAATTTTTTTAAGAAAATGTATTACCTCACTATCATTCAGACCAAAGAAAATTAAAATAGCAAGACCTTGAAGACAATTTAGTGTTGCAAACATGTATGCTAAAATTTCTAATTTCTTCTCCATATATAATAACAGAAATGCCCATGTGCTTCCTGTACTTAACACCACAAACCATGACTCTCGATTTTGATTTCTGGAAGATAAAAGTCATTAAGCTCTAGAGCTGTGTAAACATAGGGAAGACTAAATAGTCAAAATTGAAAGACAAATTATAATCGAATGTCGCCAAACAACCAAGATTGCATGCTTAATTTTTAAAATAAGATGAAAGGATGCAGTAGAAATCCTCAAATTAGGTTCATTGGCTGTCAGTTAACACTGAAATCTCTAGCCTAAGTTTTTCACATAGGCAGTATCAAAGTGATAAAGACTGGTTTTCATTAGAAAATTAGGCAGTCCATAAGTCAAATGTTAAAACCAATTCAAATTTTTGTAGAAATGGCTATATCAAGTCGGAACAACCTAGCAAGACTAAAAAACATGTTTTGGCACATTTCTACCCAGTCTTTGTTCTCATTGTAATGTTTAGTATGTACTGTTGAATATGTGGGTACCTGGGAAAAATAAATGAGCAAACATCACTTTCACGTCTAGAGCTTACAAACAGGACATTAAGAAGCAGTCAAAACTTGTCCCTGTGAGGAATGTTGACTGATCCTGAGAAGTGTTCTGGATATACCTCTAGAGAATTTCCTTTGGCTAATGGTGACTAATGAGTTGCATTGAAACCAACATTGAGTGGAAATTCTGCAGACAAGAGGAAATGAGTATAACTATTAGGTTGTTTATGGCCTAAAGAAACAATAAATTTCAAGGCCCTTGCAATTCGATGAGCCTTTTGATCAGAAGAAAATTATACTTGCTGGTCCTCCAGCTATATGCCATGTGACATCTATAAATCTTTTACAAAAATGATTGCTATGCTGTCAAAAATCCTTTTTCAGTCTTCCTGCCACATCCAATGTATGCAACGATTAGTTCAGAAGGTAACACAGACACCCACAGTAATTTGTGGTATAGAAATAGAGATGCATGTATGAGATCCACCCTCTTTTCACCAGAAATTATACCCAAATTAGACTACAAATCTAACACTTTCCCATGTGTACTTGAAGTCATCTGCCTACAGTGAATCCTGGGTTGTTCCGAAACGTATCAAATTAAGCAGAAAGTTGTATAAACTAAACAGCATACCTCTAAGTAGACAAATAGAAACATGCAGAAGCACATATTACTCTAGCTAGATTGGTAAAGGATCTTACGGTAAACTCAATATGGAGCTGCCATTTACATGGTAATTCAAGTAAAATGGTTTTAACATTTAATATATGGACAGTCAAAAATGTTCCAGCACTGTTTGGGGTTACTTTGACGCTGCCTATATAAAAAACCTTTTGGCTAGAGTAATTTCAGGTAATGCTGTATGGGATTTTGTTGGTTGCTCTGCAGCTATTTTGACCAGTTGCAGTACATGGGATTACCCAAGAGCCAAAATTCGAGAATTTCAACCTACATCCCTTCATTAGCTATCTAATTTTCAAAACTGACATAATTGTGATTTTTACTTTTACAGCTTACTCTACAATGCATACACTTAAGCTAATTTTCTAATCATACCTACCTTACAACATTTATTTTTACTGTCTCTTTATTCTCTGTAGAGGACGACCAATATGTTTTGCAAATGGTTAAAATTAAAAACATGAATGTCCCCTAAAATGATAAGACAATAAAATTGTAATTAGCGGAGTTTTAATATTGATCAAGACAAGCTTACTTTAACATAAATATACTGACCAGAATACATGAAGCAGCTGGACCCACAAAACTAAAGATGTAGTAATTATCAAAACGTAAAAAACAATACTCTGCAGTCCCATAACTTGTTGGGTCAACAAAGACAGATATACACACAATGAGGACAGGCAGGCCATATGCAACAATAGAATAACAGCAAATACGACTGTTATAGGCAGGTTCCACTAACAAGAGATATAGTTGAAATGCTGACAGGAAAAGCCATACAAAAACTGCTTGCAGCAAAAAATGTAATGTACCAGCTGAAATTGAGCACAAGATATCCATTTGGTCGGCACCTCCCATGTAAACAATTTCTGCGAATATTAAGCAGATGCATAAATGTTTGTTAATTGCAGAATGATCCGTGGAAAGATTCCTATAAAATTAAAAAGCAGCTATAAGCATCAAAACATCGCAAATAAGAACTAAAAATCAATCTAACACAGAAATTAAGAATACTACATGTTTGAACACATAAATGGCATAGTCATAAATGTATTTCGATAAGAAAATAAAATAATTATACATTTGATAGTAAACCAAGTTATAAAATGTAATACTAAACAGTAGACTTAAAAAGGAAAATAGAATTGTTCCTTAAATGTGAATGAGATTAATAATTATACGTATTGCAATTTCTTAAGAGACATAACTCAAAAAACCGAGTTTCATAATTAGATTTCCTTTAATAGTTATTTTTGAACTTTTTTTTTTTTTTTTTCCATTCTTAGTTGCAATAATAGGTGCAATGTATGTGTGAGAGTACAAATTAAAAACAATAAAATGTTAAATAGTATTGTCTTTATTTGACCTGATAAAATGAAGTGACTTCAACATTATTTAATGAATTTTTCATATTCGGAGTGGAAAATTACGACTTGTATGCATGAACTATGGGAGAGATCTCAAGAATATATTTCACTATTTATAGAAGAGGAGTGCAATGGGGAACTCTTTAACTATTACAAACAGTCTGATTATGAAGTTAACTCACATTCTACTGAGGCCATGTGAAAGGTTTCTTTGTTAAACTTGCAGCAGCAAATTTAAAGTACAGTCATAAGTCCTTTTTATGAACCCCAAGGGATCAAGGAAGAGTTCATAAAAGAAAAAGTTCCTTAACACTAGAACGTCCGTCTGTATAGATTTGACACAGGAGCCTGTTTATTTTGTTCTTCTTTCCGCATTTGTGAATTGAATTTGAAAATTTTTGGTGACATTTAATCATTTTCCTAGATGAATACACTGTAGAACTTTCGTTGGTCTAGATTCATTCATAAAAATTTTACAGCTAAATTTACCTAGAACGTCCGCTGGTGTCGTTTCTACACCAAGTGAATTTATCATTCCAAATAGCTTCCACTTAACTTGATACAAGATCATTGAGTAGCAAACATTATTAGCTAACCAAACAAATTCTTATGGCACATCTGTTTCACTTTGAAAAAATGTTTACATGTTCATAGTGGACACAAATAAATTATACTAGTGTGATTGGGTCTACGTGTTTCGTCGTTTACATTTGTTTATCTGCTTATAAAATAAACAGATTCTATTTTCGATCCTTGTGTACATGTAGTGCAGACAAAAAAACGATGGCTCGTTAGAAAGGTCAAAATCCTGAATAAATTGCTAGTAATTTGTTGTGAGAACTTGCTGAAAATGAATTGGATGGTGGGGAGCTTTCTTGCTCGAATTTCGATTCTGATACCCCAAATCTACATGGAACTGAGTGCGAAGAATCTAAAGAAGATGCAGATGAAACTGAAAATATCCCAACTAATCCGGATATATACGCCGCTAGGGACGGCACAGAATGGATACCACATAATGGCAATGTCACAGGCAGATTTGCTGCTAGATTTGTTTTACGTCAAAGTAGTTGTCCGACTAATTGTGCGAAACAAAACGTCAATGAATACTTCATTTGTTCTAGGTTACTTTTAATCAACAGTTACATATTTGAACGCATAATAAAATGCACAAATGTTGAAGCTAAATGAATTTTGAGCGATATCAGCTAGTCTGTATCCACTGATGAACAATGTGCTTTCCATGCGATATTCTATGCTCGCGGAGTAAGTGGTGTCAAGAACATTGAACTGAAGTCCCTAAGGTCTGACTCTTGGAACCTAAACTTCTGTAAAGAAACAATGGGTCAAAATAGATTTAGAGAAATCTTTTGATTTTTAAGATTTGATTTAAAATCCATACGCTCTCAGAGAATTTGAGCCAACAATTTGGCTGTGAAATAAGTTTTGGAAGTTTGGGATAGATTTTTCCCAAACTTCCGATACTTATTTTTTATATATATATTGTTTTTGGTATATTAGGGTCATATTCTATGTAAAATTCATGAAATAATCATTAAAAGTCAACTCAACTGAATATTCGTATTGGTAATATTTAGGTATTGCAATTATTGTATGCGATTTACTTACGAAATGACACTGGCGGACGTTTAAGGGTAATCGCAATGGTGGATGTTATAGTGTTAAAAAGCAAAAAAAAAATGTTCTGTTTCGAAAGGGCTGGATAAAATTTAGTAATATAGAGTTAGCTCATACAATAGAAGTTCATTAAAATGTTAAACAGTATGTGACTTAATTCAGATCCCCATTCAACTAGCATCCACGAGTGAAAAATTGAGAGAAATTTTATTTTCAGCCTAAAAACAGCTTAATTAAATAGAAGTCTATAATAGCTAAAAACTTGGAAAAATTATTACACAAAAAGGTTAGATTCTCAGCAAGAAAAATGTATGTGGTCTTTCATAAGTAAAAAACGGAAACAAAATTATTTACAAAACGAAAAACTATTTCGATGTTAATAACAGAATGTCAAATGACTATTCACCAAAAATATGTACTGCTTTTATCTGAGAGTTGATACATTAAAATAAATTACCTGAACAGTCAAAAAGTAAGACTTATAGCCATATTTACAAAGAAAATATATAATTATCAAGAATTTAATTTAAATGAGAGCAGAGAAAGACTAGTATTTAGTGATGAAGTTGTCTTTAAAGCAGGACTATTTTAATATGTTAGAAAACAGGAAAGCTTAATATTTTTAAAATTATGCCTAAATACAGAAAAAGATAACACAGTAGGTTTTGTAAAAAGAAATATTTTTCAATAATTTCCATTATTTTAACATAAAATACAAAATTACCTGAATATATGTAAAAGAACAGCTGTTATGAGAAGAAAGACAATTGTCAACCCACAGCTAATAAAAATAATCAATTTTGTAACAACTCTGCTTTCAGAAAATACCTAAAAGAAAGTAAATAACAATGATTATGTTTAAAAATTCTTTACATTTGAAATTTTATAAAATCAAAATATTTTACATAGATATATAAAATATTTTATAAAAAGAGCACATATTTAAAAAAAAGAAAAAAAAAATTCCAACCAACAAACACTAAAATGAAATATAATTTATTGTGGATTTTCACAAATTGTATATTTAATTAATGCTACAAACTCAATGGTTGTTACAATCAATAGTAAGCACATACATGATTGACCCACATTTACTTGTAAGCTGAGCTATTTAGTGCGATCAGATGAAACTTTGAGTAACACACATTACTATTTTACAGTTAATAGCTACATAATACTACAATATTTGCAGATGTAACAGTAAAATTAATAAGATTCTAGAATTCCTATTAATGCTGTTTTCAGAGTTAGCAGTTTTGTCAACTTCAGCTGTATGTATGATACAGTGCTCTATGTATGAAGTGTACTCAACAACAACAACAACAACAAAAAAAACTTCATTAATGTGTCTTTAATCTGAAACTTTTTATAATATTTCTGAAGGAAAGGGCATGAGGTTAATGAATATTAAATACCAGATTTTAGATTAGAATATATTTTATTCAATTGATATAAGGTTGAAATTAAACAACTTTTTGAAATATTTTGAACTTAAAACTAAAACTTAGGCTTTTATATTTTAAATCATGGACCCAGCTGCAACATTTATCAAAGGAAATTATATACTTAAAATTCTAAATTAAATTAGAAGTATACAAGAACTCACTTTAGGGGTTTTAAGATCCATTAGAAGAGCAAAGTTAGTTAGATGATCACATTCACATACAGCATGAGATTTGTTTGATTTCTTTAACCAGCATCCTTCTTGAGACCAAAGTCTACAAAATTTAAATCACGAATATAGATGATTCAGCAATTTTATTAGAAGTTTTAATAAAATAATTCAATAATAAATTAAAAATTTTAAGTTTTCATAAAATCTAACATCGGTTACCTGGTGTCAAAGTCCCAATAAACACACTGAGGATTTGTTACATTTTCTTCCTGAAAAATACAAAACTTGGTTGGTTATCAAGTTTTATAGCTTAATTAATCAAAACAAATTCTATTTTATTTTAAATGTATAGGAAATAACAGATTTATCACAAAAACTCACTTTGCTCATAAGTAGAGGGGGAAAAAATTGAAATTTCATTTATTCCAGTAACTTTTTTACTTTAAGTTTCTTACATTATATTAAATTTTGGATTTTCATACCCTAATGTTACTAAAATAAATTTATGATAAAATGTGACCACAAAAACGTTTATTTGATTGCAGACATAATTTAAGTTTCTGACAAATTAAAGCACTAAATGTATTTTAGAATAAGTCCAAATAATCTATATTATTTTGAGTCTCAAAAGTGCCCTGAATGAGATTTCATTCCAAATACACCTTACACATATCACATTTTTCCTGTTCATCATTCACATTTTTGTTGATGAAGCAAATGATGCAAATTACTAATGCTCCATTAAAATTAAACTATAACCAGTTTTGTTGCTATTAATATTAATGAAACAAATCAACAAATCATAGTTTTAAAGATGATAAAACAAAAACGTTAATCCTTCCTAGTCACACTGGTCTTGACAGGGGTACTGTGAATTTTTTCAGTTTTTCAAGGTTACACAATCAATATTTTTTTGTTACTTATTTATTCATATACATACATCCCAAAATATACCATCTATTAAAAAATGAATAATTAATGTCTGTGTAACTATTACAGAAAGTGTCAAGCACCTCAAATATGCACTATGATCTCTTTGTTAAGAGCTGTGACTAATGGAGGGAGAAAATGGATAAAAAGGTATAAAGCTTTATTTCGATCTCATGAGAATTAAAAAATATTTGAAATCAATACAGGAAAATAATGAAAGTAAATTCAACTAACTATAAATTATATAATGTGTGTTTCTTATAAATGCTTGAACAAATATAATAAATTCATAATTTTTTTAAATGGGGACATACTTAAAAAATAATGTAACAATAAATTACCTGTAAAAGCTTAAAAGTAATGGAAACTGGCTCAAAGAATTTGACCCCTTGATATCTGCCTATATAAGCTGACATAACACGAGAATTAATGATAGAGGATGAATTCTGAAGAATACCATGATTATTGGAAACTCCACTTCCTAAGAAATCTTTAACATGCTTATAGGATGCTAAGACAATTTTAACAACACCTAAATAATAAAAGTAAATTAATCATGATTTGTATCATAAAATCTAGGCATAAACATATTTGCAAAATAATACGATCATTGTGGACATTTTACAGTGGAGGAAAACAAATATTTTATTTTTCAAAACACAAGTTACTGTTTAACAAGGAATTAAATGCTATACAAAATTTTGAAATAAACAATTTCATAGAGAGCTTAACTTTAAAGGGAGAAAATCAAAATAAAACCATCTATGTATTAACTGTACTTTAAAGTAATATAAATCAATGTGAACTAAGGTAACACAGACAAAATGTTATAATTTTAAAACTAAATAATCATAATATTGAATTTTTTTCGGTCCAAGATCTGCAAAATAATAGCTGAGTATCTGGAATTGTAATCAAGTGACCCTCTTAACTCATTACAAAATATTATATTATAAAAATATTTTTCTTGCTAGTCCCCTAAGAATTTAAGTTATTACTATTACTGAAGATAATTTAAACATGGGAAGTGATACTTTAGGCACAAGTTCGGGAAGTAGTATCCTAATACATCATTATAATGTATCATAGTATGGAAAAGACTGCAATTATTGAGGTAATCAGATGAAATGATAAAATGAGGACCCATTGTAAGAGCTTCACATTCCAAAAGATCGTTATTAAGGAATGCAGTGTTCTATCCTCTACAGTTTGTAGACCTACCAATAGAAGATTCAAAATTTGTTTTTTAATCCATGCCTGAAAACCTGATATTTGAGTAATCCATTATAATACAAATATTAAGCACGTTAAAAAAATTTTCTGAATTAACCAAATCAAAATAAAATTGGCTCCCAAAACAGAAATAAGAGTATTTCTTTTTTATGCATTAATTGCAATTTTATACAGTTCTATGAACTATTATGAAATGAATCGTATAAGAGCTTCAATGTAACATACTGGGGTTAATAAATTATGAAACAAAACACTTAAAAAGAATTACCATTGGATGCTGTGTCCAATAAAGATTGCATAGGAAAATGTATACTATCTTTAATATGTTCCCATGAAGAATCACCAAAATCTTTCTCATTTGGGAAGGTTACATGTGATGCTGACCACACATCCAGAACTTGAACTGATAAAACTGAAAAAAATTATTTTAAAACATTGTTTCAACTGAATCGTTTTAAAGGATTGTAAGGATTAAATTGTATATTTACAAATTCTGTAGTTAATAAATTTGATATGAAATAAAGTTATTTTTACATAACTTGAATGTCTTCGATATATATATATCTTAATTTTTAAATAATGTGAAGTTTAAACTATAAATAATGAAACAATTTTAAAAGATCAAATCTTTCTTATCTATCACAATCATTGACCCCTAATATGCAAAACCTAAAAATGTACTAGAATTTAATAATACTAAATTATGAGATATGTATTTTGAGAAAAAAATTTTCTCAATGAAAACCATGTATTTACTATAAGGGTGAATTTTATGTTTGCTTTATATATATTAGAAGTCCATTTTTTTAGGGGGGGGGGGATTTAAACATTTTATGTTTCCAACTTCAATCAAGATAACTTTCTAAAGAGTTTTTATTATTTTGATACATAAATTTAACAAAATGATGTAACTTTACAAAAGGAAATATAAATAAAATACTAAACTCCACTGAAATACTTCAGGGGCCAAATATTATTAATTTTCCTTGATCCTTAATACCTTGAAAATAACAAACGCAAGTATTCAGAATCAAACCAAAAATTAACTTTGGGTTTTATACATAACACATAACTTTTCCTTGCCAGTGTGGAAATATACATCTCCTATCCTGCATTTTGATGGGGTCAAAGTTATGGGATGCTAATTTCTAAAATATATTCTTTACCACTTTATAGGTTCCTTCCATTTGCCCATTTCTACATTCCGACTTCCTGAGACTTTATTGTCCTTTATTCGCATTTACTGCCAGAATTCACGCATTTATAAAATCTTTAGTGATGGTTTCCAAGCCAGAATTCACGCATTTATAAAATCTTTAGTGATGGTTTCCAAGATCATAACACATAAGTAATCATTACATATAATATAATTTTCGTTTTAAAGGATATTTATTAATAATATTAATATTAATTCGCATTAGTAAATAATCATCAACGTAACATGTAATATAAGTAAGCACAAAACTGCAAGACAAATGCAGAAGAATTAAATTTGTTTTCTTTGGTCACACTGAATTTGAGCAATTGAAAAAAAGAAGGTTAATTTTCAATTCATAGGATTGAAAGTTTTAAAAATAGGCATCCTATAAAGGAATTTAATAAAATATTAAGGAAAATTGTACATCAAAACAATTTATGTTTGTCTTTAAATTGAAAACATTCATGCAAAATAAAATATAACTTATTTCTGCATATATAGTGGAAAACAATATCAAACAAATCCGTTTTAAGAGCAGATAAGTATGTAATAATTCTACTATTTTATACATGAAACATACGTAGATTATGAAGAATTTTTTGAAAGGAAAATGTTGACTTATGTGCAGAAGCAAGCATCCATCCACTATGCTCCAGAGCCTCTAGCAAAGTTGATGCAATATTCTTTCTCTCTCTAGATCCCAGTTCTTTCCAAGGAGAAGAAAGATCTAGTAAATTACTTGTTATATCACTGGCACTCTGAAACAGTTGAGTAAAATTTTCATAAAAATAAATGTATATCTAAAACCAAAATGTAAAAATACGAATTAAACATTTTTGTGCTATGCTGATATCAGATAAGATCTTAATCTATAAATTATATATTATGAGCTATAAGTTTACAAAAAACATCAATTTTAATTTTAAAATGTAATAAAATTGTTTATAACATAATTATAATTTTGAAATTAATCTGCAAATTTAATTTATTACTCTGATCACATTTTGCCACAAGGGATAATAAGACAAAATGTAATTACTATAAAAAAAAGAGCTATGTGTAAAATTAGGTTGATAAAATCAAAGAGAATAAATTTCGACTGTGGTGCATCAACAGTTTTGAAACTTATGCAATGCAAAGAAGTTTTGAATAAACATACTTTTTTTATAGCATGAAGCTTTAAGAATTTTTTCTAACATATAATCATCTGTACTTTTTACAAAAACAAATAATAACCTCTAACAGTTCTTGAAGTAATTGATGTCGCTGCTTGTCATCAGCTATCTCTTTCATTTTGTCTCTCATCTTAGTTATTAAACGGTGAAGTATTTCAGAAGCATGTCGAATGTCCCCTCCATATAAAGGTTTTCGATGTGTCATCACAGAAAGCTCAGCTGCAATGTTAACAACAGAGTCTCCACTATCCACCTAAATATTTGAAACACATTAATAGAAAATAAAATATTTTAAATGGTTTAATAAAACCTTAAACAAAAGTAATAAAATTACAAATTTGCATCACTCAATTGTAACTCAGTTACTTACTTACTTACTTGTGATCAGCTACAGTAGTGCCTTGTATATTTAACAGTGTTTCTTGGCATATTTTAGGAAAACCTTAAAAGCTTTAAGGAGCCTTTACTTGTTCCTTTCTTTTATTGTAAAATAATATTAAATATATTTTAACTAACTAAGCTTTTAGAGTTTTATATAGTACAGAGCACTGTCTACATTTCATGGGAGTGGTATCATTGAAACATTTATTTCATAACAGTATTTATGAACAATCTATCTAATCAGAAATTTGAAGCACCATAAAATATGTCAAGATACTAAATATGCTACTATACATGTGTGATTTTAAATGTTCAAATGGTACTCTTAAAAATAATTTTGCACATCCATATATAGAATATGGGAAGTTAGTTTCAAAGTCATTCCTTCAAGAGATTTAACTTTAGTTGAACTATATTCAGCAGCAACTCTTGTATACATAAGAAATATGACTGTGTAATGAGGAAATATTCCTAAACTAAAATTATTATTTCATTTTGGATCATATTTCTGATTTTCTTATGTTTGTAAAGTAAATTTTCTTGCACACTTTTTTAATCAATATCCAATGTCTTGAAAACATGTCTGCAATTAAATTTGAAGTTCAAAGTTGGGTCCTATTTATGTGTTTACATATTAACCAAGATAAAATTTTACTTACACGATTTTTTAAATTATCCACCCATAAAGAACTGCACTCACTAAGATCTGGACTATCAGGAATCCAGCGAACTGGATCTGTTCCACATCGCCATCGAGCTGAACCTAAAAGATAAAAGATTGTTAAAAGTCTGGGAGTTAAAATTAAATTTAAATTTCACTTATCAAAACACACACACAAAACCTTTGGCTTCAGATGATTTTACATTAAAATTTCATCAACAGGTAACAATTAAATTCAATTAAGCAAAAATTTATTGACAAAGTGTAAGAAAATATTTAAAAATAAATTTGCAATATTGAAGAGGTTCTTAAGCTTTTTTTACCCCCTTTGAATAACATTTAGATTTTACTAAAGCTACAGATACCTTCAATGTGACTTAATAAAATCTGATTAAGTTAGGAAACATAAAACAAGAAACACAGGATAGACATTTTATTTAAAATTCAAACATTAAAAATACTACTTTTGTTATGACAGATCTTATGTATCTAATTGTACTATATCTAGTTACATGTCGTTGCATTATATCTAGTTATATGTCATTGCATTATATCTAGTTATATCTCATTGCATGCTATTAAGGAGTGCTTACCACAGAAGTACAACACTCTACAACACATGGATCCTCATAAGTCAGTGACAAATTTCGGTACCCTACATAGAATTGCATCCTTCCTTTTAAAATATCGAAGTGTTCTTAAGCAGTATAGAATATTTTGCAGGTTAAAGCACTTTGAATTAAATTGAGTCTTTTTTTAAATAGTTAAAAGAATCTTCTCACCAAAAGTACCCCCAGGGCATTTTTGTACAATATCAGTTCCAGCTTTAGTCCAGTCCCATGAAAGATTCTTGGAATGAATTGGTAGGCAATATTCTTCTTTGTTGTATGATGCAATGGTACTGGTGGGTTTGACAATGGATTCTGAAAAGTAACTACAATAAAAAAAAAATTCTCTGAGAAAAATTAAAAAATTTTCAAGAGAAATCATGTACTTACTATCTGAAGACAAAAGAATGACTATGGGTGTATGGGTAGTAGTTGATGATGGCTTTTGTATCACAGTAGGCATGTACGGCTTGAGTGATGTAGTAGCTATAGTTGGTTTAGTAGAACGAGTCAATGGTATAATTATTGGTGGGCGCATGGTAGTGGTAGTAGAAGAAATGCTAGTCATTATTGAGCTAGTTGAAGATACTGTTGTCATTGATTCTGAAAATAATTGTTAAACACTTCTTATTGCATAATAAGTAAAAATGTATTTTCTGCACAAAATAGCTACATGCATATTCCTCTTTGCGCGTATGGCACAAAAAAAATTATTGAATAATTTTTCTTATACACCTAACTCTATTTCTGCACTAATTTTTTTTACACAAATTTGATTTAACACAAATTTAAAATAAATATTTCATTCCCTTTTTATGAGAGTCATTTTGATTGCCAAGCCAATTTTTAGAAATTTCTTTTCCCAAATTCTAAGATTTTTAAAAATTTTTGGCATAATAGTATCATTTTGATATTACACGTACTAATGAGGAAAGTACTGTGAAGTTTAAACGTGAACTGAAGTTGCTAACAGCCTCTTATAGAGAATTATATAATGGCCTAACCAAAACACAACGATTAATAACTGAATTCGTTCGTAAAACCGGTGAAACATCAGCACCAGAGGAGACTCAGGCAAGATTTTGCTCAAAAGATAACAGAAAAAAATTACTTAATAGAGGAAGAATACGATGTCCATATATCTAGAGATAGTGATATTTCAGTCGTACGTAAATGTATACGCCGTTTATTGTAAAAAGGTGAAAATGAATAAAATCTTGTTATGATAAAACAGATTTTTTTTAACATGAAGAATTTTATCATTTCAAAAGCAAATTTACTCTTTAATACATTTTCATTATATATTATTACATGTATATTTTATTGAAATAAAATTCTAAGCTTAAAACGAATATTTGCTTGTTTTATAAATTATTTTAAGGATTTTTTAGACATGGGGAACATTAATCTTCTTTTCTTCCATAGATACATTGTTTTTTTTATACACTATTTTTTTTACATGTATTCTACTGGAACGTATTTATTGTGTAAAAACAGAATTAGATGTACTTGGGCATGTAGATTTCATTTGAGAATTTAAAAAAGCACTATGTAGCTATAAGAATGTTTTTAAAAACTAAAGAAAAAATAATAATAAAGAAAAAATGTCTTTTTGAAAATAATTTGAGGGATTATATGTAAAGTAAAACTATAAATTCATGAAGTTTTCATTACAAATACATTTCTTTTGAGAATGTTTTACACTGGTTTATAAGTAACTAATATAAAAGATTTGAAAACAGTTTAATGTAACAAGAAGTATAAATATTTCTATTAAAACGAGTTTTCTTCAAGACTTAAATTGCCCCAGTTTGAGTGAATTTTTATGGTATATTTTCATTAATGTGATATTCTATGTAATACAATATTATTTAAATACGTAGTACAGTATATTGTGTGATTGTATATTAATATTCATCAATCCTCATTTGTATTCCTTCTTTGGAGCTCAAATAAAAGACATTTGATAGTGATTACCTTAACTAAATTTATTTAAAAAAAAAAAGAGTATTCTTGGCTGATAAGTTTAAAAGATATAAAATGAAAGTATAGTTATAACTTACCAAGCTTGCATTGATATTGAACTTCTAAGTACTTATAGGTGCCTGGACATGGGTCTGCAAATGTGTCACTTGTGGCACTAACAATACAACTTGACATAAGATTGCACCTGAAAAATCATATTTTGATTAAAAAAAATTATTATTAAGAGTCCACATTTATAGAAACATTCACATAAAAACCTTTGGAAAAAGTCTATAAGTTAACAGTACCGTATATAAAATGTAGACATTTAATATTTTTCTTATAAACAGCAAAGCTTAGAAAAAATTCCAACACTTTGTGTAACTCATAAAACTTACAACAATTATAAACATTTATAAAATACAAGAACTTATGAGCATATTATAAGTTTTTATCTAGTCTAAAATCAAATAAAAAACATGTTATGAGCGAAAACAAGCATGTTTTTGTTAAGTGGCCAAACAGAATTTCAGATAAGTACTTAGTTTTCTTAAGAGAGAGAGAGAGAGAGTGGGGGGTAATGTAAGTTTGAATTAATCAACCCGAATAAAATACCACAATGGATGCAACTATGAGAAATATTTTGATTCAGTTACTTATTCAGACAGAATTTAATAAAATGTATTTTTATGAAATTCCTTTCAGAAAATTTTTAATTAGGAATATTAACTAGAAAAAAAGTAATAATGCCTTGGGCATGTCTTTCACAAAGCATTGTATTCAACGAATTTGTAAAAATTACACGATTTCCGAACAGATAAGTAAACACTTACCTTTCATGGATGACATAATAGGAACGATGAGATGTGCAATCAACACTCCAGTCTAAGCTACCATGTTCATTGCAGATACTGATGCTGAAGCGTCCGTAATTGGCACGAAGGAGATGAATTAAGAATCCTTCCTCACAGCTAATATGAAGCTGGCCACCTTCACACGCATAAGCTGTTCGGTAATCTAAATCCCAAAATACTTTCTATAAGAGATGTATTTAAATATATTCATTCAAGGACGTGCACGTTAATCCAGAGAAATTAATTTCCTACAATGAAGGGAATTATACCAATAAACTCTACTTGAAACCATACACAGGGCCCTTCTTAAGGTATAATCTGGTCCCACGCAAACATCAAGCAAAATGCTCTTGCCTGAGAACATTTTATTTTCTAAAAGAACGCCCTTCTTCATGTACAAATTCACAAAAATAATTTCGGTCTTGTTTTCCTCAGTTTTCTAAATGTCGTAACATTGCATTATGAAAAACCAGAAAGCTGAGCAAAAGGACTTTATAGTTTACACTTTTAGGTCGTTGGTCTCGACGAGGATTTCGTCATTAGCAGATCTTGATCGATAAATCGGGAATATCTTGATGGAGCCAAAACAACCAACGCTAAAGCAACAGAACTCGCTCACACCTCAAATCACGACATCAAAATTGTTGAAACTGTCGTAAAGGCCTGATATAACTTTTGATCTTGAATTAAAAACAGCACATTCTCTCTTAATACTAGTTATAACAGCAAGTTCATAATAGAAATCTGCTCTGAAAAACAAAGATATACAGTAATATTATATGGAGACATCCCTTGATCATGATTGTAAACTCGCCCAGTATATACTTTGGAGGCGTTATGCGATCGACAAACAAACGACTATGTCGAGTTTCAGAGAAGTGGTTATACTAACACACTAATTTCAAAATGGACATAAAAGTTTTATTTGTCCTGAATGCACGGATTCAGGTTTCCTCGGCTCACATGCTTCGTGCGTTCCTTTGGATTCCTTTTTAAGAATCCTTTGATGATTTTCGACTTTTTAAAGACAAGTGGATTCATGAACTTGGTCTAGTCTCTACTGGACCAAGATGAATTAGAAGCAACAACAGGTATAGAAAGCATGACAATACTCACCCGATCTCCTGGCAGTTGCAATGGTGAAAAGCAACCCCAAAAGAAGGCCAACTTCCATAGCTGAAATGAGTAAGAAAATATACTATGAAACTAGGTGGTCAAACGTTACAAAACATTTATTTTGCAAAATATATTAATAGAATATCTATATATATCGTATAAAAGAAAATATTAAAACTATGAAGCTAGAAATCTTTTGAAGTGTATATCTATACCGCCGTAAAGAGGAAGGGGCCTAAAAAAAGGATGAGTGAGTTCTTTGTAGGTTGTCCCCTCAGGGGCACATCTTTTGGTGTGTACGGACTTCACGGTCAAGAGGTACCCCAGCCCCATGGGGTTTACTGCATCTGCTAACCATGGGGGTCGCGAACTCAGGATGCCCAAGCGATATTTATCCTCTTTCTCCACTATCCTTTGTTTCACAACTACCTGACACCGTCTATCTTGTGTTTAGCGCAGTCAAGTCAAATATGGTCTTTGCGACATAAAACCCAAAAACTAACCAACCTTTGTATGCTGAAACTGGAATCTGATTTTAAACACTGTTCTAATGTTTAAGCACTGTGTTCCAGTGGTATAGCTAAGGTAAGGCGACAGGGGCAGCTGTCCCGGGAGACGCCTATGTCTAGAGGGGCGGTATATCAGAAATATTTATTAAAAAACTGTGGTTTTCTTTTGGAAAAAATATTTATCATTTTAAGCACACTTTTCCTTTGTTGCGGAAGTATTTCCCTGTTATCAGTGTGTGATTGCATGCTTTCATGTACCCCCCCCCACACACACACACACTCTATCTTTCAGAATGCAATTCCCCTTAAAGCAAATCATTCCTTTCATCCCTCTGCAACCGACATAACGATTCGACTTTACTTCGATCGAGAGACCCTAAAAGGAGTCATTAACAAAACCCGGTTTCCTCTGCTGGTTTCTACGTGTTAACAATAATTACATCAATCAAAAATTAATCAACTAATTAACTATTGAACTAACTATTGAATGTCCTAACGCCACTCTATCAAAATTCTTCGTATTTTCAATTCTCAATCGCCGTTAAATCTTAACCCTAACTTCCCCTCCTTTAGCGTTGTTTTGGGTTGGCTGAGGCGCGTGTTGTTTGGGTATAACACTAGAAAGAACTGTCAGAATGCAATTAAATTTACAAGGTTGGTAAAGTGCTTATGACTGAATAAATGATTAAAGTTTGAGACTGAAATATGCAAACTTTATTGAGAAAATTTTTTAAAAGTTGCATCATTCAGTATAGCTACATTTCATTTTTACCAACATTCCATTATTCATAATGCACCATGCCAAGCGTCTTGGTAGAGAGTCATTTAATGCAGTCCTACGACTGTTCTATCCCATGGTGCTGGAACCCTGCACGTAGTACCATATGCGGTACGGGTGCAGTGGCGACATATCGTCCATTGTATCCCTTACATTCTCAATCGGGGACAGGTCCGGTGAGTATGCCGGCCGTGGTAAGATATCGTTGTGTCGTAGACAAGCTCTAGAGATGGTAGATTATGAGGTTGAGCATTGTCTTGTTGAAAAAACAGGTGAATATTGGAGTTCAGGAGTGGGAGCGTTACTGGCAGTAAAATTTCTTGTACGTAACCCTGGCCTGTCAAAGATCCCGAAAGGAATACCAAAGGTGATTTAGCATCATACGCAACTGCACCCTACACCGACACCAAGTCTTCTAGACGTGTGACGCTGTACAACAAACCGTGAATCTTAGCGCTGACCACGTTGCCTTCACATATGGATTCGATTGTCGTGTCCACCCAGGCCGAAACGGGATTCGTCGTGAAGACCACTCGATACCATTTGACGCCCCATGTCCGTCTGGCACGACACTATTCCTGTCTTTGACGACGATACAATTGCTGTTAAAGGCAGTCGTCGTAACGGTCTACGTGAGTTTAGTCCCACGTCGTAAGGCCGTCGCCAAATGGTGCGATTACTTATTGGATGATCGAGAGAGGTTCCCACTGCCCGTTGGATGCCTACAACAATGGCTGTTGGATCAGTACCCGCATGTCTTACAACACGTCGATCCTCTCTCGGTCCGGTTTCTCTAGGCCTTCCTGAGTCTGGTTGACGCTGGCTTGTGCCTTGTTGTACCACCGCTGCCAACAGCGTGCAACAATATCATCACTAGAGCTCGGATTTTGCATACTTTGCATATCTTTTTTTTATCCCTAATGTTGATAGAAAAACATATTTACAAAAAAAAATATTCAAAGAACTTTGCTCATCACGTTTGGAAGGAAGGTTTTCAGAAGCAGTCATATTCAAATCAACTACGACTCGAAAACAAAAAGTGGAAAAGGAGTAAAAAGACAAGAATATTCAACAGCCTTTCATCGCGCTTTTGAGTCAGTGTCCCCAATCTTCGGAGAAGAACGAGATGTACCAATATCAAGGCAAAGTTGAAATCCAATATTGCTCTTTACAAGTAGGAGAATGAACATTTTACAGCCCTCTTGAAGAACTACACAGGTAAAAAATTTCGTTTTGAATCGACACTCAGAAAGAACTACATTACGCCAGTGAACGAGAAGGTGATATAAAGAATACAAAATGAGATAGGTGACTCCCCCACCTGGATGTAGATGAAACGATTGACATTATAGCTGGCGATACCTAATTTATGTAGAGTTGGAAAAAACAAATCACTCCACGATCGCCAGGACAGTGGATGAAGCGATTAATAAATAAAATTGTGTATTAATTGAATGAAAGCGTGGCTCATTTTCACTTTATCCTCCTCACTACCCTTTCTGTAAGCATTAAAAAAAAAATTGCACTTTCGCATATTTTGGGATTTTGTAATGCACACTTCAGATCACATTTTTGCATATCGATCCGAGCTCTAATCATCACTATTACCAATATATTGCGCAATCCATCGATTAGACCATCCACCTTCTTGTAGGCCAATTACTCAAATACAAATACAAATACAAATATTGACGACCAGCTACAGGCTCAAGCCCAACAAGGCTGGTCCTTTGTTTATGAATTCTCCAATTCCCACTGACTATCCAATTGTGTCTTAAATTCGTACACTCCCTTTGAATTAACTATATTTTCTGGCAACGCGTTCCAACTGTCTATTACCCTATTAAAGTAGTAGTTTTTCCTTAAATCCCGATTAAAATGTGTCTTATTCAATTTATACCCATGGCCCTTTGTTCTGTTATCCCTATTGAAATTTAAGCCCTCTGTGTCCCCTTGTTTTACAAACCTGAAAAGCTGAATCAAATCCCCCCCTTCTTCTTCTTCTTTCCAGTGTATACATGTTTAGCTTACTTAAACGTTCATTATAGTCGAAATTTGCTAGCCCCTTTATTATTTTTGTAGCTCTGTGCTGAACCCTTTCAATTGATTCTATGTCCTTTCTCATATATGGAGCCCAGAATTGTACAGCATATTCTAGATGTGGTCTTACTAAACCCTTATATAATGGCAAGATTATATTCTTATCCCTTGAAGTTACAGTCTTTTTAATATACCCCAATAACCTATTAGCCTTTTTACCCGCAGCTGAACATTGGTGACCCATTTTAAAATCCCTGTGAATTATCACCCCAAGATCCTTGACTGTTTCTCCCTCCTTTACCTTTACTCCCTGCAGACAGTACTCGGCTCCACTGTTCCTGTAACCCATATGCAGAACTTGACATTTCCCTACATTAAATGACATACCCCATTTTACAGCCCATTCGGATATCTTATCAAAATCTCCTTGTAAATTTCCTATCTGTAACTTGGTATCCACTGTCCCCCATATTTTTAAGTCATCTGCAAATATACTGATTCTATTCTTGATCCCCTGACCTATATCATCTATGAAAATTATAAATAAAATTGGTCCCAAAACTGATCCCTGAGGCACCCCACTTATAACTTCTGTCCACTGTGAATAATTTCCTTTTACCTGCACTCTCTGCTTTCTACCAAATAACCAATTTTTATCCATATTAATGTTTTTCCCTGAATCCCCAGCCTTTCCAATTTAAACAGTAATGCCTCATGAGGTACTTTATCAAAAGCCTTTTGAAAATCTATGTACATGATATCCATACTGCTCTTATTATCCAGCTCCTCAGTAATTTTTTCGTAGAACTTCAAAAGGTTTGTAGAGCAGGATCTGCCCTTCCTAAACCCATACTGATTCTCTGATAACAGTCCCCCCTCCTCCAAGTATAACATTATATGCTTTTTTAACAGAGATTCAAATATTTTGCAAATTACTGATGTTAGACTTACTGGTCTATAGTTGCCCGGATCACTTTGTATTCCCTTTTTGAAAATTGGAGTTATGTTGGCCAACTTCCAATCCATTGGCACCCAACCTGTGCTATATGTTGAATTAAATATCGTGTGAATTACTTCCCCCAGTTCTTCCGCGCATTCCACTAGTAGTACTCTCGGATAAATATCGTCTGGGCCTGGTGCTTTAGATGGCTTAATTCTTTTCAACTGATGTACTATTTCTTCCCTGTTGAATTTGCATTCTTTAATTATACCCCCTGCAAAGGCTCCATCCTTGGGATCCTTTTTTAAACTATAGTTACCATTGAAAACCCCCAGAAAAAAGTCATCTAACACGTTTGCCATTCCCACCTCGTCTTGAATTAATTCACCTCCCTTCCCCTCTAACGGGCCCAGTGTAGTGCTAAATTTATTTTTACCACTTGCATATGCAAAAAATTATTTTGGGTTTATATTTATTTCCCTTGCTAATTTTTCCTCCAAGGACACCTTTTGCTTCCGACTAATAGTTTTAAACTCCTTTCTGGCTTTCTGATATGCCTCCTTGTCCCTGTCGTTACCAGTGTTTTTATATACCCTGTATGTTCTTTGTTTTAATTTTAAAGCTTTGTGTGTTTCCCCTGAAAACCACATAGGGAGCAATTTTCTAGATTTTCCTTTTTTCCTGAACGTTACATGTTTTTTTAACACCCTGTCTAACTTATTCTTGAATTCCTCCCATTGTTCAGAATGATGCAGTGCTAATAATCCCCCTTTGAATGTTTCCTTTAACTCTTCCCTTATCTTATGAAAATTTACCTTTCTGAAATTTGGAATTATTCTACTATTGATTGTGTATGCCAGGCCTCGAAATAGATTTTTTAATACAGGTGTACCTTGTGCACCTAAGTTTTTAAATTAGGTGCACAAGGTGCACTGCGTGAACCTAGTGGGAAAAAATTAGGTGCACAATTATATTTTCATGTGCACAGTGCACCCGGGTATTTCGAGCCCTGGTGTATACTGACTGAAAATTTATACTTAATCTGATACTTCTATGATCACTTTCTCCCAGTGGCTCACCTATAACCAAATCCTGCACCCTATCCTCATCATTACTAAAAATCAAATCCAATATTGCATTGTCCCTAGTATCCTCATACACCATCTGGTACAAAAAACAATCCTGTATCACTTCCAAAAATTCTGCCCCTTTCCCATTTGTAGCTAGATTGTTTGTCCAGTCAATATTTGGATAGTTATAGTCCCCCATTAAAATTAATTCTCCTTTTTGACATGCTTCGTTTATCAGATTGCACATGCCCTTTTCCTGCTCTTCACTACAAACAGGAGGTCTATATATATTACCCAGAATTAGTCCTTTGCCTTTGTCTGTATTCAGTTTCACCCAGACTGATTCTATACCCTCAGTTTTACTATTTAACTTTATTTCCGTACAGTTTAAGAATTCTCTCACATAAATCAAAACCCCACCCCCTTTCCTATTCTCTCTGTCCTCCCTAAACATTGTGAATCCACTTAATTCTAAAATTTGTGCATCTTCACTGCTTGCCCAACTTTCAGTAATCCCAATGATATCTATATCCTCTGCTTGTGCAATTCCCTTGAGCTCATCCATTTTATTTCTCACACTGCGAGCATTACAATAAAATACTTTTAGCTTATTTTTCACCCTTATATTGCACTTTCCCCTTGTATTATTTGTCTTGGTATTGTATTTCTCCCTTACATTGCACTTTCCCTTTGTATTGTTTGTCTCCTGCAATTTAGACCCTGTTAGTTTTCCTAAGCAATTACTGTGTACTGTCAACCCTCTATGTCCTTCCCATCCCTGCTTGTATACTAGTTTTTTGACTCCAGAATATTCAAAACCCGCTTGCCAACCTCCCTATTACCTATCAAGCTTAAATGCAAATTGTCCCTGCTTATCCAATCCCTCCCCTACACTCCTTCCAAACATCTAACCTCCTCCCTCTCACACAAATCCCTTAACAACCCGTTCATCTTATTGGCCCTTTGATTTAACCACCCATTGCCTAACCCATACCTAGGTAGTAATCCTAATACTGTTACTTCTGCCCCATGAGACTTAATGCCTCTTAAAAGTGTTTCTGCTTCCCTCTTAAACTCAACATTAGTAGTCCTCTCTACGTCATTTGTTCCCACCTACACTACTGCATTTTCCTCCCCTTTAACCACACCTGCCTTAACTGCCTCAACTACATGTTTTACCCTGGCACCTGGCAAGCAACACCTTGCAAAATTGCGCTTTTTACGCCCTACCATATCTCCCAAAACCCTAACCATTGAATCACCAACCACTACCCCTCTAGTTACCTTATCCCCCTGATCAACATGCCCCAAGTTTACACATTGGACACCCTTTTCCACTCCCTCTGCAGCCCTCACCTTCAAAGCCTCCAGCTCCTTCCTCAAATCACCCACCTCTAAACAACTCTTGCATGTAAATTCAACCTTCTCTGACATTTTAACCCCGCTCACACACCCCTTTCCTGCCTCAACCATATTCCCACACAAGTCACATAGAACTCCCCACTGGCTCCCTCTGTCCTCATCTCCTTGAACATTCTAACTATACCCATGCTTATGCAAAGTAACACTCAATGCACAGAAAAAGCACTACACAAAATCAAACATACAGAAAAAGCACTAAGTCAAATACACAGAAAAAGCACTGCACTTGAATGAAATGAATGAAAACAAACAAGACACAAAATATTTAGGCCCAACGAGACATACGTGAAATAGGCCTAACGAGACATACGTGAATTAGGCCTAACGAGACTTGACTTAGGACTATTTGACAAGTCAAAAACTAAGTACAAGGACTATAAAAACACTTTAAAAACAATTAGAAATGTTTGAACTGATAGAAAAAGAAGTAATACAGTGCTTAGTACTAAATAAATGAAGAATAACTAAAAAAAACTTGAATTTCGCGGGAGCTCCGAAAACGCGACGCACACTGCTCGACACCTAGCGGCCAAATAGGCCTTTGTCAAACTCTCCCAGTTGCTTAAATTACTTGGGAGCTCTTTCCGAAGCATAACTCAATGAGAAACGATGTAACCAACACAACAGCATGAGTCGAAATTAATTTGCTGTGCTACTTGGGTGTCCTCTTCAAATTTAAATCCAAAAATTTTGTATAGAAAGACGTATTCATATCAAATTTTGCACAAACAACGAAATTTTTAATGGAAACATCATGTTTTGATGCCATTGTCAGATTCTGCATCGTTTAATTAGTCTAAATAAGAAATTTCATGACTTTACTATCTATATCCGAGATATTCAATGCCAAAGTTAATTTCAATTTCAGGGATCATCTCCACATAAAAAACGCAATTCGTAGATCGAGAAAGTTGAAATTTCGTTGGGGGATGATATCCTTATTAAATTGGATGGATTATGGTCCTTGATATCATTTGATATTTCAGGGGAAGGGATCTTAAAATCATGAAAAATTGGAATCGATATATATGAATGGCTCCCAAAGTTAATCAACTTTTTTGCGTGTGTCGGGTTTTGGGTGTGCCATATATAGGGTTCTGGTACCCTTGGTAAAGGTAGGACAGAACTTGGCGGCTCCATGTCAAAATGTATACAGACAGAACTGCAACTAAAAATAAAAAGCGTAACAGGATATACTACTTCATAAAATAAACTACATGAAAAATTATAAAATCTCAAACCTA
This sequence comes from Metellina segmentata, assembly GCA_947359465.1. Taxonomy (NCBI): domain Eukaryota; kingdom Metazoa; phylum Arthropoda; class Arachnida; order Araneae; family Tetragnathidae; genus Metellina; species Metellina segmentata. The sequence continues at coordinate 136,736,995 of OX375872.1, read as the reverse complement.
TAACTTTATATTTTTACTTTTGGCGAGGCAAATTCTGTGATTAAGTCGTAACAATCGATATTTTTTGCCACCTTTGTAAAATCGATGAAAAAGCAAGGTTTGTCAAACATTCTTGCCCTATGCTAGACCGGATGTAGTTTTTAATATATATATATCAACTTACTGAAACTGCGCTCGCTGAACGCCATTATAACCAGTAGGGTAAAAAAAAATCCTGAGGGCAATTTGTATAGTCCCTCCTCCGACTAGAGTATTTAATTCTTTTGTCATTGTCATAATTATATCTTCGTTGGAAAAGAAACAAAAAACCAGAAATTCTGCCGCCTCTGTGTGGACGATTTTACTACGCCAACCGGCGCCCCTTTATTATGGCCAAGCCCTAGATACGGCACTGGCCGGCGCCCCCTTTTCTCGGCGCCCTATGCGACCGCATCTGTCGCATGGGCCTTTGACCGGCCCTGGTCATCATAAAAAAATCGATATTCCTTGATAACGAGATATCTCGTCATTAGTAGAATTGGTTAGATCTTGATGGACTTCTCGTCGAAACCACTTGAAGGAGTAATGATTTAAATAATACCTTTTCTTCATTTTAAATACGATTAAATATATTTTGCTTTGGATGAAGGGCGGCATCAGCCATATTTACCCCAGGTCCCAAAACATTCTGCTTTGTCTAGGCAGGGTTAACTATTTTATTACACTTATTTTTAAGGCTACATGTAACTCTTCTGGTAGTTGTCTCGACGAGTTAACTCCTCATTAGCAAAACTGACCAGATCTTGATGGGTGAGATACCTCGTCATTAGAAAAACAGACTCCTGATCTCTACAGAAGAAATTCGTCCATATCTTGAAGAAATATCTCGTCATTAAAAACATTGGTGAAAACTTGATGGACCAGATATCTCGTCGAAATCACTTGGAGGGTTAACATAGATTTAAGTAGATTATGCCGTGAATTCACAACGAAATGGTTGGATTTCACATAACCAGAAATTATACTTGTGCAAGGTCAAGTGTCATAAACACTCCTGGTGATTGTACGAGGTAACTTATCAGCAAAACTGATCAGATCTTGATGGACGTAATATCTCGTCGAATCCACTTAGAGAGGTAATGATGGTTTTAGCGGGTGTAAGGGGGAAGATAGGTCTTGGATAAAACACACATCTTAAAATTATCTAATTACTTGCCTGAGGTCGCGTGATGGTTTTTGAATGCAAGCGAAGTGAAATATGTAGTGTTTTGTTAAAGTTAGAGGCCTTAAAAATATTTTTAAGGACTTTACGCAAATAATTAAAGTTCTTTAAGGGCATTAAAACTAAATGAAAAATCCGACCTTTTTAACATTCCTGGTAATTGTCTCGACAAGGTATCTCATCATTAGCAAAACTGACCAAATCTTGATGGACGAGATAACTCGTCATTAGAAAAACTGACCTAATTTTGATCTCGTCATCACCAAAAACCAGCAATATCTTCACCATTAAGAATTTAATCGGCTTTATGAACTTAAATGAAACAAATTCCAGGATATTTCAGTTTTCCAGATTTTAGAAAAAATAATTGATTCCCTGGAGTTTTCAATGATATTCTAGGGATATAAGAATCCTATACAAAGATTAATTTATTACGCTGACATCTTTCACTTCAGCGTCAAAAAAGCTAGCTTTTTTAAATATTAACACAAAAACTTTCGAAGGATTCCCATTTCGGTAGCACGGATACTCGAAAGCTGAAATTAAATACATAAAATTCCTGTTTTTCAGATCCTTGAAAAATAATTGATTCCCAGGAGTTTTCAATGATATCTAGGGATATAAGAATCCTATACAAAGATTAATTTATTACGCTGAAATCTTTCACTTCAGCGTCAAAAAAGCTAGCTGTTTTAAATATTAACACAAAAACTTTCGAAGGATTCCCATTTCGGTAGCACGGATACTCGAAAGCTGAAATTAAATACATAAAATTCCTGTTTTTCAGATCCTTGAAAAATAATTGATTCCCAGGAGTTTTCAATGATTTTCATGGATATAAGAATCCTGTTCTAAGATTAATTTATTTCGCTGAAACCTTTCACTTGAGCATCAAAAACGATCATTTTTAAAATATCACACGAAAACTTTAGAATGATTCTCACTTCGAAAACCTGGACACTCGAAAGTTGAAATTAAATAAAACAATGACCAAGTAAAATAATTAACGTCGCACTGGAGCAATAACACAACGGTCTATTGGTGACGGTTCGGGACCAATCCCGATCGGAGAGATCCAAGGACGCATCGTCATTTTGAACCAGTACAAAACAATATCCGGGGAATTTCAATTTTCCATATCCTCGAAAAAATAATTGATTTCCAGAAGTTTCAGATAATTTCCAGTGTACGAACCTGAGTTAAGAGTAATTTATTATATGCACTGGGAACCTTCTACTTGAGCATCAAAGACGAGCTTTCTTTAAAATTATACGCCGACCAACCGGTATAGTGGTTAAGGTGTTAGCCTCTAGATCGGAAGGTTCCTGGTTGGAATCCGGGTCCGGGCATGGATGTTTGTAAGCGTATGGTGTAGAGGCGGCTATTGAACCTTAAATGTGTCGTGGCCGAAAGTTCTCACGTTGGGTTGGTTTGGAAGTTTTGAGAGTGGAGTGCCAGCTCAGGTGTTGCTTTGTCATCTGACCGTGGTTCAAAATTACAAGGTGTTGTCCTCGGATCTTTCCCTTAAGGGACTGATTCCGGACCGTCGTCAATAGCCCGTTGTGTTGCTCTAGTACGACGTTAACTAAAATTACCATTACCATTACCCGAACCGTCGTCAATAACCCGTTGTGTTGCTCTAGTACGACGTTAACTAAAATTACCATTACCTTTAAAATTATACAACAAATTTTGAATTCCCATTTCAAAAGCACGGATACGGGAAAGCTGAAATTAAATAAAACAGTGACCAGGTAATTTAGTTAACGTCACACAGGAGCAACACAACGGTATGTTGGCAACGGTACGGGATCAAACCCGATTGGAGAGATCCGATGACACTTCGTCAATTTGAATCACTGAAAAACAATTTCTAGGGTATTTTAATTTTCTAAATCCTCGAGAAAATAATTGATTTCCAGAAGTTTCCCAGAATTTTCAGGTAGGTTGTTTGGTCGCCGCAGGTGACCCCCTCACCTCCCGACTTTTGCCAGGTTAAAGGTTTTACTAGTCACCCACGGAAAAGTGGAGTGGACCCGCCAAAGGAAACCTATGTACCCCAGTGTTGTCCGAGGGGTATGACATGAATAATACATCTTTTTGATAACCAGGTAGGTAGTTAATTAATGCTACACTGGAGAAACACAACTGTCTATTGGTGAGGGTCCGGGATCAATCCCGATTGGAGAGATCCGAGAATCAAGCACCTCGTCATTTTGAACCACTAAAAAACAATTTCCAGGGTATTTCAATTTTCCAGATCCTCGAAAAAATAATTGATTTCCGGAAGTTTCCAAGAATTTCCCGGTGCACGAACCTGAGCTAAGATTAATTTATTACGCTGAAGCATTCCACTTTAGCGTCAAAAACGAGGTTTTAAAAGAAATCACACAAAGACTTTTGAACGATTCCCGCTTCGAAAACCCGCATCCCTCTTTTGCATTCGTTCCAAACCGTGCGTTTAAAATGCAGTAAAGGAAAATGACTAAAGGGCCGATCTTTTTCTGAAACATTCTCGCCTTTTCCAATGCTGGAAACGAGGACTGTGATAGGCCGTTTCGCGTCTGCAAGTGAAAATGCAAAAAGCAGCTGGTGCCTCACTTAGCAATTCTGATGACTGATATCGCATCGTTGCCCGTTTTCGATTTTCCGCCACTCCGGGCTTCGGAATCTTGATCGGTGAGGGATGCTCACTGCACGTTCGATTTCTCCATTAAGACGAGAGGGGGTCCAAGCGCGGCCAAATTGAAGGGTGCTAACTGAATCGAGATTGAAATACATGCGAGGAGTGGGAAGTGTCCCCGGATAGTCGGTCCCACTGAATGAACTCTCCGCAAACAGAAATTGGAATCAAGCGAAGGGTGTGAAACCGAATCGATTGTTTACTTTGCGAAGTATTTCAGTGATAGAAATAATGTTTCTATTTCCTCCGGAATTGCATTGTGCAAGTGGAGAAAGCGTTTCGCAAGTAGGGGGAGCCGACAGTACTGTGGTAGTGGAACCCGAGGGCAAGGGGACGTGGTAATTTTGTACTGCACTGTGTCCATAACTCCCCTGTAGTTATATGTCCCACTGAAGAAATTCTCCAAAAACAAAAACTGGAATTAAACGATGGGTGTAAAACCAAATCGATTGTTTACTTTACGAAGTAATATTTCAGTGATAGAAATAATGTTTTCATTTCCTTCAGTATTGCATTTCGCAAGCGGAGAATGCGTTCCGCAAGTAGGGGAACCGACAATACCATGGCATTACAGTACTATGGTAAAGGAACCCGTGGGCAAGAGAGTGCTTGGAGCTTTTTCACTTTTATGTGTAGTCCACGATTCGCCTTTTTATGTCTACACTGAAGAAACTCTCCGCAAACAAAACCTGAAATTAAAGTGTGCAAAACAAAAATAATTGTTTATGTTGAGAAGTATTTAGTTTAATGACATGAATGTTTTTACATAATTCGGTATTGCATTTTGCAAGTGGAAAATGCATTCCGCAAGTGAAAAGAACCAACAATACCATAGCTCGACAGTACTGTGGTAGTGTACAAGATGTGTAGTGGAGTTTTTGTACTGCATGTGTAGTCCATAATTCCCCTTTTGTATGTCCCACGATAGAAACTTTCCAAAAACAAAAACTGGAATATGAACCGAATCGATTGTTTACTTCATGAAGTCTTTTTTTCGATGATGGGAATATTAGTTGTACCTGGTTTTGTACTATATTTTGCAAGTGGAAAATGCTTTGGGACATGGTTACTTATTAGAAGTCGCCAGTACTGTAGTATCGTGCCTGCGGGGGTAAGAGGAAGGCCTCGAAATGTACAAAGTTTTGTACTGAAATGTGTAGTTCATTTTCTACGGTTGTCTGTTACAAAAAAAAACTATCTAGAAACAAAAATTGGATTTGAATGAAGTCATAAAAAAATCAAACCGGTTGTCTTGGCGAAGTTTCCGTCTGATAAGTACATTTATTTCCTTTTTTTTATTTATCATCTGCATTTTATTTCCTTCTGTATTGAAATCTGCAAATGGAGAATGCTCTGAGACAGGGTCCAACCTTAAGAGGGTTCGCCAGCTCCGGGCCAGAGGCAAGAGGAAGCTCGGGAAATATATAAAGTCGATGTACTGCAATGTGTAGTTCACTTCTTACAATTGCAATGTGTCGTCCAAGATTCTTCGATCAACTGTCACTTCAAAGGAACTCTCCAGGCACAAAAACTGGTATTTAATAAAGTCATAAACCAGAACCGGTTGCCTTGGCGAAGTTTTTGTATTATAGAAACAATATTTTTATTTTCTTCTGCATTGCGTGTGGAGAATGCTCTGTGAAAAGGTCCCCATTAAGAGCTGTCACCAGTACCGTAGTATCGGGTCTGAGAGTAGAGGAAGCCAAGGAAACATATGAAGTTTTTGTACTGTAATGTGTAGTTCATTTTTTACTGTTGCCTGTTACTCTAAAGCAGTGTTTTTTAACCAGGGGTGTGTGCACCCCTGTGACTGTAAAAAAAAAACATTTTCAGGGTGCAAGAGAAGTTTCTAGATTTTCGATGGAAACTACAGCCTGTGATAAACTAGCGAACGCTACGTCGACATTTGGGACCCCTACTAGTACCCTCTCTACATTAGTCTCAACCACTGAAGTAACACTGGACTTAGCGATGCTACTCCGAAGACGGCACCAAAAGGCACCAGGCTAGAAAAACTACTAACTGAGAAATATTTTACTCTGCAGCAATAAAAACTTCTCCTTTGAATAACTATAATCATATTTGTAGGATGTACTAACTATTTTTTCGACGAACTAAATGTAAAATTATGATTTTAAGGAAAATTATCATCAATTTTGTAAAAAAGAGGCCTGAAATTGCTGAAATGCAAGTGATGACTTAAGCTAGGCTCTTTCAAAAAAAAAAAAAGAACCTCGCTTCAAAAGTATAATTATGAATAAACAACGTAACTATGGAAAATTGAGATATTGTTTTGTACGTATATGTAAATGTATGTTATTATTTTTCAATAAATAAATTAATTTCCAATAGATGTATAATTTTCTATATAAAGGAAGAGGAACAAATTTTCTGCGGAGGTGGGAGAACGTATTTGTAGATTCAAGGGGTGCCGATCACTAAAAAGGTTAAGAACCACTGCTCTCTAAAGGAACCCTCTAGAATCTAAAACTGTAATTAAATGAAGTCGGAAACTAGGACCGGTTTTGTCTTTGCTACGTTTTTGTATAACAGGAACAATAGTTTTATTTCCTTCTGTATTGTATTTGGCGTGTGGAGAATATTTTGGGCTGGGAGGAGGAGTCGCCAGTACAGTGGCACCGGATTGGCTGGGTTTGTGGTTTTGCGCTAGGCCATATTTGGCCATTATGCGCCAGACACAAGTTATACAACATCAAGTAATAGACACACACAATGAACAATGAAAGTTTTACTGCCATATAGAATATAAATACACCCAGTGAGGAATGCACCTGACAGGAATCGAACCTGCATCACCTACAACTCGAAGGTTGCTAGCACAGTGGATACCCACTGAGCCATGAAGGCTCAGTAGGTATCCACCAGCCCCCGTGGCACCGGGACTGGGATTAAATAAAGTCGAAAAATCAAATCTACTGTGCATTTCCCGAATTTTTTATATCACTAATAGAAGATAAATTTTCTTCCTGCATTTCGCCAGTAGCAAACACTGTAGACATTTATTGATTTTGTTAATTTTCTTGCACAAGTAAATGAAAAATGAACGTTGAAGATACAATAGTTTTTCAACGTTGAACATTTATTGAAGGAGAGAAGTTTAAAATTGGATGACCATCTACCATTTAATTAATAGCGATGGAAAGTCGACTCTTCAGCTCGGAATAGTTGATGCCTAAACGTTGAACAAACTTGGAAGGATAGTTAAATCTTCAACATTGAATGTGTAACGGGTTTTCAATGTTGGACATTAAAGTTGGGTCTTACAAAGGTTGGACATTAAAGTTGGGTCTTACAAAGGTTGGACATTAAAGTTGGGTCTTACAAAGGTTGGACATTAAAGTTGGGTCTTACAAAGGTTGGACATTAAAGTTGGGTCTTACAAAGGTTGGACTTAAGTGTTTAAAGTAACAACTGTAACTTAAAAGATGAAAGTTGAGGCTCATTTAAGACTGAACCAATGGAAAAGTAAGACAAAACTATTAAAAGTAGAATGGGGAATGTATGACCAAAATAGGGAAATTAAATTCCAGTTCACAAAATGAAAATTTGGAAGTTGCTCATTTAAGTGGATCAGGTGTGAGTTGAGGAGATGCAGTTTACCATCCTGTACGCTAAGAGATATCGAATGCTGTCAAATGTAAATAAATCTATATTTTTAGCATTTTCCGTTTATTAAAATATTTGTAAAAAATATAACAAACCTGTTGCGTGAGAAATGAAAAACAAAATTGCGCACAAGATGCGGAACGGTTAAAAATTTCTATTTTGAATCGTCATTTGAATTTTTTCGTCTCCCGTTTCGCATCACGATACGCTTTTTATTTTATGGTTGTTTGCATTCGACAGTTGATTTGTTACATTTCGTCCTTGGATGAGCTTGAGTAAATTCTATTTTCGTAAACTGTCGTTTGTTTGATCGAGTTGGTGAACCAGGGATGGTCAACACGTGGTGCATTACACTCAAGTGGCAAGTCACAAGTCTTGTCATACAAAAAGCATGAACTCAAAACCAATTTGTAGCACATCCACTCGTTTATGAGTCGGAAGTCCTGTCATACACAATTTATAAACCAATAATAACCTATTTGTAGAAATAATTTTTCTTGAGCATCCATACTCGTTTATGACAGTTACTCTTGTCTAAAAATTTGAACCAATGATCGACTTATAGAGACAATTTACATGTGAACAACACACTAGTTTATGAATCGGAAGAAAAAGTATGAACCAATAACCTCTGGGGAGAAATATTAAAAAGTAAACATCCTCACCTTTTGTTATTGAGTGTAAGACCTTGTCATAGAAAAAGCATGAACCAATTATCAATTTGCATGAATAATTTATAAGTAAACATCTACATTCTGTATATCAGGAGTAATTGTTGTCACAAAAAGTATGAACCAATAACCGATTTGAAGAAATAATTTAAAAGTGACATTCCACACGCGTTTGGGAGTAGGAAGTCCTCTCATGACAATAACCTCTCGGTAGAAATAATTTATCTATTAACATTCACACACGTTTATAAGTGACAATCCTAGTCATAGAAAAAGTATGAATCAATAACCGATTTGGAGAAATAATTTATAAGAGAACATCTACGCCTCGTACATAAATATTCTGTGCATATTAAGTCCTGCTAAGATACTTAAGTATTCTATAGATTTGTTAAGGGTGCACAGATATTCTAGGTAATTTTTAGTTAACGTCGTACTAGTGCAACACAACGGGCTATTGACGACGGTCCGGGATCAATCCCTTAAGGGAAAGATTCGAGGACAACACCTCGTAATTTTGAACCACGGTCAGATGACGAGGCCCGCAAAGGAACATGGATATCCCAGGTATATTAATCCTTGCTAAAATACATATGTTCTAGGTATATTAGGCTTGTTATATGGCATATAATGGCCTGCTAAGGCACATGTAAAATATATTCTTAATTTAGGTGATTGATCTTGACACATAAGGTTCTTTCGAAAAAAAGTGTGTACTAAATAATTTTTTTATAATGTGGTTTAATTTTAGCATTGATAAAGGGGAACATATTTGGGAAATAAACAAATCATAAGAAAAATTACCTCATCAACAGCAGCATTCCATTAGAACTCCTATAAAAAATAGAAAATATCAATACAGGACGAACTCAGCACACACATATGAACATTAATTTATTAATTATAACATTAACATATGAACATTAAAACATCAACAAAAAGTTAAACAGGAATAAATAAGAGATGGTTGTACTCTAAAGCCAAATGTAGAGGGGGTTAGTGTTTCGGAGGCTATAGGTAGATCTTGGTTCGTAACTTGAATGAAGTTTCAGTAAGTCGCTTAGAGAATGAATCACAAAATTTTCGCATACATCGCAAAACAGAGATAAGTGAATTTAGTTCTTAACTGGAAGTATTTTTTCTTCCGGTAGCTTGCTTCTGTTTGCACTGAAAAAGGGAAGGTAATGGTAATTTTTAATTAACGTTGTACTAGAGCAACACAAGGTGACGGTCCAGGATCACCCCGGAAGGGAAAGACCGAAGGTAAGGTAATTTTAATTAACGTTGTACTTGAGAAACACAACGGGCTATTGACGACGGTCCGGGATCAATCCCCTAAGGGAAAGAATCTAGGTAATTGGTAATTATTAGTTAACGTCGTACTATAGCAACACAACGGGCTATTGACGACGGTCCGGGACCAGTCCCTTAAGGGAAAGATCCAAGGACAACACCTCGTAATTTTGAACCACGGTCAGATGACGAGGCAACATCGGAGCTGGCATCCCACTCTCCAAAACGTCCACACCAACCCAACGTGAGGACTTTCGGCCACGACAGATTTAAGGTGCACCAACCATACACCATACGCTTACAAACATCCATGCACTGACCCGGATTCGAACCAAGAAGAAAGACCGGAGGATAACACCACGTAATTTTGAAGCACGGTCGGATGACGAGGCAACACCTGAGCTGGCATCCCATCTTCCAAACTTCCACATCACACCAACGTGCCAAGTTGGATGACAGGTCAGTCATGAAATACCAAAATGTATCCCAAGAACTCATAATTTAAACCTCCTGGTGGCTGTCTCGAGAGATGTGTCATTGCAACACTGACCAGATCTTTATGGTAATGGTAATGGTAATGGTAATTTTAGTTAACGTCGTACTAGAGCAACACAACGGGCTATTGACGACGGTCCGGAATCAGTCCCTTAAGGTAAAGATTCGAGGACAACACCTCGCAATTTTGAACCACGGTCAGATGACGGAAGCAACACCTGAGCTGGCACCCCACTCTCCAAACTTCCACGCCAACCCAACGTGAGGACTTTCGGCCACGACAGATTTAAGGTGCACCAGCCGCCTCTACACCATACGTTTACAAACATCCATGCCCGGACCTGGATTCGAACCAGGAACCTTCCGATCTAGAGGCTAACACCTTAACCACTATACCGGTTGGTCGGCTAGATCTTTATGGACGAGATATCTCGTCATTATAAGAAAAATCACGATATCCTGATTTCGTTATCATAAAAGAAATCGGAAGTATCTTGATGGTGGGATATGTCGTCATTAGCAAAATTCGTTAGATCTTGATGGAGGATATATCCCGTCGAAACTATTTGGAGGATTAACCCTCCTGGTGGTCTATCTTTGCGTCGAAAACTGCCAAGATCATCCTCTATTGCAAAAGCTTGTTCCAAACTGTCACCAATTCTGGGCAAAGGACAATTTGTTTTACCGATTCGGATCTTCCTTCCTATTGCAGTAATAGGTCAATGGCAATTTTGCCTCAACGAGAAATCTTTCCTTAGTAAAAGACCAGTTATTCAAAGAAGTGTCTTGTGGAAACACTTGGGTTAACTTGCACAAATGTAAAAAATTTTTATCTTCCCTATTCAGGAAGTTTTAAAATTTTAAACTTTGTATGAAAATGTGGAATGTTTTTGCATTTAACAGGATACAAATGTTTTCTACGTTTCCCATTACCCATATGTGTATGCCCAACCGAAAATGCGTGCAAAAATCTCCCGTTTGGAGTTTGTTTAACTAGCACAAATGGAAAACTTATTTTTTACTCCTCTGCGCACTCACAGCATAGTTTCATAATCATAAATACAATATAGTTTAAAAATTTTAAACCTCGGATGAAATTGTGGGTAGTGAGAAAAATGGAAAGATTTTGTCCCATAGCAGAACAAAAACTTTCAAAGTTTCCCACTACACACATGTGTGAGCCAAACCAAAATTGTGTGCAAAAATCTGCAGTTTGGCATTTGTTTAACTTGCACCAATATAAAACTTTTTTATTCCTCTGTGCGCACCAACAGCATAGCTCCATTATTAAAAATATATAAAATGTAGTTTTAAAATTAGAAACCCCGTATAAAAATTTGGAAGTTTTTTGCACATAAGAGTACAAAAATTTTACAAGTTTCCCACTACCCACTTGTGCGTTCCAATCCAAAACTAACTAAAATTGCGTGCAAACATCTGGCATTTTTAACTTGTACATGTGTGTATAACTTAATTGTGCACTTACTCTGCGCACTTACAGCACAGCTACATTATTATAAATACAATGTAGTTTTAAAATTTTTAACTTCGTATAAAAATGGGAAGAAAGTTTTTTAATATAACAGGGTACAAAATCTTCCCAAATTTCCCATTACTCCCATGTGCATACATACCAAAACTGCGTGCAAAAGTCTGCAGTTTGATATTTGTTTAACGGGCATAAATACAGTGAAGTTTTAAAACCTTAAATCCCGTATGAAATAGGAAATGTGGAAAGTTTTGGCACTTAGCTTCAAAAACCCACAGCTTACACGTGCGCGCCAAACCAAAAATGTGTGCAAAAATCTGCAGTTTGGCGATTCGTAGGAAGTAAGGGTGGATACCCTAGTTACCAAAAAAAGAACTCTCTGGCGGCATTCTCCCTTACATTGGAATAATGTGCGAAACTGAAAATGAATAACGAGGGGAATCGCGGTACCTTTCGGCTCGGGCTATTCGTAGAATTCGAGGGAAGAAACTAGAGAAACTTGTTTCACTTCAAAGGAAATTCGGTTTTGTTTTTTGTTCGCCATTGTTTTTTTGAATCCGTTCCTACGCCAGTCAAGTGCAACCGAGGGTGCGGCGAGAAATGATATCGGGAAATAAAAAGTGTGGAACGAATTCGTTAACATGAACTGATTTGCTTCAGAACCGTTTTTTCAATCTCCTCCATTGTGAAAAGAAAGTATGAATACACTTCTTTCTCTCTAGTGTGTGAGAAAAAGACGAGAATGACTGAACGATTAGAATTTTACTACCGAACAACGAAAGTATGAATACACTTGTTTCTGGTGTGAGAAAAAGACAAGAATGACTAACGATTAGAATTTTGCGATTTTACTACAACCGGTTGGGAAACAACGAAAGTATGAATAGAATTGTTTCTTACGTGAAAAAAGGTCGAGAATGATTGAACGATTAGAATTTTACTACCATCGGTTGGGGAACAACGAAAGTATGAATACAATTGTTTACTGTGTGAGAAAAAGACGAGAATGACTGAACGATCAGAATTTTACTACCACCGGTTGGGGAACAACGAAAGTATGAATACAATTGTTTATTGTATGAGAAAAAGATGAGAATGACTGAACAATTAGAATTTTACTACCACCGGTTGGGGAACAACGAAAGTATGAATACAATTGTTTATTGTATGAGAAAAAGATGAGAATGACTGAACAATTAGAATTTTACTACCGAACAACGAAAGTATGAATACACTTGTTTCTGGTGTGAGAAAAAGACAAGAATGACTAACGATTAGAATTTTGCGATTTTACTACAACCGGTTGGGAAACAACGAAAGTATGAATAGAATTGTTTCTTACGTGAAAAAAGGTCGAGAATGATTGAACGATTAGAATTTTACTACCATCGGTTGGGGAACAACGAAAGTATGAATACAATTGTTTACTGTGTGAGAAAAAGACGAGAATGACTGAACGATCAGAATTTTACTACCACCGGTTGGGGAACAAAAGTATGAATACATATGTTTATTGTATGAGAAAAAGATGAGAATGACTGAACAATTAGAATTTTACTACCGAACAACGAAAGTATGAATACACTTGTTTCTGGTGTGAGAAAAAGACAAGAATGACTAACGATTAGAATTTTGCGATTTTACTACAACCGGTTGGGAAACAACGAAAGTATGAATAGAATTGTTTCTTACGTGAAAAAAGGTCGAGAATGATTGAACGATTAGAATTTTACTACCACCGGTTGGGGAACAACGAAAGTATGAATACAATTGTTTATTGTATGAGAAAAAGATGAGAATGACTGAACAATTAGAATTTTACTACCACCGGTTGGGGAACAACGAAAGTATGAATACAATTGTTTATTGTATGAGAAAAAGATGAGAATGACTGAACAATTAGAATTTTACTACCACCGGTTGGGGAACAACGAAAGTATGAATACAATTGTTTATTGTATGAGAAAAAGATCAGAATGACTGAACTATTAGAATTTTACTACCACCGGTTGGGGATCAACGAAAGTATGAATACATATGTTTATTGTATGAGAAAAAGATAAAAATGACTGAACAATTAGAATTTTACTACCACCAGTTGGGAAACAACGAAAGTATGAATACAATTGTTTACTGTGTGAGAAAAAGACGAGAATGACTGAACGATCAGAATTTTACTACCACCGGTTGGGAAACAAAAGTATGAATACATATGTTTATTGTATGAGAAAAAGATGAGAGTGACTGAACGATTAGAATTTTACTACCACCGGTTGGGGAACAACGAAAGTATGAATACAATTGTTTATTGTATGAGAAAAAGATGAGAATGACTGAACAATTAGAATTTTACTACCACCGGTTGGGGAACAACGAAAGTATGAATACAATTGTTTATTGTATGAGAAAAAGATCAGAATGACTGAACTATTAGAATTTTACTACCACCGGTTGGGGATCAACGAAAGTATGAATACATATGTTTATTGTATGAGAAAAAGATAAAAATGACTGAACAATTAGAATTTTACTACCACCAGTTGGGAAACAACGAAAGTATGAATACAATTGTTTACTGTGTGAGAAAAAGACGAGAATGACTGAACGATCAGAATTTTACTACCACCGGTTGGGAAACAAAAGTATGAATACATATGTTTATTGTATGAGAAAAAGATGAGAGTGACTGAACGATTAGAATTTTACTACCACCGGTTGGGGAACAACGAAAGTATGAATACAATTGTTTATTGTATGAGAAAAAGATGAGAATGACTGAACAATTAGAATTTTACTACCACCGGTTGGGGAACAACGAAAGTATTAATACATATGTTTATTGTATGAGAAAAATATAAAAATGACTGAACGATTAGAATTTTACTACCACCGGTTGGGGAACAACGAAAGTATGAATACATTTATTTATTGTATGAGAAAAAGATGAGAATGACTGAACGATTAGAATTTTATTACCACCGTTTGAGGAACAACGTAAGCACGAATACATATGTTTGATTTTATTAGGAAAAGACGAGAATGACTGAACGATTAAAATATTACTACCGCCGGTTGGGGAACAACGAAAGTGTGAATACACTTGTTTCTTATGTGAGAAAAAGAGGAGAATATGACTGAACGGTTAGAATTTCTCGATTTTACTAACACCGTTTGTGTGTGTGTGGGGAACTGGGATTAATCACGTCTGGTTGGTTATTTAAGGCATAATGACCAGATTTGTCTAAACTATGCTAAATTATTCATGTTTGAAACCATGGTCAAATGAATTCCTGAATTTTATGAGATTGTTTTAAAGCAGATGTTTTCTAACACATAGTGTGTCCATAACTAATAGTGATCGGGATATGTTGTCTTGGCAACCGATAAATAGATAGATATTTATTTGGCGTCGCACTTGAGGAACATAATCGGCTATTAGCGACGGTCTGGGATCAAGCCCGAAGGTTGTGGCAACCGGAGGGTTGTGAATTCAAAAATCGATTAAACCGTAGAACTTCGTGTAAGTCTGGTCTAGTACACGTTAAATCTGTCGTGACCTCTTTCTATATTGTAGACGGTCCACGATCAAACCCGAAGGACAACACTTCGTAAATTTGAACCACGATCAGATGACGAGAACAACACCTGAGCTGGCACCCCACTCTTCAAACTTCCACACCACGCTAACGCGAGGATATTTGAAACCGTGACAGATTTAACGTGCACACGCACACAGCGGTCTTTGTCTGGACCTCGAGTTTCGAACTCGCAACCCTCTGGTTGCTAATCCGTTCCTCTAAAAACTGGTCTTCTAATCGGTAATTGGTAATTTTTTAGTTAACGTCGTACTAGAGCAACACAACGGGCTATTGACGACGGTCCGAAATCAGTCCCTTAAGGGTAATTGGTAATTGGTAATTTTTAGTTAACGTCGTACTAGAGCAACACAACGGGCTATTGACGACGGTCCGGGATCAGTCCCTTAAGGGAAAGATCCGAGGACAACACCTCGTAATTTTGAACCACGGTCAGATGACGAAGCAACACCTGAGCTGGCACCCCACTCTCCAAACTTCCACGCCAACCCAACGTGAGGACTTTCGGCCACGACAGATTTAAGGTGCACCAGCCGCCTCTACACCATACGTTTTACAAACATCCATGCCCGCACCCGGATTCGAACCAGGAACCTTCCGATCTAGAGGCTAACACCTTAACCACTATACCGGTTGGTCGGCAGTCCCTTAAGGGAAAGATTCGAGGACAACACCTCGTAATTTTGAACCACAGTCAGATGACGAAGCAACACCTGAACTGGCACCCCACTCTCCAAACTTCCACGCCAACCCAACGTGAGGACTTTCGGCCACGACAGATTTAAGGTGCACCAGCCGCCTCTACACAATACGTTTACAAACATCCATGCCCGGACCCGGATTCGAACCAGGAACCTTCCGATCTAGAGGCTAACACCTTAACCACTATACCGGTTGGTCGGCGGTCTTCTAATCGGATTTTTCCCTTCGATTGATCTCGGACCGTCACCAAAAGCTCGCTGTGTTGCTCCAGTGCGACGTTGTTTAAATACCTACCAACCTTTCATGGGAGAGTGGGAACCCAGCTGGGGTGTTGCCTCGTAATCTGACCGTGCTTCAAAATTACGTGTTGTTGTCCTCGATCTTTCCCTTCGGGATTTGATCCCGGAGGGAGAGGCATGGATGTTTGTAAGCGTATGGTGTAGAGGCGGCTGGTGCACCTTAAATCTGTCGTGGTCGAAAGTCCTCACGTTGGGTTGGCGTGGAAGTTTGGAGAGTGGGGTGCCAGCTCAGGTGTTGCTTCGTCATCTGACCGTGGTTCAAAATTACGAGGTGTTGTCCTCGAATCTTTCCCTTAAGGGACTGATCCCGGACCGTCGTCAATAGCCCGTTGTGTTGCTCTAGTACCACTTTAACTAAAATTACCATTACCTACCCCATTTCAAGTATGGTAAAATAATTGGTAATTGGTAATTTTAGTTAACGTCGTACTAGAGCAACACAACGGGCTATTGACGACGGTCCGGAATCAGTCCCTTAAGGGAAAGATTCGAGGACAACACCTCGTAATTTTGAACCACGGTCAGATGACGAAGCAACACCTGAGCTGGCACCCCACTCTCCAAACTTCCACGCCAACCCAACGTGAGGACTTTCGGCCACGACAGATTTAAGGTGCACCAGCCGCCTCTACACCATACGTTTACAAACATCCATGCCCGGACCCGGATTCGAACCAGAAACCTTCCGATCTAGAGGCTAACACCTCAACCAGTATACCGGTTGGTCGGCATTCAAGTATGAAAAGATGGTAATGGTAATTTTAGTTAACGTCGTACTAGAGCAACACAACGGGCTATTGACGACGGTCCGGTATCAGTCCCTTAAGGGAAAGATTCGAGGACAACACCTCGTAATTTTGAACCACGGTCAGATGACGAAGCAACACCTGAGCTGGCACCCCACTCTCCAAACTTCCACGCCAACCCAACGTGTCAAGTATGAAAATAAATGATGTAATGGTAATGGTAATTTTAGTTAACGTCGTACTATAGCAACACAACGGGCTATTGACGACGGTCCGGAATCAGTCCCTTAAGGGAAAGAAAAGAAATGAAATGAATATCAGGGAACAGGGATTGTGGTCGCATTAATGTGATTTTATTTCGCAGCACGTTTCCTTGCTGGAATCTTATAAAATGTTTTACTAAAGTTGTCTTGATGGTTTTGTGCGAATAGCTCGTTCGCTTTAAACTTTGTTTACGTTTTAGTTTGATGAATTGCTTCTATCCAAAATTTTTCAACGATTTCATTAGAAGTATTCACGGGTTTTTTATTTATTAATGAAGTTCAACTTGTTCTTGTGCTATTAATTTGGTGAATTCGTTTGAAGAAAGTTACTAGTGGTAAGTTCGAACATTTCTCGTATACTTCATATATAAGCATGAGAATGAATGCAATAAAATCCAATTTGAATTGTGAAAGTATCAACCAGCAATTTATGCGTCGAATATTGTTCTGTTCAAACTGTTAAATTCCTAGAGCGATCGATGTTATTTATTTCCGGTTGATAAAGTAGAAGTCAAAAGCTTGGTAATGCTAAAATAAAAAATGGTGACAAGAAGCTTCAGTTTACATCTAGAAACACGCATAATATAAGCTTTTTTCTGGATGTATAGGGAATGCACAAGTCTGTTCCGTGGACTTCGACTGTCTTATGTTTGGCGCAGCTTGGTCAAATATGGTCAAAAAGCCAAAAAAAATCCAACTAACAAAGCCCTCAAAACACATCTTAAGGCAGCGTTCGAAATCATTAGTGGTCCACTGGTCCGAGACCACTAAAAGTACGAACGGACCATTGGGAGATTAAAAATATGGGTGGTCCGCGTGACCAGTAGCTATAATGAGAAACTTGGTGCAAGTGTTTTCTTTTCGAATTTCTAAACCTTACTTTTGGCAAGCTGTCAAAATTTATTTTGGACACGTGATCGAGAATTTGGAAATTTGTATCGGCGTATACTGGAGTCGTTTCTGCCACCAAATTGCAAACAATAATCGGCGCCTGTTGAATCATTGGCCGTTGACGATCGGCAGGTCCTAAAGAAAATGCGCTGTTGGGCATTTTTGGTCTCGTTAAGAATTTTAGTATAGACTTGAAGTTAATAAAATATATATTCACAATTTGACAGAATTTTTATTCGCCAAAGTAAAAATTTCGCTCGCATGTGGCAGTGTAAATTTTGTGCTCTGAATTAACACGCTATTAACTAAATTAATTTATTATTTGAGGAGCGGACCAGCATATTTCGTATACACTGGTCCTTAGGACCAGTCACTATTATTTTTCTTTTCTAACGCTATCTCTAGATGTTTTAGTGATCTTTTCTTTTGCTGAGGTTTATTGTCTTGTAAACACGTGTGTCGCGCTTCCGTTATACCCAAGCGATCTTTTACTGCTTACGTCCCTCTTCTCCTTTTCACGGAAATGAGTCGCATTACATGGCGTCCTCGGATCTTCGGGTTTAATCCCGGACCGTCACCAATTGCCCGTTGTGTTGCTCCAGTGAGACATTAATTAAAATACCTACCCTTTCACGGCAATTTTAACCTGGAAGTTGTCTTGTGTTTGGCACAGCTTGGCCAAATGCCATAAAACTGCAAAAGAACCAACCTACCAAGAAGTATCAGACCTCATTTTTCAGTGCCTTAACCAACTACACCCCGGTTTCGGGACGTCACATGCAGCTTCGAACCATACTGTAAATAAGTGACTTTGCTCGACCATGCAGTCACTGCTAGGAAGTCATTATATTTGCCCAGTTTTGTTATGTTCGTCGTGTTCGTGTTTACAGCTGAAGTGACCGTTGCGCAACAGACTGAAATCAGAAGGTGTTAATCCTGATTTCATGAAAAAAATATTAGCCAAATATTGTGCTTTTGCTCAATAAAGAACCAACAGCACAATGATCGTGACCAGAGATGGATCCTAGGTCTAGACATGAGGTTTACCCTGGAACGAAGGCAGCTATGGCATCGGAAAACGCTAGGGTCCCCCATGGGTCTCTTTGGCCCTTGCTTCACTAAGCTCAAGAAGATGGTACTAAAAGGGCACGATTTCACAGCCCAGGAAACAGACACCCAATGCGCCTAATGATGATCCAAACAAGTGCCACTGGGAAATGCTTCCAACAGTAGAACCAGTAAAAGCAGACTATGAAATGGTTTATTTTGAAGGAAAAAGTGCCCCAAATATAAAAATTTTCAGATCAGTCACTTTTTATCAGACCTCTTATTTGGTCGATTTATGTACAAATTATCAAATATTTTTAATGTAAAATGAAATGCTTATTTCTGATGAAAGAACATATGTAATTGTGAAAAAATATTTTTGCTTGAATGCAATTGATTTACAATTTAGACGCATTTTGGAAAGATGATGCCATGCCAGAGTATATCGGCAGGACATGATCTTTCCAAGAAGTGATTAATACTGTCGCGCTCGCCAAAGGCAGTGTCTTCAAGCCTTGTCCTTGTCAGTTGTTATAAGCTATGATATACAAGTAATAATGTGCAAACAAAAATCACAGTAATATCACCCAATCAACACTTCCTTGTGACTACTGCTTTCAAGCATGAGTCAGCATGGCTAAATCTGGCGCGTGTGCCATATATAAATCACTCGTGAATTGTATGCCCTGTGCTTGGCTCATTTTTGCCGAAAATGGCCCTTGTGCAATAAAATTCCAACTAACTTGAACACAATTTGCCGCTATAGGCTGCGCAAATTTGATTCTTGAAACTCTTGGGTATTTCTATCTTCTGTGCCTAAGCGGTCTCTCTATACGTTATCCTTTTTCACCATTACTTGACATTGTCTAATGTTAGGGCACATCTTGGCCAAATATTGCCCCTGCGCCATAAAACCCAAAACCAACCAAATCTCTTCCGCGTCAGTAAAGTTTTCATGTGCGGGTTTGTCCATTACTTGACCGTGTCTGTCTTTTGTTTGTCGCAGCTTAGACAAACATGCCCCTGCACCTTAAAACTCAATGCAACCCACGAATTCTCTTCTGTATCAGCACAGCTTTCTTTGTACATGTTGAATGTCCATTCTTTTGACGTAAATCACGGCCTGGAGCATCTGGGTTAGATCTGGACCTGACCCCAACTGTCCCTTTCTAAGACATGGATCATATTATAAAAACGCCCATCAAAAATTCATGGCAAAAATAAAAGGGGATACACAAATTCAAAAAACATTCCATTCAACCTATGTAAACCACGAATACTCGAAGTAAAACTGGCAATACTTTGTATAGAACATCAAATTTAACTCGGGCATTTGCTGCACTCGGAACCAGCTGACATGTCCGACGTGTGATTCAATCCTAGAGTGATACTTTTAAAGTGAATGTCCCGATTTAATGCTATTAGACTCAACCACTCTGATCCTAACTCTGGTTTACTAAGTTATCCTTCCTCATAAAAACCCATGTCTGATATAAATGCAGATTTGAATAAGTTTATCTAAAAATTGATTTGAAGCGTTTTTATACTATTTTATCTTCGTTAAATTTTGATTATTAGTATTAAATTTACGGATAAATCACGGTACGAACTATCGATAGTTTGACCGAACCTGGCCCTTGCGCCATAAAAATTCAATCAATTAGATCAGGCCCTTGCGCCTGAAGACAACTTGCAGACATTGCCTTTTTGAGCACGGTAGAATATTGACACTAATTTGTGGCTCATGAGACGTATATGCAATTCTGAATCCTTTAGAAAATGGTCGTTCACAAAGATCCTGATGGTGGTAAGACAGTCGAAACCAAAGTGGCAGTTGATACAACCGTAGGTAACCCAGTTACACCCTCTCCAGGCGCCGACACAAATTGTTCAATGACTCCCGACTGCCCAAGCAATGCAGCGTCCACTACTTGTCTGGTTACGCCGCCAAACATCCACATAACTCATATGTATGTTTATAACTTCACACCAGAGCAGGCCGAGAGAAACTCGTCCGCGTTTGATACTCCAGTCAGAGCTGCCAAATACCAGTCACCTGCAGCCAGTAGTGGACCTATATGTCGAATTTGCCATGACGGCGACGGTAAAGAAGACTTGGTATCACCCTGCAGATGTACAGGTAAAGTTATGCTTTGATTGAAACTCCAGTGTTCTCATTCCTTTACGACTGCCCGTTTTGGCCTACGTTGTCTGTACGATAATCCGATGTACTATTAACTCGTCTTCGTATAGGGCACACGTCTTACGCACAGGCATCTTTTATTCGATGAAACTACCTGTGTGTGGCACGTGTGATTCTATAATTATCCAACATAATTTAACTGGTTGTCCAACTTTTAATCGTCACCGCCAATACTTTTTTTTAATACATCAATTTTAAACTTACAAGATATGATCGGGGAAATTCCATACAAAAATATTTTTTAATTACATCGTGTTTCTACATCTGTCTTAAAATTCATCGAAACGTAATTAGGACGACGATACTCATCTTATCGTGACGTCTGAATATTCATTTTCAAATTCAATGCACTTCAAATATTACATTTTCAAAAGTACTTTTTACCATTAGTTGGACAAATGAACCTTAATTTTTTCTTTTTTGGGTTCAGTTATGTCATGCGTTTGACGCAGCTTGTCCGCTTTTGGACCTTGCGACATTAAACCCAAATCAACCAACCTTTATGACTGACCAAATTTTAGTTCACTGATAACACCACTTCGGTAATACTTATTTTAACATCTCTTGAACAAGAACCAAATAAAATTTATTTTTGTCTTTAGACATTGGTTTTCCAACTTAATCTAAGGATTAAATAAATCTTATGTGTTGTGATGCTCTTATCTTTCTATTACCATGCGTTTGGCGAAATACAGTCGATATAGCCCTTGCGCCATAAAAGTAACGCATTTTTGTATTCGAATTGTGGGTATGTCCCTTGCTTGACTTGTCTGATTGGCGGAACTTTGCACTTGCACAACAAAACCAACCTACCTAACTTTCTTGAAATTTTCCTTGGAAAGTACTTTTAAGTAATTTCCAAAAATCTTCCTGAGCCTCTTTGTAAATGACGAGCATTTATTTTTCAGAGATTAAATAAAATTGAAACGTTAAAGGAGTAGGAAATTAATATTTAATGCACAAAGAGGTCAAATACTAGCATACGGACTAGGTGTGACCTTTGCGCCATATAAGTCAAACAGCCTAGTGAACTTAGCGGTTGCCAAAGTTCACCAAGTTAACGTCTTATCTGCAATGTTAACCACTAACCATTAAGCCATTGGCTGGAGACTAAAATCGACCCACGCTAACTAGAATTTTACCCACAAACGTTACTGTATAAATACTTTTCCAATTGCAAAGAAATAAGTAGTAAATATGCTTCAAAATCGTTAACAGAAAGGAATATGAATCATCATACGAGCCGTAATATTTAAAAAGCAGCATATAAATTTCATACATTTTAGTTTTTGTTGCATAAATAAACTTAATAAAATAATTTTTTTTAAATCAATACACAGTATGTAATATGAGGAATTTTTTGCTGTGCTAAATGTTGGTGGCGGTAGTGTTTATGCGGCGAATAATTATACCCGGCACGTATTCTGAAAGTAATGTCACTTAGGCTTGTTTTTCGAATAAGATTTAAACACTTTGACAATAAAAATAAAGAATAATGAATTCCGAATTGATAAATGATTGATCAACGCCCAATAGACTAAACGCCAAATGTTGCCAAAAGGGCGATATAACGCATTTTAAAGTAATTCCCGATAAGTATCACGCGTGCGCATTTCAATGCAGCACACTAAATCGCATAAACTGATTTTTGTTATACAAATTAATTTTATAATTTTTTTAATCAATTAGCAGTATAAAGGGAACAGATGAAAGAAAAACGAACGAATCAGGAAAAGTTTAAGGTTTGCTGGGAAATTTCGTTCGAAATAAGATGTGGGTAAAATTCAGGAATTTTCAAGGACCATGAGAATCCTGAATACTTATGGTTAATTTTTGCAAGATTTATTAAACGCAACTCTTAATACCAATTTGAATCATCCAATTCGAAAAGTGAATAACCTGAGATTTTGGTGGTTTTGCGCTCTATAAGCCAATACAGAATTCATAAGCATCAAAACGAAATTTTACTATTCGAGTTATTCGCTATTCGAAGAATTCCAACTAGACGAGGATGACCAAAACATGTTCCACAAATCTTGAGGTAAATTACCAAAAATACCATACAAATATCGTGGGAATTACCAAAAATACTCTACAAAACGGGAAAGATATTCCAAACGCTCTACAAATTGGGAAAGTTTTCCAAAAATGCTCTAAAATTTGCAGAAGTTACCAAAAATGCTCTAAAATTTGCAGAAGTTACCAAAAATGCTCTAAAATTTGCAGAAGTTACCAAAAATGCTCTAAAATTTGCAGAAGTTACCAAAAATGCTCTAAAATTTGCAGACGTTACCAAAAATGCTCTAAAATTTGCAGAAGTTACCAAAAATGCTCTACAGTTTGCAGTTACCAAAAATGCTCTACAATTTGCAGAAGTTACCAAAAATGCTCTACAATTTGCAGAAGTTACCAAAAATGCTCTACAATTTGCAGAAGTTACCAAAAATGCTCTACAATTTGCAGAAGTTACCAAAAATGCTCTACAATTTGCAGAAGTTGCCAAAAATGCTCTACAATTTGCAGAAGTTGCCAAAAATGCTCTACAATTTGCAGAAGTTGCCAAAAATGCTCTACAATTTGCAGAAGTTGCCAAAAATGCTCTACAATTTGCAGAAGTTGCCAAAAATGCTCTACAATTTGCAGAAGTTGCCAAAAATGCTCTAATGATCTGTAGAGAATTTTTGGTAATTTCCTAAATATTTGTAGAACATTCTTTGGTCCTATTCGTCTCGTTGGAATCCTTGGAATAGCGAATAATTCGAATAGTAAGAATCTTATGAATTCTGTATTGGCTTATAATTGCTACATTGGTTTGCTACAAATGGGGAAACTTACCAAAAATGCTCTACAAATCCTGAAAACATTTCATATAACATTTTCATTACATATTTCATAAGAAATTAGTCAACAGCGACATTAATGTAGTTTTAACTTTTCATAATATGTGTATCCTTAGGAACAGTTGGGCTTGTTCACAAAACATGCATGGAAAAATGGCTCAGCACCAGATGTAATACAAATGATAAATGTGAAATATGCAACTACACTTTTTCCACAGCTCGTTATCCAAAGTCGGTGATTGAGGTAGGTCAATTTCAATGTATTTGGAAGTTAATAAATTTTTTATAAAAGTATAAATCTCTCTTTTGTTAAGTTTTTTATTTGCTTTATAAAATCCTGATGTACACAGGGTGTTCACGAATAGCGAAATACTTGATCAACAGGTTCTCGCTATTTTGCCAATAACCAAATTCAAGAAAAAGTTTTCAATCTTATGTTTGGAGCAGCTTGACAAAATACGGCCCTTACACCATAAAACCTGACCAATCAAAAATGTTTTTCAAAGGTATCAATTTGTAAATGAGTTTAATTTTCAAGAGATTATAAGATTGATACGCAAGACTGAAAAATTAAAATTTAATACAAAATATTTTAATGCAGATATTATGCAAGCAAATTTAAATAATTGAATAAATTAATATAAAAAAGATGAGGAAATAAGATAAACACGAAAAGGTAAGGATTGGAAGTTATGATTACAGGATCCCAATTCTCTTAACTACGGGGGAAATGGCAAAAAATTGGTTTGAAAACTTTGGGAAAACTCGAGGATATAGCAAAAAATGCTTTGAAAATCTGGAAAAAATTACAAAAATTATCCAAAGAATTGTACAAATCTAGAATCAGGAGTTGCCCGTATAGATAGAAGTCTATTTACTTTGTCTACAAAAGATGACGGAGCGAAAAGATCCGGGCCTGATAACAAAGATGTACAATTACATATTAAAGTAGAAGAAAATTATGCAAGCTAAAAACATTGAGCACTAGGGATACATTAGTATTTCACGAGGGGACTATTTAATCTGATACTGGGTAGGGCCTGCAGAGTAGATGTGGGTGCATGAGGTTAAGCTGTTGTCTCCTTTGAGATGAAATAAAGATAAGATTAGATGAATTAAGATGGGGGAATTGAATGGATCTCAATTCTGTCCCGGCTCATTACCTCTTAACTTTTACATACGATTGAATGCATCTTATTCTTATTTTTTCAAGTGGATCCGCAGTGATGAGAACAATGCCAACCACCGTCGGAGTCTGGTGGGGGATTTGACTTGCTTTTTTCTCCTGACTCCTTTGGCGATAGTCAGCAGCTTCTTGTGTGTGGAAGGAGCCAAAAGGCAAGTGATGTGGGGCAACAGTTTGGAAGCAGGATGTCTCATGGCGCTGGCAACCTTTCTCATCACAATTTATTTTGTGTGGAACATCCTGACCCTGAGGTTTGTCCTAATGGAAACCTTAGAATTTAACTAAATGATTACAGGTAACGAATGGCTAATATTCTGCCGAGGTAGTAAAAAACGCAGTACCTCCATGTTTGGTCTTTTTGAGATGACGATTTTGTTACACGTACTGTATATAAATATCTGGTATTTAACCAGCTTGGTGGTTTATTTTCGTGTCGAAAACTGCCCAAAAGTGACCAGTTTCTGATACAAAAACCAGTTGGAAACCGTCGCCAGTTCTGGGCCAGAGATAAGGTTTTCCTTGTCTTGACAAGATATCTTGTCTTTAGAGTAATTAACTAGATCTTTATAGACGAGATATCTCGTCTTTAGCGAAATTGATAGGATCTTGATGGACGAGATACCTCGTTGAAAGCAGTAGAAGGGTTAACAATTCTAGATCAGTGTCAACCATCTATTGATCGAGAGCTCTACTGTTTTCTAGGGTTATGAGGTATCGGATACTTTTATACGCAGAATCTTAACACTAAGCCTAAAGGCGTAACTGAGGCTTTCTTGACTAGTACAATACTAGTCAATATATACTAGTAGCTAAGAGGGGCAAATTAAGACGAGAATTCAGCCTTTGAAATATTATTTTTGGGTGCTTTAATTTCAATTGCTCTAACTTTGAAATACTTCTTTTGAATGCTTTAAATTGGGATGTCTCTGGCCTTTGAAGTACTCTTAATTAAGGGTAATTTCGATTACTCTAACTTTGAAGTAGACAAAGACTGCTGTTTGAGTACTGTAGTGTTTCTGTTCTAGCTTCGAAACACTTTTTTTAGGTATCACATAAGATGTTACTCCCGATGGCGTTCTAAGAACCAGAATGTTAAATTACTACGCGTCCAAAGAGTTTCTGCAGGAACAGAGAGCACTTCGAGTGATTCGCAAGGTGTTGAAGCAGCTTCAAATGGTATTGAGAATCCAAGACCTCAGCATGTAGCCATAGAAATTCCTGAAGAGAATCGGATCACACCCAACTTACCCGTGTTTGATTGTGTAAGTCAGTTCCATATCTTATCGCCACAGTACTGTATTCATCTCACTCCAATATTGTAACCATTTCAAAGGTTCGACGTTCTTTTAACTCGTCTTCGCATCCGCCATTCTAGAGTTACGCATAGATTTTTATTGGTCTGAGAAACCAAAACATTATGCCAACATTACAAACGCCTCTTTCCTTATAGTCGCATTTTAACATCTTGTTCTGGTCTTAGACGGTTTTGCCAATATTTTTTAACACATCACCTATTTCATTAGATTTGTTGCATCACCCACACCTCATCCATCACCTTTTACCTTTTTACATCACTGGATTTTTATGGAATATATAATACATTATATTTTAATTTCGTTTCTTAAATAAATCCTTTAAAGCTTTGGCTTGGACAAAAAATTTTTGTATTCCTTGTTTCTGTATGTGCACATTTTTAGACTTTTAAAATTATTTTTATTATGCTGGTTGTTATTGAATCTTATTTAATCTTACGTTTGGTGCAGCATGTCCGCTATTGGACCTTGCACCATAAAACCCAAATCAACCAACCATCAGAATATTGTATTCTTTGTGAAAAATATTTTGAATACGTAGGGATCTCTTTTTATTTGTTTCAGGTATGAAACAGTTTTGAAGATACGAACAGAAATGTGGATTTTTGAGCTAAAAGCTGTATTTTACCAAATGTATTTATTTTAAGGCGGCTACTAACTCAATTCTTTGAGCTGTACAACGAAATGTTATTGATTGTGCAGCAAGTTTGAAATACAAGTCTTCATACTTTTTATGCGATTTTTTAAAATACTGAAGAAAACGAAATAGCACTTTCTTTACAAATTTCTATTTGTAAGAATATCAATGAAACGGGTGTTATATATATATATGAAAAATAAAAATAACTGAAAGTTACTCTGAAATGTTTCGTTGCAGTTATCACCTAAAAGAATCCTTGTCGGCAAATATTTCTCTGCGTACATGTTCATTACTTGACACTTGGTGTGTCTTGGCCAAATATGGTCCTCGCGCCATAAAACCCCAAACAACCTCTAAACGTCTCATTACTAAGAACCTTGCTGAAGAGTTTAATATAACCGATATTCAAATGCAGGGCATTTAGTAATTCGCAATTTATCATCCAGTCTATGATAGGCTTTTTATGTTATGCTATATGTGTTTCTGCCGTGTTTCCTGTACATAAATCTGAACGTGACGTCACTTGTTTCTTTCCAATTAAAAATTCGGTACGGATTGATAGACTTTGTGGTAACGCTTTTGGTATGCTTTTTATGTCACCTGAGAAGAATTTCTTAGAAAAAAAAAACGCCGTCTTAGGCTTAACGGAAAATGATAAAAAATAATGAAAATAATTTTTTAAATAGAAAATAAAGCAAAGGAATAAGCGGGGCGTAAACAATGAATAAAATTAAGGAATAAGGGCGGATCACAACTCCCTCATTTCCTAAAATTAAACTTCAAATTTTGCGAAAGAGCCCCAACTTGAAACTAATCTACAGCACTAACACAAAAACAGAAGACATGGTTATGTGTTTAAAACGATGATTTACAAAAATTAACAAGATATTCAAATTAAAGGAAAGAAACTTTACCACCGTATGCGAATGCACTGACGCATTTAAAATACAACTGGAAGTTTTAACTCTTCCCATTTACAGGAAACGGAAAATAATTGGCAAAAAAATTCAAAAGGACCCATGAAATCAAAGGATAGTAAAAATAAAAACGAAAAGAACATTCCATAATATTACCCCCTCAAGGCACATCGTTAGATGTGTACCTTCTTCACAAATCCAAGGTACTGTAGTGTTTTTTTTGTTTTCCCTGTGGGGTTTTTACTGTGGTAAACATTATGGGGATTGCAACCCAAGGATATCTAAGTGATCTTTCACGTCCATCCTATCTTTACACAATTAGTTGACATTGTCTTGTGCTTGGCCAAATATGGCCTGTGTTGCCGTAAGAAACCAATCATCCAAAATATTACAGAACGATAAAAGAAATTTTTAACTTCGCGAGTTTGCCATAATCCTAATAAGGCGGGGTTACCATTGCCTGCCATAACTCGCAGCAAAAAGCACATAAAAAAATGTCGCACGTTTCCGCAAAAGTCTATCAAAGCTTTACCCTTTTTTGACTAGGATAGCAGAAGTGCTTGTTACTGTTGCTGATACAAGCTGAATCTTTTGCAAGATATTTCCACTCTAAAATTGAATATTTTTGAACAAATCGCACGATAAAAACTCATTGCGACAATTATATGGATAAATTCAAATTCAAACTCATACCATATAGAGGGTCATTCTCTCCCACGGATGCACCAACAAGATGAGATCTTGGCTTTGCGTGATTTCAATTGGATTTCGGTACAATTGTCTCCAGAGTGCAACCTGCAATGAAATTGTAACCATTGTAATTTTTGGTCCACATTAATTAGGCTAAGTAAAGAACAGTATGAGTATTTTTTTTTTAGCGATATCGAACCAGACTGGTCTGCGAAGATCTTGTATATATAGTTGGTGCTGTCCATAACACAAATGCTCTCATGCTGCGTGTAGGAATTACCTTAACCTTTAAACTACGGCTGGTACAGCAGTTGTACCTTGATCGCGCTAAGAAAGAATTTTGACGACAGCCGGTACAGCAGTTGTACCTTGGAAGTTATAAGAATTGCGCCTAGACAATTGTTTCAGTTATATCTATAGCCGTAGTCACAAAAGGTTAAAATGTAGTTTATCGCCACTTTAGTGACGTTTAGTGGTTAACCTTTTGATTACGGCTATAGATATAACAAGATCGGTTCTTTCTTGGCGCGATTCTTATAGCTTTAAAGGTACAACTGATGTACTGGTCGTTGTCTAAATTCTTTCTGGGCTCGATCATGGTACAACTGCTGTACCGGCCGTAGTCTAAAGGTTAATCTAATTGGCGTTGCTCCTCAGAGGCACATATTTAGGTGTGAACGGTCTTCACGAACCGGAGATACCCAAGAGATGTTCTCTTTTCTTATGGGGGTTTCCTGCCTTTGATAAGCATGGGGGGTCGCGACCACTGGGTGCACAATTTTTTTAGTTGTTCGATATTGTCTTATTTTGAAGCAGCTTGACCAAATAAGACCCTGGTGCCATGAAATCCAAAACCTACCAATTGGTGTTGACAAATCAACTATCATGCATTAATACGGAAGTTATTTCTACTTCGGCTAAAAGCACTTACAAGCGGAAGTTATTTTTCGGAATTTTCGCAGAATTGGTATATTTGAGAAACAAGCTATCTGGCGGGCATATACATCATAGGCACTTCAGGCTACATGTTACACTACAAATATTCAGGTAGATGTGTATCGCACTGGAGCAACACACGGGCTATTGGCGATGGTCCGGGGGTCAACTGAATTTTATTTTCAGGAAAGCAATTAAAAAAATTTTAAATTATATTTGTTTATCCTCTGGTGACCCCGAAATTGGTTTCTAGTTTTAATTTTAAAATCGGGTAATTTATATAAATGTTAAGTTACAGTTTTGAGTAATAAATGACTTGCAATGTTTTTAAGTAACGGCTATTTTTAATACGACAAATAACACGCACCTGGAAACGTTTGCAAGGATTTTATTGGTCCTTTCCTCAAAAGAACGCTTTAAAAAGATTTTATTGATCAAGAAAATTAAAACTGATCTTGGTAGGGTATGTTTGAAGGTAAAATTATGCGTTTGAATCTCCGAGGGTAAAGCACTATACTAGCAACCTGCGAATTGTAGGCGGCACAGGTTCGATTATGGTCATTGCGCCATACGATCCAAAACCCACTTCCAACTCTACGAACTAACGATTTTCTGAAAAATATTTTGCATTACGTCTCCTCGCATTGGAAACTTTCATTGAATGCTGTACTATCAAAAATACCTGAGCTCATGGGAACTTCTCCTTTAGGTGTGTTCGGAGATCACGGACCCGAGGTAATGTGATATTTTTCTTTCCCTATTGAGGTTTAGCCTAGTAAACACGAGTGTCACGCTCCCTGCCTATCCAAGTGATCTTATCTTTTTCTGCTTTAATCCAACTACACAATTCCCAATCCCTCTTTTTTCCCCCTTAACGACAATTTTTAATTGATAGGTAAGTAGGTATGTGATTAATGTCGCACTGGAGCAACACAATGAGCTATTAGCGACGGTCCGAGATCAAACCCGAGGGCAGAGATTCAAGGGCAACACCGCGTAATTTTGAACCCCGGGCAGATGACGAGGTCTCACTTGAGCTGGCACCCCACACTACAAACTGCCACGCCAAGCCAACATGAGGTTATTTAAGGTCACGAGAGATTTAACGTGCACCAGCTTTTTTGTACACGACGGTCTTTGGTAGGATTCAAACTCGCAAACCTCCTGTTGCTAGTCCGTTACTCTTCCAACCGAGCTACCGTGGTCATTTTTTATTTGAAGTTGTCTATTGTGTTTGGCTCAGCTTGGCCAAATATGGCATTTGTGCTCACAAAACCCCAAAGCAACCAACCGAATACTCCATTTAAGTTCCAAAATCACGCTTAACTAGTGCGTAGCAATACGTTTGGTTGGGTTTCTCTAAGCTGCGCCAAACACAAGACAGCGTCGAGTAATTGGCGATTGGCTTGGTGTAGAAGTTAAGAGAGGGGTGGACAACTCAGGTGTGACCTAGCCATCTGGCCATGATTAAAAATTACGTAGTGTCCTCGGTTTATTCCTTCGGGTTTGATCCCGGACATAGATGGACCAAATATGGCTTTTGACACAAAAACCCCCAAATAACCAACCGAATGCCCTATTTAACTATTTGACCACGGCAATAGATATAACTGGCGCGATTCTCATCACATTTAAGGTACAACTGCTGTAATGTGTAGCCGAAGTCTAAAATATTTTTTGACGAGGTACTCTAAAGGTTAAGTTCTGCAATCGCGTTCAATCAGTGCCTCATTAAAATTGGCTGAGCTTAAAGATGCCAAACACAAAACAGACAACATGAAGTAAATTTACGCCCACATGCAGACTCGAAAAGGAAAAAATACAGCTAAAAACTCGAGAATTTCCGTCGGTAATTCACCCACATTACGAAAGCCTCGTGATCTGCAAAACCCAAATTCTCAAGGGTAACCACGACGGCGAAACTCGGAATATTAAGCTTCCAGCCCCAAAAGAACAAAAAAAAAAAGGAACGGCCAAAGGAAGTAGTCCCCATAGTACGTCACGTACACTGATTGAAAATCAAGGCTTGTAAGGAACTGATGAGAAATGCGGCAAAATACAATTGATAGATGGGAGTAAATGAAACTTGAATCTTCCGTAAAGGCAATGTGCGGGAAATGTAACAAATGGCAGAATACGAAGCCGGAGTCTCGGATGTCGATTGTATCTATCTGGAGCACGTGTTTCCCTCGAATAAATTACCTTGAAAGAAAAAGTCGAAAGTAACCAGAGACGTGAGATACACTCACGTTTTCTTTCTCTGTTTTCCTGTGACATTTCGATTATCAAAGATGAGGCTGAAATTGATTCTATAAATTGATATAAATGCCTTTCTCGTAATGTGGAAACTTGCGTCGGGATTTCTCTTTGTAGTATTGAAATCATGTGAACAAGTCGATTGGTAGGGGGAAATCAAATTGATTCTTCCGCATGAGAAGGGCATTTTCTGCTAGCTAAATCTACCTTAAGTAGAAAAGGGTTAATGTCCGAATTCGCTGATTTTGAGTAATGTCCACAAATCTCATTCCAAGGTTTTTATACGATATTTTAAAACTATATATCGTTGTCATTTTCATGTTTCAAACGTATATAGTCATCAGTCATATTTCAAATATATACAGTGGCTCCCAAAATTAAGTATTCACTTCGCTTTTTCGGCAATAAAAGCATAAAGTAATATTAAACTTTTAAATAAAACTAATATTATGTAACTGATAAAATGCATCTTAAGAAATGTACTAGGAGTGTAAACAAGTATGAAATCATTTTAATGAATTAATTGCATAATTTCTTAAACGCCAGACTACCAAGTTTTAATGCTCAAAATTGTGTATACACCTGGAACAACTTATAGATTAAAACATAATAAAAAAAAATGAACTAATATTTTTTTCCACATCCTTTCGAATGAAAAACTGCTTGAAGACGGCGTGGAATTGATTTAACAAGATTTTAGGTTGTTTCACTTGTTATTTTCGCCCATTCTTCTCTTAAAACAGTTTTTAAATGGTATTTACTCTTGATATGGTGCTTTTGGACGGATTTTTCCAACTGTGACCACAATTTTTTTGCAACGTCGATATCAGGTGATTGTGGTGGAGTGTGCAACTGCATTTTACAGTTGTACAACATCCACAGATTAAAAATGTTAGCAGTGTGCTTAGGATCATTATCTTGTTAAAAAATGAAAGACAAACTAAAATCCAACTTTTCGGCCCTTCGTTTTAAATTATTTTGCAAAATGTTCAAGTATTGCATTTTATCTATAATTCCGTCAATAAAAACTAAATTCCCCACGCCATTGGATGACATAGAGTCCGATACAAGTAACGAACCGCCTCCATGCTTTACAGTAGGAATGGTGTTTTGAGGAAGCAATTCATTGTTAGGCTACCTCCAGATATAGTATCGCCCATCACTTTCGAAAACATTAAAGTTACTCTCGTCACTGGATCTCACTTGATTCCAGAAGTCTGCAGACTGAAACATGACTTTTTACAAATGAAAGCCTTTTTTCCTGGTTTGGAAATGAAACTTTTTCTCCTGGCCACACGACAATTGAATCCTGCTTTCCTAAGTACTCTTCTAATTGTTTCTGCAGAGACGGGTCTTTGTATCGTTGAAGAAGTGACCTTAGGATTTAAGGTCACTTCTCATATGATCCTCCTCTTTGTCATGTCATCAGGATTTCCTATCATCCTCTTCCTGGAATATTTTTGATGGGTCTCAACTCTTTGAACTATCTGATAACTTTTTGGACACATCCATAGAGCTCCGCTGAACTATTTTAGCAATTTCTCAGAGATATACCTTTTCCAGACATTTTAATAACAAGCTTACTAACTTCAACTCCAGTTTCCGTTCTGGAGCCCATTTTGAAAATTATAAATCAGTATTTCAACAAGAAATTTATACATTAGGATTTAAATCCAATGCCACTATTAAACACAAGCGTTATAATAAAATAGTGGTAGCTAACTTAAGAATTTGTAGTCATTTTCTACAAAGTGTATACTTAATTTTGTGACATCAATTGGTGTAATTTTGTCATAGAATGCAAATAATTTAATTATTATATAAACTTCATGTTTCTTTTTTGCCTAAATATCTTCCTTAACGTGCATTTTATCATTCCTAATTTTAAAAAAAAAAATTTAAATAATACTTTATTGTTGTATTTATATACTTTCAATATAGGGAAAGAGAAGTGTATACTCAGTTTCGGGAGCCACTGTATAGTTGTCATCAGTCATAAAAATGCATAATTTTTCATCTTTTTTTTTCTTAATGTTCATCTACCATTCTTTGGTATTGGCAACCGGTCTGGTGATTAAGGTGTTGGCCTCTAGATTGAAAGGTTCCTGGTTCGAATTCGGGTCAGTGCATGGATGTTCGTAAGCGTATGGTACTCTGTATGGCTCTAGTACAGGGTTCTTCGACCTGTGTTTCGAGGAATCCTTGGGTTCCTCCGCGTTTATGGAATAGACTGCATAGACGAAATTCGCCATTGTATCGTTTGTATCAACGTATATCTGACAGATCTTTCTTTCTGTACGCAGCAACAAACTAAATACAGAAACAGATTAGATGCAGAAGATGAAATTCGTTTGCAAATATCAACCACTACTCCGGATATAAATATGCTTTGCGACAAAAAAAAGAACAGTCCCAGCCCAGTCATTAATGATTTTTCTGTACAAAAATTTTATTTGTGTAACTTTGTATTTGTTTTGTCCCTGTGTTTGTGTGTAGTAATGCGTTTTGCATTAACGTGTTTCATAGAAAATAAAGTAGTATTTCGTATTTGTTTTTCACTTTCTAAACCAGTATTTCTCAAAGAATGGACTGCGACTACATTTTTTTCCGGGGGGTAGTCCACACCCACATTATTTCGTGATATGTAATAGCATGTTTAGCTGGAATTTGAGTAGATAACACAAGCTTGAAAAACACTCTAAAATTATTTAAATTTAGGGTTTCTTGAAGAAGATTAAAACTAGAAGGGGTTCCAAGGTGGAAGACCCCTGATGTAGTACATAGTAAGAAAATAAAGGGGTTACCAAAATACGAGAGTATGCCTCCGACTTTGAATAAACATGTCCACCAATGGATTTTCTTACGTTAATTTTACATCTATTCGGTCTTTGTATGTTCTTTTTGAACTTGTAATAAAAGAAACTTAAAACTGTATTTATTTTGATCTTTGTGTTAGTATATTCACCAAGGGAAGGGATGTTTTGACGAGCCCGTGAGGTTCGAACCCTTTCCGAAATGATTATGGAAAAAAAAAGCCATAAAAGAAAAGTTTGACTCCAAGTGGTTCAGACGAGATATGTCGTCAATTAAGATCTCACCAAATTCCTTAATGACGAGGTACCTCAAAATATCGCCGTTTTTATGATATCAAGATCTAGTCAATTTTCTCAGGACTAGATATCTCGTCCATCAAGATCTTGTCAGTTTTGCTAGAGGCGACGAGTTACTTCAAGACAGACACCAAGAGGTTTAATATAATAGCTTAATATATAAAAAATACAAGCTAGTTATAGAAACAAATTTTTCAAGTTTCATACAGTACTCCAGGTAAATTATGTCTGAATTCGTCAAAAAACCTGGAAACTTCTATGATAACAGTCGAGGATCAAATCAAATGGCAATGCTTATTTAACATTAACGACATGTAGGGAACCGGGAGAAAGATTGGTTGGTTCGGTGATGGTGCAAGGACCACATTTGAAAATGCTGCACCAAACACTAGATAACGTCAAAATAATAGACACGCAAGTAAAGTTTTATTAACATGAGACAGAAATACACTTAAAGTAATTTACATCCGGGAGAAACTAAACAGCAATCGAAAATTTTTTCTGAATACGTGCTTGAACATTTTGTTTTAGAAAATTGTACGTTTTAAGAGGGTGGTTGCACGTAGGCACCTCATCTCGGGAACGGTTATACGTATTAAAAAAAGACAGCCTTCATTTTGATTCAGTTGCTAGACTCAAACTCGTCAACCAGCAAAGTTTTGGTTTTATATCCCAAGAGGGCCACTTTTGCCAAGTTGAACGAAACACTAGACAACTTCAAAATAGACCAGGGGTGGCAAGCACGGCTCGCGAGCCGCGTGCGGCTCTCAGGCGAGTAGTGAGGCTCTTATGCAAATAAAATGTATGTATGAAGTGTGGTAAATTAAAACTGATCAATGACCAAATGTAAATAATTTATTTCATTTCTTTTTACAAAGTTATTCAAAAACAAAAATAAAATGCTATTCAAAAAAAGAATATTGTTCCGATTCTATCAAACAATTTTGTAAGGAAAACTTTTAAAAATACGATTTGCTTGTAGATGCTGAACGAATGTTGTCCAGCTTAGCAGTTAGATGCCAAAAGTTTGATGGTTTTGTTAGAGTAGTTCGCGCGCGCGCGCACAAACTCTGTTTAATGCTGATCAGTAACAACAGACCTATGCTTATTATTAATAAATTTAAGTGTTGAATACAAAGACTCGCAACAATACGAAGTATCGAGTATTGAGATTAGTCACAGTTCATACTCTGGTTTTAGAAGTTTTGTTCCGGAACCAACAAGCAAGATATTACAAAACAATTACTTTCGCTTGTGAGCTTTGCTACGAGCGAGACTCGTGCGACTTACGTCAAGCCAGCGCTCTGTCGGGAAAGCGATAATGCGAAAATTTTCACACATTTCTTATTCTGAATCTTTTCAAAGTCTTTCTTATTCTGAGTCAAAGTTGTCTCAGCTAAGAGAGCAACGCAGTTTAGTGTTTCAGCTATGAATCAGACTGACAGTAGGAGGGGGAACTGTGGGATAAACTAAAAAAATTGAACTAATATTCAGTTTCTCATTGTTTTGTTATCAAAAATGGAGAGAATATATGGCTCTTTCAAAATATTCCTTCCTGAAATGTGTCTTCCAGAGGTAGTGTAGGGGCTGGCCACCCCTGTAAAAGACAAAACCGTATTAATTAGACGCAAGTAAAGTCAGTGACACAAGTGAAATACACCCGGGCGAGTTACAACCGTGAGAAACTTCATGACCATTACTTGATATTGTCGATCTTGTGGTTTGATTTGGGTTTTGTGGCGTAAGTTTCGAAAGCGGACAAGCTGCCCCGTTTAACTTGTGTCTGGCGCCACAAAACCCAACCAACTATACCTCAGGAACGCTCTGGAATGACTACCGATATGAGAACACAATTTTGTTTCAGTTACCAGATTCAAATTTGTCAATCAATCAAGGTTTTAGTTTGGTTGGTTCTATGACGCAAAGAGCCAGGCATATCGGACCAGGCTGAGCCAAACACAAGATAGCTCTCAAGTAAATATGGTCAAGCACCCACAAAGAAAACAACCGGCAAGATTATCTTTATTCAAATGCAGGATTTCATCCGTCCCACATATGTCTTCAGACTAATTAAAGAAGGAAAACAGGTCAACTGAAAGTTCACCCTCACCCAGACTAGAATTCGCGCAGCATATAGTATACGACAGATAGGAATCTGCATCGGTCTTCGCGACGACATTCTGGAGGCTATTTTAAATGGCAGCATTCTTTTCAGGAGGGTTCAGTAAACTTGTAAACCGAAAACCCGTCTATCGTCGGGCAGATCGCCATACACGGAAATCTCCAATAAATCTTTCACGGTTGTAACAGCTTTACAATAAAATTTGCAACCTTCGGCAGCGGTGACTTTTTAGCAGTTCGGAGTTTTTTTTTTCTGCGCGTTTTTCGGGCTTGCTGAGAAGGTAGCATGAAATGGTACTGATTACACATGTGCAAGGGGAAGTTTCATTGCTCTTGGGGTGTTGTTAGGTAGTGGCCTCCAAACTTTGTACCAGTTGCAGGTGGGAAGTGTCGATTCCTGCCCTGGTTCAAAATTACGTGGTGTTGTCCTCGGATCTTTGACTTGGGGATTGATCCCGGACCGTCGCCAATATACCGGTGTGTTGTTCACGTCCAGTGCTAGCCGACCTATCGGCATAGTGGTTAAGGTGTTAGCCTCTAGATCGGAAGGTTCCTGGTTCGAATCCGGGTCCGGATGTTTGTAAGCGTGTGGTGTAGAGGCGGCTGGTGCACCTTAAATCTATCGTGGCCGAAAGTCCTCACGTTGGGTTGGTGTGGAAGTTTGGAGAGTGGGGTGCCAGCTCAGGTGTTTGCCTCGTCGTCTGACCGTGGTTCAAAATTACGAGGTGTTGTCCTCGGTTCTTTCCCTTAAGGGACTGATCCCGGACCGTCGTCAATAGCCTGTTGTGTTGCTCTAGTACGACGTTAACTAAAATTACCATTACCCGTACCGTCGTCAATAGCCCGATGTGTTGTTCTCGTACGACGTTAACTCAAAATTACTAATTACCCGCCCAGTGCTAAGTTATTAATATACTACTTATCGATTTATGTCAGGTTTGATTCATCCGTGGGTGGGTGCCGTGATAGCCCGGTTGGAAGAGTAACGGATTAACAACCGGAGGGTAGCGAGTTCGAATACAAACAAAGACCGTCGTGTAACAAAGGGGGCTGGTGCACGTAAAATATGTCATGGCCTCAAATGTCCTCACATTGGCGTGGAAATTTAGAGAGTGGGGTTCTATCTCAGGGTTGCCTCGTCATCAGATCGTGGATCAAAATTACGTGTTGTCCTCAAACGTTCCATTTGGGATTGATCCTGGACCGTCGCCAACCTCATTGTGTTGCTCCAGTGCAACGTTAATTAAAATACGTACATCCTCCCTTGGAATATTTCCTCTCACTGAGTCAGTAAAACCTTTATGTGTGTATGTCCATTACTTGATGTTTGTCTGAGTTGTGTTTGGCGCAGCATGGCCAAATATGGCCCTCCCCTCAGAGGTGCTTTAGGTATGCACGGGCTTCACTAACCCGAGGTACCCTAGTGATCTATTTATTGCTTATGGGGTTTACTGTC
This sequence comes from Metellina segmentata, assembly GCA_947359465.1. Classification (NCBI taxonomy): domain Eukaryota; kingdom Metazoa; phylum Arthropoda; class Arachnida; order Araneae; family Tetragnathidae; genus Metellina; species Metellina segmentata. The sequence goes on along the minus strand of OX375872.1, from coordinate 136,698,324 downwards.
TCTGGTAAAAAGGGGGCTCGATCCCAGGATGCCCAAGCGATCTCTCCCACCATCTTTTCCGTAGGCAGATATGGCCTTACCGCCAAAAAGACGTAATCAACCATTTCTCTTTTCCGGGTTGATAAAACTTTTCTTGTTTTTGTGTGTCCATTACTTGACGTTGTATGTGTTGAGTTTGGCGCAGCCTGGCCAAATATGGCCTTAGCACCATAAAAACCGAACTATCTATCTTCTGTGTCAGAAAAACTTTCCTTCTTTCTTATCCCAGTGTAAAAAATTTTTTACTAAATCATGGAGTCTGCAAAAAAATTTGGGGGCAATGACAAATGGGTCTTTAAAAATGTCTTCATGTATGGCTGCAATGCAATTCAGGATATGTAAGGGAGAGGCCTGGTACACATCTTGTTGTTTGTATGTCTTACTTGACGTTGTCGCGCTTGGTGGCGGATAGCCAATTATGGCCCTTGCACCATACACCCGAACAAACCAACCAAACTTTATACCTCCACTCCTTTCAATTTTCATAAGTAATTCCAACATTATTTTCTTAAATCATGATTTTAATAAAAGAGTATTTTGCAAACATCAAAACTTTTGCTTCTAGACTGATCAAGTGATGAAGTAGAACTTTATTTTCTAAAACTTTATCCGCAGAAGAAGTGTTTTTGAAATTAGGAAACACGTCAGTAATTTTATTTCCCAAATTGTCACCCAGATCTGGCTTATCCTTAAATGCTACAATATGTAAACGAACGGGAAAATAGGTTTAGGCATCAAAAAACGCCGATTCGCCTTGAATGGGACGTGCAATTGAGGGTACGTTCAGAAGTTAATTGTGGTGACATGACAAGAGTGCCATGCTATTTACTGAAATAAGAGTTACCATCAGTAACGGTATACAATATGCTATTTAATATTTCTGAGTTATTTCATTTGAAGGTATGAAATATGCATATCGATGATCCCTTTTGCTTGTATTTCCAAGCTCGTACATGCTTGATACTGGTTTCAGCCGAGTTAATTCCATTTAAACAAAACAAAGAAATAAGCTAGATACAGAATCCGTGGCGATTTAATATATATATTATTAATATATATTATATATATATATATATTTAATACAATGCAACATATTTTAATTGCAAATTTTCTAATTTTTCTGTGTGGTATTTACTCTGAACATGTCCGTTACTTTTGAGTTGTTTCATCAATTAGGTCCAGGTTTACCCTTCTTTTAAAATTGCCGGAAAGATGTAAAAAAAGTGAGAAAGAAAAAAACGCCGGTTAGCAAAACGTCCGAATTTTGGACTTTGAACTGTACATAATATATTATACATACAATAAACACACACTGTAAATATAAAATAAACAATCTAAAAACTCACTTAAGCGTCTTTTTTGCCTGTCCTGTAGTAATTACGTAATAGTAAAATAGAGATGAAAAGTAAGAAAATCTTGAAGGGGTCGACCATCAAAGACGTTTAGCGACCCCTGAACTAAACTAGGCTCGCGGATTCTATTAGTCTTATCTAATTTAAACAGTCCATTTAGCTAAGATACAAATTAACAGTATTTACATGTACGCACTAATTCTGCGATGTAAATCAGCACAAAACCGAGCTATAATTTAGCTAGTAACAATCCAAATTTTGAAAGGTATCACAAAATGTGCATATCGATTACATTCGTTATAGTTGGATTTAAATAAGGTATGAAAATACGAGCAGTGACACTTCTACCATAAGCAATCTGAGAGGTCAGTTAATATTATCCAAGTAAAGCAGTCCATTGAGTTTATTAAATAAGTGCCAAATCAACTCCATTCACATGCACGCACCACCTCTCCAATGTAAATAAGCACAGAACCGCGTTGTAATTTAATCAATAATCCTGGTCTTGAATGGTGTAAGGAATGAAATTTTACGAAAAAATAAAATTTAGTAAATAACGAGTAATTACTAAATTATTTCGTATGTTACCATTATTATATTTTTATCACGTATGTTATAATTTTTGCTATGCTATGTTAGAAAGGGCTTAGAAATATCTCCACTTCCAAGTACATAGAGATTCCATCGGCGTTTCAAGTGCATTGTGTGTGAAGAAACACAAAGTCACTAGCCCCAATTTAAACTTATTTAAAACACAGGTCCTTAAACATATAAAAAGTTCAATTTTTATGGTGCAATAACTTTTTACCAGAACTTTTTCCGGGAGCAGGAAAATTATATATATTAAGTATTATTTGACAGTGTTAGCTGTCATGTTCATCACAGCAGTAACATGTAATCAGTGAATAACTTCGACATAATATGAATATGAGAGTTTCCTAACGTCGAAAAACATACTACACCACTAGGCCACGTTCACATGAGGCGTTTCAACGCGCGTATGGAAGGCTAGCGAGGTCCCGCCATTAAATTATGTTTATTTATTCCTCTAATTCAAGTATCTATCTTTGCGCCCTTGAAGAGCGGGACCCTGATAGCCTCGCCAAACGTGCCTCATGTGAACGGGGCCTTTAATTTCCGAATGTTTACTACAATAAACTATATCACAACAAACAAAACTATCTCAACAATAGCTTCTGATACCCAAGTCCCCATAGGCAACTCACGTATATGTGTATTTTTTCGATCACTGATATCAGAATAGAAAATATGCATTAAAAAATTTATTTATAATAAACCTTTTTTTTATTCCCCCTAATTGTTTCTGTCCTATTACTATTTGAAAATTTTGCATATTCTATCTGGAATTTTGGATTCATTTGAAGGGATGGAAACATGCTTTTTCTAAACATAGGAAATATGTTTTCCAGCTCTAAAAGAAAATACAAACAAAATTTAAATAGTAAGTGGGTGGCGTACAGCGTTTATCTCTTGTTTTGAACGAAAAAAAAAGATCCTACATCCTGTTTTAAATATTTTTTGCAAACCTCAATCCACGTGTCCCAATTTTCTGGAGATTTCAGTTTTGACTGTTATTATGGACAACATTTGTTTAGATGAAAAAGCGGAAGCAATTTAAATAGCCTTTATACCTCAAGTCTATATTTATCCTGAAAGAATCACATTCCAGAAGATCAAAAAAAGCTTTTCCACAGCCATTAGCTATTCCAAGAATTGAAGTTTTCATATCTAACATAAACAAAGTAAGCAGTAAATTAGGGGTAGCATCATAAGCTATTTCAAAACAGGCAGTAAACGACTAGTGCAATTTAGACCCTATTTTCCTCGAATCAAACTATCTGTGGAAAAATGCAAAAACAATGAAATTCACCATCTATCGCATGAGGAATTGAAAGCAATGCGTGGTCCAGAAATTCAAAAACTTATCAATGATTTCCAAAAATTTCCAAAACATTTTTCAGTGATCTCCTTTTGTAAAGGACGAGCATTAATTTTTAAGAAACTAAGTAAAACTGACACATCAAGACTTAAAGACCCAACAAAAACAACGTGAGTTAAATTGGGGATAAGATCCTAATTTATATTTTAAACCTCTAAGTATTTTCGACGAGATATCTCGTTCATCAAAAGCTGACCAATTTTGCTAATGACGCCATACCTTTCAGGTTCATCAAGATCTTATCAGTTTTCTTCTAATGACGAGATATCTTGTTTAACAAGATCTGGTCAGTTTTCTTCTAATGACGAGAGATCTTGTTCATCAATAGCTGGTCAGTTTTGCTAATGACGAGATACCTGTGGAGACCACCACCAGGAGAATCCATCAATACCATATTTAAGGAAGGTTCTTACACATAGTAATTTTCCTCGCTGAAAATTTAACTATTATCCTATTTTTACTTCATGTTTGTCCTTCAATTAAATTTTCTCGTATAAGATTATATTATCCTTCAATGGTTGACCCTTCAATGTATTTCGATTACAAAGATTCAACCATTTATTGAATGTTCATTCATGTACCATTCAACTTAATTTCTACGTTGAAAATAAAACTGCTCTGCAATGTTTTATTTGATATCAGACGTACCTACATCTAATTTTCAAGTCTCTTCTACAAATGTCCAATGTTGCAGAACTTTCATATTCAAGTTGAAGATTTAACTATCCTTCAAAATTTATTCAACGTTAAGATTCCACTTTTTCTTCACGTTGAAAATTCAACATTCTATCAATGTGTATTAAATGCATGCTGTGTGTTAAACCAATTTGAAATATTTTTTTTCTTCAACTAAAATGTCCAGCGTTGAAAAATTGTCTCGTATTAAACGTTGAATTTAACTATCCTTCGAAGTTTATTCAACATTTAAGTATGAACTTATTTTCTACGTTGAAAATTAAAATGTTATCAAATGTTTTATTTAATATCAGATGTTAAAATAATTTCAAAGTCTCTTCGACAAATGTCCTAAGTAGAAAAACTATTTTATATTCACTGTTGAAGATTTTATTATCCTTCAAATTTTATTCAACGCTCAATGCTTATTAAATTTCTGCTGTTAAATCCATAATCAATTTTTGGTTCAAAGATAAATGGTATTCTTCATCACAAAGGTTATACAGATGATTCTTGATAATACAGATAATTTTTAACTACACAGATTATTTTTGTTTTGAAATAATTGTTTTATCGATTTTTGTGAGTATTTTTGTGCTATTCTTTAAGAAAATCTGTAATGCTGTCAGCGTTGTTTAATTAAGCAGATGAATTTTCACTGCTCAATTAAAAAAAAAAGCGGTGTCCAATTTCTAGGCCAGCAGTAGATTATTTTAAAGAAAGCACGCTTATTTCTTCGTCTTCATCAGAATCATCATTCATTTTTCTTCACTCTCTTCCAAAAATAAATCTTCTATAATTTCGAAAAAATCCGAGCGAGCAATCAAGCCTTACGCCACAGACAATGTTATCGACTGACATAAACGGTGTCTGCCACCACCTGAAAGCGGCATTTTCGGACACACATTCTTTGACGAAAAAAGTTTATTTTGGGCCACTATATCACACTTTACAATTCGACCATAAAAGTAAAAAAATATTGATTTCGTATTCAGTTGAGGTGAACCGCGATACCCGCCGGAGGTGAATAAATGCGCATAACATTATGTCTCATAATGCTTGAAAACAGCACACTACACTTACATTGAGTGATTATTCTGCTATCCAGAATTAAATATCCAATACTTATATACGTAGCATGTGTATAAGTATCTGATGTAACAACCGTCGTAAGGAGCAAACTTGGAGGTACTATCTTCTTGATTAAAATCGCAGAATTTTAAAAGAACCGTTTCACCTTGCATTCGGCTAAACTTGATTTTTCAACTAACTCTCGAGAAAGTAATCGATTTAGTATTTAGTAGAGGCATTGGATATGCTTCTTCTGTTTAGCATAGCAGAATTACAAGAACCTTTTAATCTTGCATTCGACAAAAGTTGATTTTTCAACTGTAACCCTCGAGAAAGTAATCAATTTAGTATTTAGTAGAGGCCTTGCTGATACTACCTCCTAATATAGCAAAATTAAACAAAATATTTCACCTTGGATTCGACAAATGTTGATATTTCCACCGTAACTCGAGAAAATGATCGATTTTGTTGAGAAAATCAAGTTACAAAGGATTTAGTTAAAGAAGGAATTACCATCGATATTATTTTGGAAACAATGGGTTTATCTGCTGATCAAATTGTAGTTTTATGGGAGGCATACTGTCAATTGTGTAGTTTTTGTCAAGGTCTTGGAGGAAAAAATACATATACTACCACCTTGACACAAGAGAGAGAGCATCGCAAACACAGAATTAATAGAAGCGTTTCATCTTGCATTCGATAAAAGTTGATTTTTCAACCGTAACCCTCCAGAAAGTAATCGATTTATTATTTAGTAGAGACCTGTTCACTGAGAAAAACACGTCGGAGATTGTAGATTTATGCAAGGCATATGGTCAACTGCATAATTTTAACGGAGGCCTTGGATACTACCTCCTTGAATAGCATCGCAGAATTAAAAGAACCATTTCACTTTGCATTCGACAAAAGTTAGATTTTTCAACTGTAACCCTCGAGAAAGTAATCGATTTATTATTTTGACACAGAGAAAAACACGTCGCAGATGTTATTCTGAATTATTGATCGACTTCCATCAAAACGAATTTCTAAAAGTTAACGAATGAAATGAAAAGCTAAGCTTGCTTGCATAATTCATAAATTTACCAACGCCAAATTCCAGACCACGCGAAATGCATCTCATTAATCTTCCTATCACGCGTCTTATCAAAAGAGGTCCACCCCTAAGGTTTACGAAAAACAAAACCTTAACCTTTATCCTCCATTCCAATAAACACCATCTCGGCAATCAGAAAAGACGATTGAATAGAAGATGGAAGACCGTCTCCAGATACTTAATCTCCACAATTAGCCTTATTTCTACTTTGGGACGTAAGAGTCGCCTTTCACTTCCGTTGCAATTGTAACAAAAAAGGGCACCAGAAGTAGCTCTCCCCTCAAAGAATCCGCTGAGTCGGTTCAATCCTTGAAACCTGAGGTCGTTGGCTGGAAAACCGGTTCATCTTGTCCGTTAATCAGCACCTGGGGACACGGAGAGAGCCAACTTTTCAACGACGTCCAGAGAGTGAGGCTCAGACCTCTTCAGGGGTGGACCACGATATACGCCGCAGGTGGGTTGAATTAGACAATAAGTATTTCTTGCACAGTTGGGATGCTGTCTGGATGCAGAATGTGAAAGTGCACTTTTGAATCCCCGGTACCTGTTTACACTCGTCAAAGGCCCGGAATGACTCTTTTGTAGATGAGCAGAATTGAGTACTTTTTTTTCAATCTAATATCTTTTAGGAATCGCGTATTTTATTTTAGAATCTAGTATCTGACAAGAATCGAGTACTTTTTTTTCAGAATCTAGTATCTTTTAAGAATCAAGTAATTTCAGAATCCAGTACCTTTTAAGAACCGAGTACTTTTGGAAAATCTAGTAACTTTTAATCGAGTTCTTTTTCAGAATCTAGTAACTTTTAAGAATCGAATACTTGGTATTCGAGTACTTCCAAGTATGGAAGAAATATTCAAACACATGCAAAACACAATTCATAGATAGCAAGAATCAGCCAATTGCGATGTAACATATAAAGCTATTATATAGTTGGTATACGAATACACATGAGATGAATAAATTGGTATTCATCCCAAGGAAGATAGAGGATCCATGGAAAATTCGATTTCTCCCAGTTTTTCTCTCTTCTGTGCCAGTAAAACTCTCTCTCTTGTGTTTATGTCCCTTTACTTGACGTTGTTTGTCGCTGATTGGCCCTTGCGCCAAAAAAAAATAAACAATCTTGGCATCCCAGTTGTCTATGTTACGCTACCGCTATTGACGACTTTTTCGAAAAAAATAAGTATTTAATTGATCACTTCACATCTGATGAAAAGGGGGAAATCACTTAAACCCTCCAAGGGGTTTCAACGCGATATCTCGTCCATCAAGATATGACCAATATTTCTAATTGCGATGTATCTCGTCACCAATATACTGTCGATTTTTTGATGATGACGAGATCAAGATATGATAGGCTTTCTTTTAATTATCATGGTGGTACTTTTTTCTATTGTCGAGATAACTCGTCCAAGATCTGGTAAGTTTTGCTAATGACGAGATACCTCTTCAAGGCATCCGCGAGGAAGGGTTAAAGCATTGTTAAACAGACGAAAAAACCCAGTTGGAAGAGCAACGGATTAGCAACCGGAGGGTTGCCAGTTCAAAACTCGAATCTATCAAACGATCGTCGTGTACTCGGTGGGATGGTGCTTGTTAAATCTGTCGAGGCTACAAATGTCCTCACGTTGGTGTGGTGTGGACGCTTGCTCAGGTGTTGACCTCTCATCTGACCATGATTCAAAATTACGAGGTGTGTTCCCTTCATCTTTCCCTTCCGGATTGATCACGGACAGCCACCAAAAGCCCGTTGTTTTGCTCAAAAACGACGTTAATTAACGACCTACCTACTACGTCAAGACAATACCGACGTGGGTTTAATCATTGTTAAACATCCGAAAAATTTAAATAAGCTATTCCTTCACAAATAATTGTTCGCTTAAGAATTTATGACATTTACATATAGGCACAGGGAAAACAAGTTTAAAATTAATGACGTCAAATCCAGTGTGAAAAGGAAATATCCTTATTTCAAATCGGTATATTCGTTTTTCTTTATGTTTACATTGGAAGGTGAACAAAATAACCACCGAGCCCCAATACACGAACGGAATAAATTAGTAGAATCGAAGCTTTGTTGTGACCGGCGGATTCATGATGACCCCTTTTCATACCAGCTAAACGAATGGTGAACAATTTGCATAAAACAACTGCGCCCAAACGAAAATCGCATAAATTCTTTCGCTAACGAGTATTGGCAAATGAATAGCTGATTTTTGTTTTTATCGGCTGTGATACTTAATGATGCTTTAAATGAATTTTTATCTTGCATTGGATGTGACGTGATCAATTTTTGTAATGTTTTTCACGAAATTTCTCATCAATTTTTTGTACGTTTTTCGTTTTTTCTCTATTGTTCTTTGGGCAAATTATGCCCACACAGAGGTAGGAATATATCTGTGCAGAGTTTATGTAGGAATATTACGGAATACATGAACTTTTTGAAACTCAGGAGGGATTAATTTCCTGCGCAATTCTTTGGGCTAATTTTATCCCATCAGAGAAAGGACTGTCCCTATGCAGAGTTCTTGAGGGAGTTACGGAACACCTGAACTTTTAATGTTTAGGAGGGATTAATTTCTGTACAGTTCAGTGGGCAAATTTTACCTAATCACAGGAATTAATACCGCCATGTAGAGTTTATTCGGTGGTTACAGTTATACACAGTCACCTTTAATTCCCATCAACTTAAGACCACTCACGAATGACGAGTGTTGGTGGGAAATTTCAGTCTTTCAATTACAAATCGCGGTCTCAAATCGGAAATCCGATAGCTAGTTCGCATTTCACAGATCTTTCTCGCTCTGGCATTGCGGTACTGCGGTTGAGAAATAATTTCGTGGCATGACCACAGCATACCTTTAAATGTGGCATAGTGACGTAAAGACGAGAAGAAAAGAAACGCCTTTCCATGGATGAGTCATCTTTTGCCGACTGGCCAGGATGCTAGCACGTAGGTGCGATGACATAGCGACTTTTTTTTTCAAATACATTAAATTTGAGGAGAAAAAACGTAATTCACTCATATTGATTGTTTGAAATCTTTCGGTGACTTTGACGAGATATATCGTCCATCACGATCTGACCGATTTTACTAATGACGAGATATTTCGTCATTAAGGTATTTTGAAGACAACGAGACCAAGATCACGTCAGTATTTTAATAACGAGATGCCTCGTCAAGATATTGTCGATTTTTGATGCTAGCGAGATCAAGAGATCTGGTCAGTTTTTTCTAATGACATCTTGTCCTTTAAGATCTGGCCAGTTTTATCTAATGCCGAGGTATCTCGACTTTCCACAAGATCTGGTAAGTTTTTTTCTAATGAGGAGATATTTTGTCCATCACGATCTGGCCAATTTTGCTAATGACGAGATACCTCGGCATTCAGATATTGCCGATTTTTGATGATGACGGGATCAAAATCTAGTGAGCGTTTTTCTAATGAAGAGATCTCCTCCATCAAGATCTGGTCACCTTTCTAGATCTTTCTTCTAAGGAGATATAGTGTCCATGTAAATTTTCTTCTGATGACGAGATATCTCGTCCATCAAAACTGAACAATTTTGCCAATGACGAAATATCTCACAATTATGATATTGCCGATTGTTGATGATGACGAGATCAAGATCTGGTCACTTTTTTTTAATGACGAGACATCTCGTCTTCCAAGGTCGACTACCTTTTCGTCGGAGCTGAAGTATACAAATCGGTGTTATCTTAAAATGTAGTTTATCGACACGTTTGTCGTCTAAACTAATTGGCGTTGACCAATTAACTATTATGAATCAATTCGTAATTTATTTTTTTGGAATTTGCATTGGCGACGTGCTAAAATCGTATTCGAAACACAAGACAGGTGACGTCGCGAATGGAATATGTAGAAGCACGTTTCAGCACAAAACACTACCGCCACCTACATTCAGCTTGACAGAAATAGCCGCTTATATAAACGCATACATCTTGCCAAAATATTTTAACCAAACACTTAAGTGAAAACTTGCCCAAAAACAGCCTCTCATAAGCGTACACTTCTTTTACCAAACAACTAAACAAAACTTGTGGAAACCAAAAACAGCCTCTCAGAAATCTTAACCAAACATGAAAACTTGCGGAAGCCAAAAAATATGACAATACATTGGTGCTCAAACAACACATGAAACAGCACGTCTTCCTTTCATTCGGTTGTACCTGGGAGCTCATAACACGAAAGGAAATGTTCAATTTTATCGCAGCGGAAGTAATCGAAATAATCTCCTCGGAAAAGCAAGATGGCCACTGCTTAGGAGACGACGAATTTACATCGTTCTTCTTCCCAAATCGCATTACCATCTATTGTTGATTGTTGTTACAAAGTGTTCAGCATTGTTCTCGAATATGATAACAAAGAAACATGAACCGAACTCGCGGGATCAACAAACACTTATACCAGGATTTCAATAGTTCCTGAATAAGTAGGGTACAACGTCTTAAATATCATATCATTGAAATGTGTTTAAAATACGTCAATGGTGTACTTTTGTAACAGCCAATTAGACACTTTTAATTTATACAACGCAGTTGATGATGCTATCAACCTTAAGAGGAGGATTTTCAGCGTACTGAACCAGACGGAAAGCGAAGATTTTACTTTCGCAACCCAATGCTCTCACATATCACAAATCGGTGTTACCTTGAAATACAGTTTATCGCCATTTTGGCGACGTTTCGCGTTTAATCTAACTGCCGTTGACCCCCAATGAACTATCAAAGCTCAATTCGGAATTCAGTTTTTGGAGGGGCCGCGAAAGCCCATTTGGGAGAGTCGCGGATTAGGAACCGGTAGGATAGTATTTTAATTAACGTCCTATTGAAGCAACACAATGGGGTATTGACGACGGTCCGGGATCAATTCCAACGGGAAAAATCCGAGAACAACACCACGTAATTTTGAACCACGATCAGATAACGAGGATTAGGAACCGGAGGATTGTGAGTTAAAGACCGGATCCAACCAAAGACCGTCTTAAAAATGGGGGCTGGTGCACGATAAATCGGTCATGGCCAAATATGGCCTTTGTGCCACACATAAAACCTAAAAACAACTAACCGACTTGAGATCTCAGTAAATAAAAATTTGCTTTTAACCCTCCAAGTTTGGACGAGATATTTTGTCCATCAAGATCTGACCAATTTCCCTAATGACGAGATATCTTGTCATCAAGATATTGTTGATTTTTTTTATGATGAAAACATGATCTGATCGGGTTTTTTTCTAATGATGAGACATCTCGTTCATCAGGATCTGGTCAATTTTGCTAATGACGAGGTTCCTCGTAGAAACCATCAGGACGATTAAATCACTAGAAAATAGAACACAACACGTGTCACCAACAGCTTTATATATGTTTAACCTTTTGACTACGGCTATAGATATATAAAGAGAGATTCTTATAACTCTCTCTTTCAAGGTAAAACTGCTGTATCAGACCGTAGTCTAAAATTCTTTCTTGGCGCGATTCTCATAACTGTCAAGGTACAACTGCTGTACTGGCCCTAGTCTTAATTCCATCTTGGCACGATCAAGGTGCAACTGCTGTACCGGCCGTAGTCTAAAGGTTAAAAGAAAATAGTATACGTCATACAGAAAGTAGTATAGAGATTTTATTTTATTTTATTTCTCTCTCTTATTTATAGTACCCGACCCCACTGACAAAATACGTCCTCAAAAAAATTGTTTTAAAAATTGAAATTCAATTCAAATCACTCTCACAGAACATTTATTGATGCTTAATATTTTTTACAACAGTTGATAACTCTTATTTTGCAATGACACTATTATTTAAACTACTATCGGAACAACAGCCCATCTCTACCTGATTGACTTTTTGTGGGGAAACTGAAGGAAGTTGAAATAGAAACGTGTTTCACTCCACGTCTACGTTAAAAAATCATCATTTTTGCTTCAGGTTTTACCGATTTGTATTTGATTTCCTCTTAATTTTATTTATTTTTTACTAGGAGATGCCAGTTTCAATGGAAGCCACTATCGGAGATAATGTGAATTTCGAGTTTTCGGAATCGAAATATAATTACGCTTTAACCCAAATACAACACAACCTACATAAGGTTATCAATCTTCGGTCTTCAGCTCGCCACACAGAACGTGGATCATGTTTTTCAGATTAGTATTGTTTTGATTCCTCGTTTCGCCCAATCTACATACTAAATCACTCTCGTCTTGGACTTGCAAGACGAAACATCCGGAGAATTTTGTTTTTCCATTCGACAAATTATAATCTTTACTCGGGGTTCATTAATTCATCACTCTATTCCGATACTAAATGACATGCTGTAATGTGAATGGAAATAAATATGAATGGTACATTTACCGAAGAAGCGATGCATATCAACTTTAACAAATAGCTTATGCTGATTCGGTGTTTACTTTCTGTTAAATAGGTAATGGAAATTGGAACTCTTATAAGATCTGTATGAAGGATTTGAAATTTGGTTATTGTATAATCCAAAACAAAACTAAGGTTTTTTTTTATTTACGTCAAGTACTTAGCCCTTAATAGTGATGGCCTTTGGCTTATGTGCTCCGCACACACCACAAGTCGACTTTCTGTATAAAATTGATACATTATAAACTCAATTAACAAAAATCTTAAAGCGATTTCCAACCAACCATGAAGCAAAAGTTCAACTATATATTTTATCCTAATGAATATATTTATATTAGAATTTTAATATTTAATCTTTCTTCAACTAAAATAAATTTCCCTACACGGAGGTCCCACGATGTAAACGAATCTCTTAAATTACATGACGGTTCTTACCCTTTTACATAAAAACATTTTCAAGTACTTAACGAGTAGTACTTCGAAAAAAATTTCAAGGATCCATTTAAAGATACGAAATATAATTTACTTATTCATGCATTCATACTCGTAAACGATCGTAAAACGATTTTCAAAACCATGAAGCAAAAACTCAACTATACTTTTACTCCCTAATGAATATATTTATATTTGAATTTAAAACTGATCTTTCTTCAAACTAAAATAAATTTCCTTACACGGAGATCACCGATATAAACAAACCTCTTAAATTACACAGTTCTTATTTCAAGTACATACTTAACAAAAAATTTCGAAAAAATTTCAGATACCCTAGTTTGTTAATGACAAAGATCCATTTTGAAGAGATGATATAAAATTGACTTGTTCAAAACAATATTAAGATTAAACTCAAAAATATTTCAAAACAAATACAGTGGGTCCCAAACACAGGATATTTCATAACAGAATAAACAATCGGGTAACCTTTTAATTTGTTCAGCATCACGACATCAAAATTAATCGCGACCCTTAGACTACTTTCGTCTTTGGGAGTGGAACCGAACATTCATCATCTGTCTAGTCCCATCCATTGATTCATCATCTGATTGGTTCATACGGCATAGTAGTAGACATTGGAGGTATAATGGTGCATATATATAACGTCGCATATATAATATAGCACGTCGTTGCCCGTGACAGTTCTTTTTGTGGGGTCAGGTGTGACCACTGTTAACGATCGCCAACCACCGATGTTTGCTACGCATTCTCATTTGGTTTGCTTCGCAAACCAACACCACAGGCAATGCCGTAATGTCCTCGAAGTGGCTAGCAATAACTAAATGACAATAATTTAATTATAAAATATTTTAGATTAAAATTTTAAAATCCGGCAGGACACCTTAAATTCTCCAAAAATTAGGGCACATGCATGTAGCCTCATTCCTTCCACCACAGCCCGATCTGTGAGAGAGAAAAAGACAAGTCTTCCAAACTGAGGTCAGATTTTAAGTCGCTTTGGATCTTTTATATACTAACCTGTGAATTTTGTATGCAAAGCACTACATGTTGGATTATCATTACATAAGACCAAATCTGTACTTTAGTACAAATTGACCACCTAAATTTTTCAAATTTCCTGCAAAAAGATCAATTTATGCATATTGAACCTTGGTACTAGTAATAGATTCAAATGTATCTACTCCAGCTCGACACAAACAGACAGATCATTACAGAGTGTGCACTGAATTTGGATAGTTCCGCGGATTTTATGCTAACCCAACTCTAGTTTGAACTTCCTACATACAATTTTCTTCTTTGTATTAAATACCACGAACTTTTATAATTCAACGCTAGTAATTCATTTTTTTTTTCCTATAGCGTTCTTCAATTCAGCTCTGAAAATTATTTTTCACTTTGAGGAATGCTCAAATCAAAGTTTGGTCAATAGTCACTCTGTAATGGTCTGGCTAACATAAAAAGTGTATGGGTCCACGTGTGATATCCCTGACGGCCCTCGCTATTTAGCAATGGTAGCTTTCACCTTCCTGGTGGTTGTCGCGACAACATATCTCATCATTAGCAAAATTGACCAGATCTTGATTACGTCATCATAAAAAAATCGGCAGTATCTTGACCACATATATCATCATTTAAAAAATTGGACAGATCTTGATTGGACGAGGTAACTCGTCGAAACCGCTAGGAGAGTTAATAAGTACTCTACAAGAATGAAAGAGAAATATTTCAACAAACCTGATGCTACTCTAATCTGTGCCGTAGAAATTAGTCTTTAAGTGGAGTTGATATAGGTTGTTTGGGGTTTTATGACACAAGGGTCATATCTGGCTAAGCTGAGCCGAACACAAGACATAAAACGTCAAATAAAGGTTATGGACATACACACAAAGAAAGTTTTACTGCCACAAAAGAAAGAAATGTACTCTGTAACAAAAATATCGACGCAGCAAGAAGGTGCAGAATTACAGTGATGTCAGGCTCGATCAACTTGTAACGGCGGTGAGTGGGGACGTATAGTCTTTAGTGACGAGTCAATTTTCCAAATGTGTCCTGACGACAACCGCAGTCGTGTCTGGAGACGTCCAGGATAACGTGGGGATCCTGCCCTTACTATCACACGCCACTCATTCCCACAACAGGGCGTTATGAACTGGGGTGCCATCTACTTTGATAGCCGTACCCCTTTGGTAGTCATTTCTGGCACACCTTCAGCACAGCGGTACGTAGACGACCAATTATGCTACCGGTTTTTTTTTTTTTTTTTTTTTTTGCGACACCCCGAACATATTTTTCAACACGATAATGCCCGGCCCCAACACGGCACGTGTTGCTATGAATTGTCTTCAAGCTTTCCCAACACTTCCTTGGCCAGCTAGGTCTGATCTCTCTCCCATACGTTATGGGAAGGCGATTGCAACTATACCGGAATGTTGACCATTAAGCCCGACAGTTGGAGACAATTTGGCATGAAATTCCGCAGTACACCATCCGGGAACTTTTTCAATCTATGCCACGCCGGGTGTCAGCTTGAATCCAGACCAGAGGTGGACCATCGCCTTATTGACTTCCTCCCTTTGTAACGGTCTAAGTCTGAAATAAATCATTCAGTTGTTCTGAAATTTTAATCGGTTTTTTTTCTATGTATGTTTTTTACATCCATCAATATGTATCGCAATAGGATAACTCATTCTTGGTACGTCGATTTTTTTTTTGTTGTTATAGATAGTATATCCAGGATAAGTACCCATTGAGAATGGCAACCCCAGCCATTAGAGGCGTTGCTATAGGTTGGTTGGTTTTCATGACGCAAGGTTTATATTTGACTAAGCTGTGTCAAACACAAGATAACAACATCATGTAATGGTAATGGACATAGACATACAAGAAAAGTTTCGATGACACAGAAGAAAGAAATACACACATGCTAAGTAACCACTGAGCCACGGTAGACCCAGCCATTAAGTGGCGTTGCTAGGACCGTGGTTGGGCTAGGTTGGCTAGGACCCTTACTGGCCATGTTTTTCCTTTAAATAAATGGACATGCACACAATAGGAAGGTTTGACTGATATAGAAGAGAGAAATACACCCAGGGTAGTTACGGGCGTTGTTATCAGACACGGTCAATGCATAAGATTATTTCATTTGAAAAACCCAAATATAATGGCTAAATGTATTTTAAATTGACTTATCACTGTCACTGTCCAATAATACAGGTGATTAATGAGAACATATATATTTTACTTTTGAAAAAAACTAATCTATTCACTTTTGTTAAATATATTGAGCTTTATGAATTTATAAAACATACAAAGCTTTTGAATTTTGAAAGATAATTAAATACTTCCATTAATCTGAAATTGGTAATGGAATCAAAAAGCCATATTTCAGTAAAAACTAAATCTCCAACCTACGTAGACTTTAGATTTAAAAATGAGAACACGTTACAGAATGTCGGCGCAATTTACCTTTCATAAACGAAAAACACCCTATTTAAATTAATTTCGAATCGACTGAGAAATGACATGCCAAGGCTTTTTCATTTCGGAAATATATTTTAAATAAGATTACAAAGTGATTGCAACCAATGACTCAGTACCAACACGAAAACATTCCCCAAAAGTATTTAGTGAAACGTAAGCTGATGGGACAAAAAAGAAGTAATTTTTCCAAAAGCAATTAAAATTCATTTGAGGGACGTGCAGGTTACACATGATTACTTGTCACGGGAAGGAGATTCTGCTGTTTGACTTGCAATAACTCAGCCGAAATACAAGGACTGACCCCTATGACCGGATTAAAACAAGTGTTCTGCAGCCTCTGCAGTTGTCAAATACGTTTGACCGCTTTTCGACGCAATAATGTCTGCATACTTGCATAGGAAATTATTTCCTTAGCTCAAATCCTCAACTCATTCCTGCACGTTACCTTGAGTGTAGTTCTATTCTGTATCAGTCAAACGTCTCATGTGTATGTCCATTACTTGACGTCGTCTGTTTTGTGTTTGGCTCAACTTGGCCATATAAGGCCATTGCGCCACAAAACCCAATCAACCAAACCCTTAACTCCCTTCAAAATGAGTATAACTTATGGAAATGTTATGCAGCTTTTCAAAGAAAACGAAATTTGCCATCACTTATATTTTAACGAACTCGTGGATAAGTGTTTGAGATACTTCCTTTATGCGCGTGTTTGCATCATTACTAGGAACTGGACGTCGATTATCATTTGCATTTTTTGAGCCTTCAAGGGTATGTTTTTTAAAGTTTCAGGGCGTTTTTCATATTTCTCACTATATTGTTTGTTTGGGGTCATTGCTTTGCATTTTCTGTCCCTTTTTAATTAAAAAAAAATTAAGTTTTCATTTGGATTATTAAGTTGGATGACTGACCTATGACCGAATTAAAACAAGTGTTCGGCAGCCTCTGCAGTTGCCAAATACGTTTGATCGCTTTTCAGAATGAGCATACGAAATACTAGTGGGTTCTTGCAACTTTTGTCGACAACTCAAAGGATGAGCACTTTTCTCACTTCATTCGTCAAGATGTAGTGTGGAGGATATTGTGCTAGCAGCAGCAGCCTGCGTAATTTTGTCGAAATAACGGGCACCCCGGAGGTTCTGGGTGAGACCATCGTTAAAAACGAGAGCTCGGTACAATGGAAGTCAGCTGTTAAAAGATTTAAATAAAGATGACTTTTACCCTTTGTCAGGTGAAGTAAGATCGGAAGGAAGTTTTAAGAATTTTTTGATAATGGCCAGCTGCGATTTTGAATATTTAATTGTGATAATTTGGCATAAGATTTTGAAACAGGACACCAATTATGGAGCAGCTATTCCGATTAAAGAAAAACTTGCAGTTACGTTGCGATTTTTAGCAAGTAGAGATTCATATACTAGTCTTAGTTATTTGTTCAAAATATCTAAAAGTACATCATTGTGCCAGAGGTTTATGAGGCTTTGATAGAACTGCTCAAGGACAACGTGAAGGTAAGTACCAACTGTGAAAGTTTTCTGGTACTTAAGAAAGTATTACTGACGTTCTATAAGGTTTAGGTGTCAACAACACACGCCCTTTTCACAAAATCTCAACATATAGATCCAATAATCTCACAAAAAATGAACATTAAAACAATAGAGTATATTTCAGAAATGTTTAAAACAGTAGTACGGTCATGTTTATATTGTTAATAGACAATACTTTTTCTGCAGAATTAAAAATACTTCAACTTATTAACTTCTAAATATTATTGAAATGGTAAACAGTACATTAAAAAATATTTTAGAATAGTTTTACCTTGCATCAGTTAGTTTACACATCAAATTAGAATTTTTAAAAATTACTAGGTATAAAGTAATATCTGGAATAGGCTAACAAAATCAGATTATTCTACTTTTCATCAGTTGTTACATTATTTAACGTTACAGTTTGAAGGTTACGGAAAAAAGCTAACAATTATAATTAGATGATGGTATAATCATTGTCCTCATTAGTAACGCCACATGAATTGTTGTACTCGGTATTCCTATAGCCCAAGTGACTTGTCCCTACACAAATATTTTGTAACAGTAATTCGATGTGTAAACTAACTGATATAAGGTAAACGTATTTGAGTGTGCCTACTATTATTGATTTTTCCTCCTTCCTCAAAAATACATAAACAGATAATAATATTCTAAAATATTTTTGAAACATACTGTTCACCATTTCAATAATATTTAAAAGTTAATAAGTTGAAGCATTTTTAATTATGGAGAAAACATATTTTCTATAAACAATATAAACATGACCGTATTATTTTAAACATTTCTGAAACATACTCTATTGTTTTATGTCCCTTTTTTGTGAGATTATTGAATCTATATGTGGAGATTTTATAAAAAGAGTGTGTATTGTTGACACCAAACCTTATAGAACGTGAGGGTCGTACTTTTTTAAGTACTACAAAACTTTCACATTTGGTACTTACTTTCACGTTGTCCTTGAACTGTTCTATCAAAGCCTCGCAAACCACTGCCACGAACAATGATATTGTACTTTTAGATGTTTTGAACAAAGAACTGAGAATAGTGTATAAATTTTCACAAGGCAGAGGGGGATAGCGGAAGAATGTCTGCAACACCAGAAAAGCACTGTAACTTTAGTGGACGACAAATGTCGAAGTCCTTTTATGTTGTAGACACGTCATATTTGTCGACGACAAAATTAGTGCTGTTTTTCGAAATGTCGTCGATACTTGTCGTCAACAGGTGTCTACAACTCCGGTGTAAACGCGGCTTTATGCATGTAAAATCATTTCCCTTCTTTACACTCTCTTTTGAGAGCGAGTATTACTTACAGAAATGTGGAATCTGTAGGTGTCACACAGAATTTTCAAAGAGAATGGATTTTGCCATCACTTATATTTTAAAGAACCCATGATTAGAAGTTTAGAATATTATACATATGTTTCTTTCATTACTACGGCCTAGACTTCAAGAACGGACCTATGATCGGATTAAAACAAGTATTATGCTGCCTTTGGAGTTGTAAACCCCCCTTTTCAGCAAAATAATTTCTTCATATTATGCATGTAAAATTACTTCCCTTTCTCAAACTCTCCTTTCAGATCAAATAACACTTATGAAAATGTCGAATCTGTAGATGCTATGCAGAATTTTCAGAGAAAACGGATTTTGCCATCACTTATGTTTTAACGAACCCATCAAAATAAGAGTTTAAAATACGTCTGTTAAACATATATTTGTATCAATACTAGGACCTGAACTTCAAGGACTGACCTCCATGATCGTATTAAAACAAATGTTCTGCAGTCTTTTCACTTGTCAAATACGTCTGACCGCTTTTCAGCAAAAGATTTCTTCATATCATGCCAGTGAAAATATTTCACGAACAATTAATTATAATATTCCACCGAAGTGTTAAGATGTGTTGATGAATTCTAATGGCAAATTAACAACGCTAATAAGATTCCTTAGAAATAAAATGTAAAACATGAAATCAAGGAATGTAGAAGACTACACTAATATCAGTATTACATGGTCGACAATGCTTCAGGTTAGAAGGTTTTGCGTTTTATGGCACAAGAACCATAATATTGGGCAATGTTGCTTCAAACACAAGACAACGCCAAGTACAGGTGAGAGACCCCCCTTGGGCGTGTCTCTTACCTGAAGAATTGAACCTGCGCCGCCCACAACTGATAGGTTCCTAGTGCAAAGAACAAACCCACTGAACAACGTCGACAATTCTTCAGGTTGGTTGGATTGAGTTTTTATGGCACAAGAGGGAAATATTTGGCCATGCTGCACCAAACACAAGACAAACAACATCAAGTAATGGACATACACACACCCGGAAATCTTTACTAACACAGAGAAGAGAAATACATCCAGGGAGGAATCAAACCTCCAATTTTCAGGACACCATGGCTCAATTCATATCCGATAACTACCTTCGAATTATAGATTTTTAGTCTCCGGTTCAAGATTCTGTTCGATGCTATGATACTGATTTGTTGATAATGCCATTGGTTGGGTTTTATGATAAGGCCATATTATTTAAGGGCCTTGAAAAACAATCTTTCAATTTCCTATCACTATTGAAATTTAACTCCCATCATCTATCAGTCATCACTTTTCTTAATTTTAATACTACTGTTTATAACACATATCCTGTGTGTATTCCTCTCTACTGTGTCAATAAAACTTGTCTTGTGTATGTTTATTACTTGTCGCTATGTCTTGTGTTTGGCACTATCTAAGCCAAACATAGTCTTTGCGCCATAAAATCCCAACCAACCGGGGAAATTCGATTTTGTTTGGCTCACTTTAATGTCTAGCCCCCAAACACAATCTAATAATCAATGGTAGAATCTTAACTCAAAGTATTAACAATCTTAACTTAATCTTAGCAAGTCAATCCACGAAAGCATAACCTAATAAATACTAATACTACTCTAAGAACAAAAGAAAGATAAATTTTAGTAAAAGAAACCCAATAAAATACGATGAAAGTTAGCTAATTTATTTTAGTCTACTCGAAGAGAGAACATAGGAAATGTAAATCTTACTTAAAAAAACTCTACAAAATACGACGAAAGTTGGGTAATTTATTTTTGTCTTCTCAAAAAGATCACATAGAAAAGAAAAAACTTTAAAAAAAAACTACAAAATATGACGAAAGTTAACAATTTATTTCAGTAAATTCGCTTTGTTAAATGTTATAAAATAAAATGCTAGTTTGATTCTTTTTTCATTACGCCCATATACAAGTATCTTCCAGCCATAAAATCACTGACAATATAACGGCACTATATTTCGGCAAAAATATTTAATATTGGAAGGATAGCACTCCCGTAGTCCCCTTCACTAAGATACTTTTCAATTTCAAAACAATTAACAGAAATGTTCATCTAATGTGGACTACCAAACCTGTTTCTCTATTAGAATTTCTTACCGCGAAATTCGATTTTTAACCTTAATTATCAGCCCCAAAACATAATCTAGGACATTGATATAAATCTTGACGTCTTAGAAATGTTAACTCAAATCTCTGCAAATCAATCCAAACGCGTTAGTGATACTCGTAGTTTAGTTCAAAAAATTACAAAGGAAAAATAAATTTTAACAAAAGAAATGTTTTTAACAAATTAAATATTTTAGTCCTACATTAAATGCCCTATTTAAATAACAAAAACATTACACTCTCACTAATTTTTAACGCTTCTAAGAGTAATTTGTGCACATGTTTAGGCCCAAAGCAATCCTATAGAGTGATAAAAAATTTTACTCGAATCTCAGAGCATAATCTAATAAATAGCGATTGTTTTCTCTAAGAACATTGGAAAGATAAATCTTAATAAAAGAAATATTTTTAAACATTTCAGTCTTACATTAAACGTTCATCGGTTCATTCACTACCGCATTGAAAAATTCCTAACACTTCAAAGAGTATTTCCTATGTAACAGACATGTTTAGCCACCAAAATAAAATAGATAGTGATCGAAGTCTTTGCAATTTTTATTGAAATCTTAGCGAGTCAATCCAAAGCATGATCTAATAAATACTGATAGTTTACTTGATAAACAGAAAATAGAAATATTGATAAAAGAGACATTTTTAACACAATTAACCCCTCCCCCATTTCATTCTTACACTAGAAAAACAATTCCTGGTTCATAAATAAGAACTCTACACAGGCTCATTGAAAAATTCCCAACGCTTCAAAAAGTATTTGCTATAAAACAGCACGTTTAACTCAAAGTCTTAGCACTCTTAACCTAAATCGTAGCGAGTCAATCCAAAAGCATATCTAATAACCACTGATAGTTTACTTCATGAACAATAAAAGGAACATTTTTTTACATATTTAAACATTTCAGTCTTGCATTAAACGAACTCTCTTGCTTCATAAACATAGCCCCAAAACATAACAGACATCGATTGAAAACGTAACTCGAAGTCTTAGCAATCTTAACAAAAATCTTAGCGAGTCGATCCAAAACTATAATCTAATAAATACTGATAGTTTTTACTCCAAGAACAGAAAAGATAAATCTTAATAAAAGGAACATTTTCAACATATTTAAACACTTCACTTTTACATTGAACCTCCACACTTTCATTAGCGCATTGAAAAATTTCTAACGTTTCAAAGAGTATTTGCTTTACAAACAGCATGTTTATCCTCGAAACATAACAGTGATTGAAAACGTAACACTCGAAGTCAGTAATCTTTAAATTAAATCGTAGCGAGTCAATCCAAAAGCATAATCTAATAAATACTGATAGTTTACTCGATAAACAGAAGATATAAATCCCGACAAAAGAAAGCCAAAAAAATACGACGAAAGTTAGACAATTTATTTCAGTTTACTCGCTTTGTTAGATGTTATAAAATAAATGCGAGTCGGACTTTTTATTCCGCCATACAAGATTTCTTTCAGCCATAAAATCATTAACAATAACAGCACTATCTTCCTGCAGGAGGCACTTGATTCTAGATGGATAGCACTCACTCAGTAAAATTATACGCACTAAAAACTAGCCTCGCGAGACAATACACAACAATAAAGAGCTGATGAGAATGTGCATGTGAGCGTGTAACATAAAGTGATTTACAGCAGAGGGAGAGCCGTGAATCAAATGATTCTTAAACCGGAAAGAGAGAGAGAGTAATTTATATTCAAAAGAAAATAGACGCTGCTATTATTTCCCCGGCATTCAACGAGTATGCATGGTATTAAATCGTCTCTGTCGATGGGCTAACCCTCCTAGGGCTTAGACGAGATATCTCGTCCAAGACATGGTCAGTTTTCTAAGGACGAAATATACCGTCGAGACAAAACTGTCCTATTTCTCCTCAAGATTTAAGTAGTTCTGGGCAAGAGATAATTTTTCAACAAATTTCACATGATATTCAAGTATTTCAACAAGGTATTTCGTTCAAGATCTGGTCAATTTTTCCAAAGACGAGATATTTCAATCGTCTGGATCTGGTCACTTTCGCTAATGACAAGATATCTCTTTCACCTAGATCTGATCAATTTTGCTTCGGACAAGATGTCTAGTTAATCTAGATTTGGTTGATTTTGCTAAGGACGAGAGAAAACTGCGTATCTTTCCATGGGAAATGAGATCCAAGTAGGAGAAACATATCCCTTGCCCAGAACTGAAGACAGTTTGGAGCTGATTTTTTACACCAAAGGTTGGTTAGTACAGAGCAGTTTTTGACGCTACAATAAGCCACCAGTAGAATTAATCCTTCAAGTGTTTCGAGGAGATATCTCGTCCAAGATCTGATGAATTTTGCTCAGGACCAGAGATAACGCAGAGTTTTACTCGGCTGAATAGGTTTATTTCAATGTTTAATAAATACATCACACACAACAGGCAACTAGACAAGCAGTAAGCACACACATGCTCCAGAAGGTAAACAAGTAGTCTAGTGTTGGCACTCCAGATTAACTAACTTGAATAATTATATCTCAACAAAAACTGCCCTATTACTCCAAGAGGAATGAATATCCAAGTAAGAAAATCAAATTGTCCCTTCCCGAGATCTGGTGACAGTTTGGAGAGGGTTTTCGCACCAGAGGCTGACCATTAAAGGACAGTTTTCGACGCAAAGATAAAAAAACTGCCAGCCCTCCAAGTTTTTATTTTTTCAACAACTCTAAATGTCTTCGTTAGGGAATGCCGGGGCTTATTGGCTTTCATGCACGCTAACCCCTGGTGACGATACATGCCGTAATTCCTGTCTTATAAACTGGATCCTGATACATGAACAACGATGTCATATCCTTCCACTTTCCAGCATTAGTGAAATTCATAGCTCCACACAACAGCTCCCAAGAAAACGCGAAACCAGAGACTTACGATTGAAAGCCTTAGAATAACATTTTTAGAAGAAAGGGGGAAGTAATAAATAAGACTTCGAGCGGATTTGACTCAGCTGGTTCAAGTGATCTTGGGGAAAAGTAGGCATGGAACACGGAGGAGACGGGCTACCCAAAGCAGCTTGCCTCTTCAAAAGGGGTCCTGATACTCAGAAGGACACTTGAAGTGCTTTAAGAGGGTTACGGGTTACGTACTAATACGAGGATTAGAGTACACTTCACGTTTATCCACCTTATTTGGAGCATGTAAGAATTTTGAAGAAATCAATGAGAAGCAAGCATATTAGCGATTTGCGAAATAACGGTACGCCCCTTTGCTACCCTATTAATTATTTATTTCTCACGAATGGGTGTCGTCTATAAAAGCAACGCATCCACAACAGCAAGCACATTCTACCTTTGGATTATTGACAGCACAGGCCATCGTGATCATCCTTCCATTCAATGTCGCCTCTAATGTCGTATTGATCTGGACCACACTATAGTCTGCAGGCCGGTTAACCGTCTCCTGCGGTTTACCTGGTAAAGTTTGTGGGTTTGATAAAAAAAAATACTTGAAGAAGCGTATCAAGTCTGTGGCCGTGATAAACCTAATCAAAGGGCCAAATGTGGTCTACTGGCCAGGTAAACCTATCCGGAGGACCGTATCTGGTCTATGGTACTGGTAAACTTTTCAAAGAACCGTATCTGGTCTACGGACCTGATAAACCCGTTCGGAGGACCCTATGAACATACACGCACAAGAAACGGTTTACTGAAGCAATGCATTCAGAGCAAGTTACAGGAATCGAACCTGCGTCACTTACAACTCGTAAAAGTTGAGAGAAAGCACCCACAAAGAGATGATAGTCAATAACAAAAGTAAAAGCTAAGAACACCTCATACCCAAACCTCTCGAGATCCCCCGTAATTTCTGAAACGGTTTTTGAGACATTCGCGAAATCCACAAATGAAGTGAAGCAAATATAATGTTCTTTCTGTGTTCACAGCAGAGCATTTACATTTTATGTAACACCACACAGCAGGTGCCTCCATAGCCTGCTGTGATAAACGTTCACCCTGCTGGGTAACAAGATGCAGATAGCTGCGGGTTCAATTTGCAATGATTATCCCCTGGGTATAATTTACTTTTTCTGCCAATATTGTGTTTGCCAAGACCTAGAAGCGGATCCGTGATCAGGACACACAAGCCCAGGGATCCCACTCATTTACATAAAACAAAGTCTTCTGATTTTCAAGGACTTCTAAAATAATTTTCAATGACCTTGTTTTGTTTTCGTAGAGCATTCATTTTTGCAAGGCTAAATAAACAAATATCCCAATTATAAGAGAATAGTAGTGGTAATAAAAATTCGTTATAAAATTAATAACTAGTGAAAAAGAATATGCCCAACACTAGGCAGAATTCGTATTCTTCAAGCAAAAGAAAAATTAGAGCCTCTTAAGGTCTTTTTTTCAAGAGTCTCTTTGCGACTATAATTCACATTGATCACAATTTCGCTATGAAACGAAAAGGAATATGTCCAACACCTGCTAGGGTTCCAACTCTTCAAGCAAAAGAAAAATTAGGTCTTTTCAAGGCTATATATATATTTTAAGGTTGCAATTCACATAGATTGCAATTTCGCTATGCAACGAAAAATAATATGCCCAACACCAGCCAGGGTTCCCACTCTTCAATCAGAAGAACAATTTTGCTTTTCAAGGCTATGTTTTAAGGGTACATTTCATATTGATCGTAATTTCGCTATGCAACGAAAAAGAATATGCCCAACACCAGCCAGGGTTCCCACTCTTCAATCAGAAGAACAATTTTGCTTTTCAAGGCTATGTTTTAAGGGTACATTTCATATTGATCGTAATTTCGCTATGCAACGAAAAAGAATATGCCCAACACCAGCCAGGGTTCCCACTCTTCAATCAGAAGAACAATTTTGCTTTTCAAGGCTATGTTTTAAGGGTACATTTCATATTGATCGTAATTTCGCTATGAAACGAAAAAGAATATGCTCAACACCGGCCAGCTTTCTCACTCTTCAATACAAAGAAAAATTAGGACCTTTTAAGATTTTTTCAAGGTTATTTTTAGGTCTAAATTTCACATTCGTCGCAATTTCGCTAAGTAAAAAAAAAAAAGAAAATGCCCAACACCAGCCAAGGTTCTCTTTAATCAAAATTAAAATAGAGTCCTTTTTTAAGGTCTTTGCCGATGCTATATTTAAGGCTTTATTTCACACAGATCAACCCGTGAGTACACAGGTGATGAAACTTTCACAAGTCCTAGGTTTGGATCTTGAAATCCCCTTGATCACCCAATTTGAAAAACATCAACTTTTCGTTAACCTAAACCATTATGTTACCGATGTTTGAGGACACTTGACTTTGGAGAAGTATCATTGACCTTGTTTGAATGCAGGCGAATTCTTGCTATAATCGGCAATTGAAAAAAGTAGGCGAATTCTTGCAAAAATATCCCTAAGGTTTTGTGTGACGAACAGTTGTTAGTTTAGTGCACAGCTGGTATATTTTAGTGAAATTCAAAAATTATAGGCAGAGCAAGTCTTGCAATTTGTTATTAGTTGAGATACTTTCCAACAAGTGGCGTTCAGCCAAAAATGTTAGGGAAACTATGGGTCAAAGTGGAGGACTAATAAAGGATTCTATCTATAATTAATAAAAAATCTATTATGGATTCTGCAAGCGCTGGTAAAAACGAGCACATCAATTTGGATTCTCCACGATATCACCGCAAAGAAAGGAAACAAGGAAAGATTTATCATTTAAAGAAAATCTCATGCATGTATCTATTAATAAAAGCCATTTTGCACCGTAAAAACAATACCCCAACATGCTTCCTGCAAGATATCCAAGCTCACGATACTTACATCGAAATAGAAAACGTCACATTTATCACTATAATATCTAGCTCTCCTCTACACACACGGCCACGCTATGTAAAAATATACACATCGCTGTAAGCGAGTTCACTTAACTGCTGGAGAAATATGATTAATCATTTCACAGGGCGAATTGCCACAGCCTCCATTCGCACAAGATCACAATCAAGTTCGGGAGAAATTGCTAGGGTTGCTTTGTTCCTTTGCCGTATTCTGCGAAGATTGCGAAAGGAACTGTGAATGAAATGCCTGGTTTTCTTTTTCTGATTATGAGAAGATTGTAAATAAACTCTTTTTACCGTTATCTGAATCCAGGGGCGGATTCGGAATAATTTCATAGGTGGGGCAATGTGATGTGATTGAAATGTAGTGCCTAGGTCTTTTAAAATGGCATTGGAATTTGAAATTCGCCATTTTTTTTATCACAAACCAAAGAAAGGCGCAACACTAAAAGATGGGGGGGGAGGTTTATGAGTGAAAAACAATTCTCGAGTCTTTTTGCTTCCATTTTTTTTATCTAAAGTTTGTTTCGCAGAAGAAAAAAAAACGTGAGATCTGTCACCGTAAATCAGATTTTCAACCTTTTCTTTTCATGGCACAAATAAACTAATCACTAAAATTCTGAGACACAGTAAAAAATATACCGTAATTTTTGGTGAGATAAGAAAAAAGTACATAAAATTTTGATTGATTCACAAAAATTGTTTTTTTCCCCCTCTATTTTTTGCTCTGAAGTGGCTTTAAAATATTTAAAAAACAATTTATGATATTTTGTAAAAAAAAATAATAACTAACACACCAGTGCTATTCTTACGGCACACCGGCTAAGAAAATCACTCTGACTTAATTAATTTTGCAAAAGACAAGAATTTCGTTTTTGTATTGAGTCTTTAGGTCTCTTCGTCTTTTTTTACTCTCCTAGACATTATAATATCAAATGAGAGAATATTTATATACCAAAAATAGTAGTGTTAATATTCTTATTATATTTATACACCTGATGTTTACAGTACATTTTTTTGTAATACATCAAAACCTCTCTTTATAGAGATTCGATGACACCATACTCTCCTCAGACTAAACACTGTTCATGTTTGAGAACAACCTTCCAACATGATACGAAGTGCTTAGTGGGAGAAAATGTACTTCATAACTTTGGCTGAAGTTCGCTGTAAACATTTTTTGTAACGTATCAAACCACTATATTGATTCGGCAACACATTAATTTCTCAAGTCAAACATTGTTTATTACAGAGAAATCTTTAAATAGGAGCTGAAGTTTTTGATAGAAAGAAAATGTACTTCATAACTTTCGTCTAAGTATTTTGAAAATGTTTTTCGAACACATCAAACCTCTCTGTACATTAATTGGGCAACTTATTCCCTTCTTTGACCAAATATTGTTCATTACCGAGAGCAACCTTTTAACAGGATTCGACGTGTTTGGTGGGAGAAAATATACATTCATAACTCAAACCTCTAGCTGTACTGATTCAGCAGCATTCTTTCCTTCGACCGAAACTTGCTTATCTCTTAGAACAACCTTTCAACAGCAGCTGTAGTGCATCGTGGGAGAAAAATGCACTTCATAACTCAAACTTCTCTTTATATTGATTCGGCAGCACATTCCTACCTTAGACCAAACATTGTCCATAACTGAGAGCAACCTTTCAACAAGAGCCGAAGTGCTTCGTGGGAGGAAAATACACTTCATAACTCAAACTTCTCTTTATGTTGATTCGGTAGCATTCTTTCATTAGACCAAACAGAGTTCATCACTGAGAGAAACCTTTCAGCAAGATCCGATGTGACTAGTGGGAGGATATAAGTTGGCTGAACTTCGCTACATGAATGAATGTCCAGATCCGTGAAATGGCTGAAATCCTCGGTTTTCCATGCCATACTGTTTGAAGACAAAAATTCTTTGAATAACCACTTCAAACTGAATAACTACCTTCATAAACTTTGCTGCAGATAATAATATTTTAAATGCGAGCCAAGTAATATTGCTGAATTCATTCAAACTACCACCAACACGTCCCTCCTCCTTATACATGGGCCCAAAAAGACTCTTCCTCACTAACCTCTTCCCCAGGACGAGCAAAGGGAACCATTTTTCTAACCTGAGAAAAACGACCAAATGGCCGGGACTCCGGGACAATTTCGGTAAAACCGAGACAAGTGACAACCCTGAGAATAAATGACACAGAAGTTAAACGCAAACTTGTAGAAAGTCAATTACAAAGGTGATGTTGCATGTGTGTGCATTAAGCACCAATTCTCCATTAGTCAACAAGGCATTTAAACGCAAATACAGATGAAGATAATAACACTCATTAGGTACTAAACTGATGATCTTGTGGGCAATTAGAATGCACGCGATCTCGCATCCTTCTGGTGTGTGCCTTAACGACTTAGTGGGATGTACTGTCGTTGGGTTTGAAGAGAATACAAATGGTTTATTCGCATTTGCCATTGGTACTATGGTACCTGGCCCTGGAAATGGGAGATTTGTTTTGCATTGTAACATTGGTCTATTTTCTAAATTTAAAAGTTAAGCTTTTCATGTATGTGTTTAAAATAATTTAGCTGTAAAGTTGGCCAAGGAAAAGAGCAGATGCATGCAGGGTGTTTCAATACTTCCTGCGCAAACTTTAAAGGAAGGAACGTTAAATTAAACCGTATTATAAACAAATGGTATGTTAGTGGATTTGCTAGAGGGTGCTGTTCGAAAAGGTTTCTTTCAAAGGTTAAATCTTCGTTGCATTTATAATAATACCATTAGAATAAGAGTGCAAAGGCGTAGAGAAAAACATACAAGTGTGCAAATTAAACACTGAAAACTTAAAAACATGTTTGAGGACTTTTTTCTAAGCTGCCAGATGGGGGAGGTGCCATATAAATATTGAGCCACTTGACTGTCAGTATCTAACTGTACTCGGATAAAGATAACGATGCAGGGACGAATAACTCAAGATTGTCAATTCCGTGTTTTAAGGCCGCTTTTTTTTACGTATAAAATCTATACTATACATGGGTAGGTAGGTATTTAATTAACGTAGCACTGAAGCAACACAACGGGCTATCGGCGACATATTATGCATGGGAGCTATGCAATAATCCAGACGAAACATATTTAAAAAGTCAAGTCTTATGGCATTTATAATTATAAAATTGCACTAAATGTGCAAAGGCTTACAGAAAAATTTATATATTTGCCAAGGTTTATACATAAAGAACTCAATGAAATGTTTTGTTTCATGAGAAGTCAGTTTTCCATACTGCTTGTAGGGGGATGTGCCTTATAAATTACTGAGCCACTTCACTGCCAGTAACTAATTGTACTCGGATAAAGATAATGATACAGGGATAAGTAACTCAAGGTCGTCGATTCCGTGTGATTAAGCTGTTTGTCTGACATTAAAGACCTATACTATGCATGGGAGAGATCCAATGATTCAGACGAACCATAGTTTAAAAGTTAAATCTTAATTGCCTTTATAATAAAATTACGCAATAAGTGAGCAAGACAAACTTATACATTTGCCGATGTTAAACATTAAGAGCTTGGAAACACGTTCATTTCATGAAAAGTCAGTTTTCTTAAACTGCCTGAAGAGCAGATGGGGGAGGTGCTATATAAATATTGACTGTCAGTAACTAACTGTACTCGGATAGAGATAATGATACAGGGACAAGTAACTCAAGGTCGTCAATTCCATGTGATTAAGCTGCATTTCTTCTGACATTAAAGACCTATACTACGCTTGGGAGCGATGCAATGATCCAGACTTATCACACAGCGGAAATCTACTCAAACACCAGTCGTAATGACGCGAAGGCAGTCAGTAATGATAGTTCCTCAACTAGAGAATCTTGCTGGTAGATTCAAGGTACATTGACATCCTGATGACATGCTTATCTCCATTCGTAGTGGGTTGGTTTCATAGGCAATCCCCGAGAACATGCAACGGTTTTTTAACGAGGTTGAAAAGCTGGGAAACGTCAGCGCTGCATTCTACCAGTTAGGACTTTCACGGTAATGGAAATACCTGATGCAGTGTCGCCTTTCTGAATAGGATGAGTAGGCTGCAGCCTAGAGCGGTAAATTAAAGGCCGGCGAAACTCGGCACATTTGCAGCGAAAATCAAATACCTTTCAAGTATTGTTTTTAATAGTGTATTTGAAGTAAGTCAAATATTATAAATTAGCTTTTTATGTGTGTGTGTGTGTGCGCGTGATGACGTTTACATGTCTATCAACATTTCCATTCCAGAAAGCGTACCAATTTTATAGGGCCAAGACATACATTGATAAGTGGAATGAATAACACACAATTTAAACAGCCATAAGTACATCATCCCCAAAAATACTGATTGTTTTACATTTTACCTTTTTCGTGCTTATAATGGCCGCTAATATTTCAGAAGAGAAAAGCTTTTGTTGATTCAAATAAAGTAAACCTGATCGGGAATTTTGTTTTAAAAATTATAGAGGAATGAAACTGACCAGGGGATCCGATGTGTTGATTTGAATAATCCAATAATTGTTTTTTCTTGCTTTGTCTAAAAGATTAATTTTGTTTGATAGTTGCTCTTGGTTCTTCGTTATTTAGCGCTATTTAGATCCATACTTGTTTTATTACACGGTCAATTTCAGAACACCAACCCTACGGAAATGAGTTTGCTGATCCTTTCGGATGACGCTTCTTGTTCGATACATGGTCTGAAAACACGTCACCTGTTTGGTGGTGAGCAATCTTGTAATTACGGTAAACACCTAGAAGAAAAAATTAATTTTGAAAGGGAAAATTTATTTTCCGTTGTAGCATTTAGGTTTTCACGCTGTACGAATTGCTTATTACCAGATGTCCGGCTTTGACTAGATGAGTTCATTTCATCCATAACAAGATTAAATGCAATTAGTAATTTAGCAGATAAGCATGACTTGTGATCAGATCGAGAACAAGATAGGATAAATTTTAGTTCAGCCTTCATAGGCAAAGAGTAAATCCAGCCTTAACTAGATGGGTCTATTTCATCCATAACCAGAAGATTCAATACAATTACCAGATAAACGCGGCCTGTTATCGAATCGGGAACAGGAAGAGACAGATTTTAGCTCAGCTTACATGCGACAAAAGGAAAAGCCTGGTTTTGACTAGATGAGTTCATTTTATGTATAACCAGAAGATTCAATACAATTAACACGGCCTGTTATCAGACAAGGAGTAGGAGATGGCAGATTTTAGCTCAGCTCACAGGCGACAAAAGGAAAAGTGCGGCTTTGACTAGATGGGACTATTTCAATCACAAGTTGAAGATTTAGTACTATTGGAATCAATGATCCAGTTCATGGTGAAAACTATAAGTCTTTAGTCTCCCCTACTCATCAATGATATATAGATTAGCGCTTTGGACTTTCCCTTCATTTTGGTGGTCCCAGACTTGCAAACTGCTTTGGCGAGACTCATTTTTATGTGGGAATACCAAAATTATGCTTTTCAACAGGCACAAGGTATTTTCATCTTGCTCCTGTACTCTCTCTCTCTCTCTCTCATATCCTTTACTATAACAATGCTTCATTGAATATATTGATGGAAGACCAAGATGGATTGATATATTGACCAAGAGGAGCCAGTTTCTCTCTTTCTCAGAAGTCAGGATCATATGGATCTGGTCTAGCATTTTCTAGACCAAGAGGAAAAGCAACAACAACATACTATTAGTAATTTAGTACATAAGCATGGTATGTGATAAGATCGGGAATAACCGGTGGCAGAATTTAGTTCAGCTGACAAGCAGCAAAAAGGTAAGCCCGGACATGACTAGATGGATCCATTTCATCCATAACTAGAAGATTCAACACAATTAGTAATTCAGCAGATGTACGCGACATGTAATCATTTAGGGAAAAGGAGTAAGCATATTTTTTAAGTTCAGCCTGGACTAGTTCTGGGTTCCATTTCCTCTAAAACTAGAAGATTCACTGCAATAGTAATTCAGCAGATGAACGCGGTTTGTGATCAGATAGGAAATAGCGGTTGCCACATATTTAGTTCCGCCTTGACTAGTTTTAGGTTCATTTCATCTATAAATCTGCCACGATTCAAGGGACTTTAATGTTGGTCCAGCGATAATAATTATACTACTGAACGAAAAGCTCAGGTTACTATTTAGTAATTTTCACTCCATCTTCTTTACAAATGTTAAACCTGGCCACACGCTGGAACAGTACGTTTTAAACCATACTACTTGCGCATGGGTACTACATTTCTGTACAGAAAACATGTTGGTTCGCTTGTGCATTACAGCTAATTTAGCGTCGCAGTACAGATGTTAAACAATGCAACCAATGTTTAATCCTCCAAATGGTTTCGACGAGATATATCGTCAATAAAGTAACCATTTTGCTGATGACGAGATATTTCGTTATCATGATTTTTTATGATCTTTTATGATCACAAGATCAAGATCTGGTCACTTTTTTTCTAATGGCGAAACAACCTCGTAAAGATAACCAGCAGAAGAGTTAAAAGTTCCGTTGCTGTGTATAAGAACCAGTGACGCTGCGACACAAAGAATTTTAAGTCTAATTTTTAGTTATGATAAAAACTGATTCTTAAGCTTTATCTAGAAACAATGACGAGAGAGAAGAAAAAATCAGTCAACACATTTTATTGTGCTATGTTGTAAATATTGATGCATGATTCTTTAAAAAGTTGTTTCGCAAATGCAAGTAAATAAATAGAAAACTTCTTTTGTTTGGTAGTTACATTTTTTTACTGTTTCATCTATTTACAAGTCTGCGAGGAATCGAATTACAAGAGTCAACAAGAGTAAAAGCAGAAAAGCAACAAATTACGCAGCTAAATTTTATTGCATGCAGTGCTGCAATTTTTACTTCACTGAAATGTAAAGCGAAAATCCTCAACGAAACACTTATTTATGGCGACATAAAAATCGCAAAATTCTAGTTCTTAAGGAGATATCTTGAGGAAGTAGTAACTTTTTTACGACGCGACTTTTAAAAAAGGATATTATTTCTCATTATCCTCAGACAATAAAAGGAAAAAAGCTGTGAAACCCATCAGGAGTTTGATGCTTGAAAAGCAGTAAAGTGGAAACTTCAGATTCTTTAATTAATGTAATTAAACAGTTGTAACTGGATAAAACAAAATTTCTCCAACATATGATCACTGGTTCAAGAATGGTAGATTTTTCAAATGGACATTTTCGGACAGTCTCATATGCTGGCGTAGAAGTGAAGGAGACAGTATCGCTAAGTTTGGTCTTCAGTGTTAACGGTTATTAAGATAAACCGGTAGGTTGGCTGGGTGCAATGACATAAGGGACACATTTAGTCAAACACAAGATAGACAATGTCAAGTTATGAATATAAACACACAAGGAAAGGTTTACTGAAAAAGGAGAGAGAAATACATCAAGGTAAGTTACAGGAATCGAACCTGCACCGCTTACAACTCGAAGGTTTCTAGCGCAGTGGTCAAACCCACTGAACAACAGCAGTCAATAATGTAACCCGAAGTGAAGGAGACAGTATCGCTAAGTTTGGTCTTCAGTGTTAACGGTTATTAAGATAAACCGGTAGGTTGGCTGGGTGCAATGACATAAGGGACACATTTAGTCAAACACAAGATAGACACACAATGTCAAGTTATAAATATAAACACACAAGGAAAGGTTTACTGAAAAAGGAGAGAGAAATACATCAAGGTAAGTTACAGGAATCGAACCTGCACCGTTTACAACTCGAAGGTTTCTAGCGCAGTGGTCAAACCCACTGAACAACAGCAGTCAATAATGTAACCCGAAGTGAAGGAGACAGTATCGCTAAGTTTGGTCTTCAGTGTTAACGGTTATTAAGATAAACCGGTAGGTTGGCTGGGTGCAATGACATAAGGGACACATTTAGTCAAACACAAGATAGACAATGTCAAGTTATGAATATAAACACACAAGGAAAGGTTTACTGAAAAAGGAGAGAGAAATACATCAAGGTAAGTTACAGGAATCGAACCTGCACCGCTTACAACTCGAAGGTTTCTAGCGCAGTGGTCAAACCCACTGAACAACAGCAGTCAATAATGTAACCCGAAGTGAAGGAGACAGTATCGCTAAGTTTGGTCTTCAGTGTTAACGGTTATTAAGATAAACCGGTAGGTTGGCTGGGTGCAATGACATAAGGGACACATTTAGTCAAACACAAGATAGACAATGTCAAGTTATGAATATAAACACACAAGGAAAGGTTTACTGAAAAAGGAGAGAGAAATACATCAAGGTAAGTTACAGGAATCGAACCTGCACCGTTTACAACTCGAAAGTTTCTAGCGCAGTGGTCAAACCCACTGAACAACAGCAGTCAATAATGTAACCCAAAGTATGGCGTCATATCCGTTGCTTTTCATGTTTAAATAAGAAATACTTGATGTAGTACCCATTCTTCATAATCTAATTATCTTACTCTATATTCATCACAACTTTACTTTTTCCACATACTCAGTGGGTAACATTTTTTCTTATTTTAAGATACAAAATTTAAAAGCTTATGAAAGCTCAGCTTAAAACGTGTCTTATAGTTGTAAGATGAAATTCAACAAAAAAAATTTCATACATTTTTTGCTTGAAATCGTAGATGAGGCAAAAGAAATCGCTTTTGAGAAATCGAACATGAAAGGGAATTTCAATGACTTCAGAAGGGAATGTTTACGTCGTCGAAGAGCACAAAGAATGTTATACATTATTTTAAATAAGGTCGAATAATACTGATAATTTTTTTTTATTAAAAAATCGAAACTTTTTTTGATGGTTTTATTCTCCGTGATACCTGGTGCATATAAAAGAGTATTATGAAATCAACAATTGGTTGGTTGATTGATTAAAGACGTAAAGTTAAAACTGGGCCACACGCAAGATAAAAAATATACTATAAAATAATTACTCTGACCACTAGTGCTAAAAATCAAAGTAAAATCAATATGACTAGCGGAGCAGCACTAGCGCAGTGGTTCTGCGCTAACAACCATTGAGGAAGTACTGAAGTAGAACAACCATAGAGAACATGAAGTAAAGTGAACAATGGTAACCTTTTAATATGCCCATAATTAAGCGACAAAAACTAGTAGACCAAACAAACGTGACCCGTAACACTATATTTGTCTGCTGGGTGGCAATGAACATTCATCTGATTGGTCCAAGGGACGGGAGAAAACGCTCCATGGACCAATCAGATGATGAATGTTTCACGAGGAAACGCCCATTCATTGATTCGTCATCTGATTGGTCCACGCGACATAGTAGTAGACTTTGGCGAATTCCCCGATTTTGTCGCCATTGTTTTGAAATGCGCATTCACACACAGCCTGTCATAGGATGTTATAGCGCTAAACAAGGCGATAAAATGCCAAATCGGTCAACCCAGTGTTTCAAAGAGCAGTCACGTGACTACTAGTCGACATGTTGGTCACTTTTTGAAGCTCCTCTCAATAGTCAGCGCATGTATGTGTCACGTCTATGCTAGCAATCTGCGAGATGTAGGCGAAAAGTACAATTCCTGTAACTTACCCTGGGTGTGTTTCTCTCTTCTATGTCAGTAAAACTTTCCTTGTGTGTTTGCGTATGTTCATTAAGTAAAGTTGTATGTCTTGTGTTTGGCACAGCATGCACAAATGGAGCCTTTGCAACATAAAAACCAATCAACTTATTTCTAATCTATCCACCTGGGAAAAAATGTTTTTTCAATTCAACTACATCTTATCACTATAAAAAGAAAAGGTGCTTTAGTTCCTTCTTGAAATGATCTGTTTTCATGTGAATTTTTTACTTTCTCATCACCGTGCCTAACTTCTCACTATGTATCAATCAACATCCGGCGATTCACAAATGATATTTTTCAGCGAAGTATTGTATATAAGTGAACAAGTGTCTGGGAATTTACTTTCGGAAAGTGATGCATTAAGTTCATTTACTCGAGTAGAAAATGCTGAGAAGTATTTTGCAACAAATGTATCTTGTTGGAGGGAGAGATGTATAAATAAATTATTTGTCGCTTAAGTTGTTACTTAAACTTGCAATGCAGTGTTATTTTAAAACTCAAGCATTCGAACGTAATAGATCATTACTTTCTGTACTTTCGTGTTTTATGCAGTAGAAACCGCTCGAAACACGCCTCGTGTTTATATTTTTAAGGTCTGCAGTAGTTATTTGCTTTTGTTACTTCAAGTTCAACTCATAACCACTTGTTTACTTTGGCTATTTATAATACAACTCATTAATATTTGTTCACTTAAGCAAATCACACAACAGCTCTCGTATTACCTATAGAATATTCGTGTTTGTTTATTTTCTGTGCTTTGATATTTTATTTTATAGCTTACAGTAGTGAGGTATTTTGAAACGTGCTTTATGTTGATATTTTTAAGGTCTACATCCGATAGTTATTTGCTTATTTTTGTTACTTCAAGTTCAACTCGTAACCATTTGTTTACTTTCGCTAATTATAATACAACTGATTAATATTTGCTCATTTAAGCAATTCCCACAGCAGCTTTGGTATTACCCAGAGAATATTCGTGGGTGGAGTGGTAGCATCCGCAACGTTAGGCCGCCAAAGCGATTGTTTACGCCAAATCAAGATGGCGGCCGATGTAAGCAATTCCAAGATGGCCGCCATATACAACGTGAACCTTTGCATACACTGCATAAATAATAATAATTTGTTTAAAAATTAAGAAAAAAGCAATATAAATTTCACTTGAAAATTTTCTAATATTTCAGTCTGGTTTTCTCCGAACATGTACGCAATTTTGCGTCAATTTCATCCTAGTTTTGTCACTTAAAAAAAAAATATTAAATAAAAAAATTATAATTGTTAAAAATAATAATAATAATAATTTTAAAAAAAAACGTGATTTTTTTTTAAAACGTCCGGATTTTTATCAATTTTGAATTGGAAACTTTGCAATGCATAGAAAATTTAAAACAAGAAATCTTTTTTTAATAAGGTAGTTCTTTTCTGTGATCATAATCCACACAAAGGTTTTTGATGAGAAACCAAAAATCTAAAAATTCTTCTGCTATCCATAAGTGTGAAAAAATATTTTTTCACAATTTTTCTAGCAATAAGCATTATGTGAGCAACTCAATGGGGATATTCCAGGTTATAGAGCCATATATGGAAAAGCAAGACAAATATTTTTATTGTAACGACTTTACAAGAGGAAATTGTTTTTTAGAGAAGTCAAAGCGTATTGCGCTTAAGGTTTCAATGCGTTTAAACCAGTATACCGGGAGAAATTTGTTTGTAGATAAGTCACAGCGTATAACGCGCGATCCCCGCCTGCCGGCTACCTCGCCGCCCCTCCGGGGCCGGCGAGGACCTTTCACCGTTGGCTTCCATGCGTATAAGTCACCGTATTGGGTGCCCACCCAAGCATAGTCCAGTGTTTGTAATATAACCAAAAGCTAAACAAAAATCAAACTTACCCTCATAGCCGGGTCCTTGAAATTCTGACAATGGTTAACAGTCATATGCTCGAATCGATAACCCTTGAACTCTTTGTCCTTCGGGTATTGATACCAGCATATGACTTCCAATAGTCAGAAATATTTGTAGTTCCTTGCAAAATTCAGCTCTGAATTACCTCAGCCAAAACTTTCTGGTTCCTATTTTTCACCTCAACCATAAAACATTTATCCGTCCCTCGTTCAAGTCCTCCAAACACCCATTTACCCTCCAATTTCTTACTCCTGTTATACTTTCTTTTGCCAAATTTTTGTCCTATCTTTCTACATTTCCACTCCTACCTATCACCAGCATCCTTTCTCAATGTTAAAATCATATCATTCTCACATGAAAGACATTTCACCTTCTTCCCAATCAAGCTACTACATGTTTGCAAAAAAACAAACAAAAAAAAAACATTTTCTAACGTTCAATAACACTATCCACTGCTATATCAAATCAACTAAGGGGAAATGAGCAACCAAAAGAGGAAAAAAATTCTAAATTCCAATCTGCAATTTCAAAAATCAAATTTAATCCAAATTTTTTTTCGAAATTTTAATTGAAATTTAAATAAAGTGACAAATTTAAAAAATTGTAACTTACAATCTGCTTTTCAAACTTATCCTAAAAATTTTGAAAATTAATAAAACAAGTCGATTTTATAAATCAAGAGCAAAATTCATATGCACCCAACAATTTCAAAGACTGTCTAAATTTTAATTCCGTTCTACATTAAAAATAAAAGTGGAAAAGCGTATTTTCTTCCTTAACCAATCATGAGACCCGTTTATTATCGTCAGGAGAAAATATCTAGGGTTGCCTTAAAACTAAGAAAAACAGGAAGGTTACCACAATTGGCAATACATCGCTCGAAAGTTGTAACGTATCGGATACTACATACCATCCTATTCGTGTTTCTTATAATAGATGTCGCGAGAAACGCCTTACATTGATATTTTTAAGGAATACAGCTCATAATTATTTGCTTATTTGTATTACTTCAAGATCGACAAATTAGCTAGTTTTTACTTCCGCTATGCTATCTTATAATACAACTCATTACCATTTCTTAGCTTTCGCTACTTCTAATACAACGCATTACTGTTTGCTTACTTTAAGCTGCTCACAACAAAGAATACTCATATACCAAGATAATTTTCGTGATTGTTCACTACATTCTCTGCTTTCATATTGTATTTCATAGCCTACAGTAGCGTCCATACAAAAATGTCTCATGTTGATATTTTTAAGGTCCATACAACTCATAATTACTTGCTTTTCTGCATAAAGTTCGAGTCAATCCTATTTTTTCTTACTTCAGATAACAGATCTCGTATTCCCAGAGAAGGTTCAATTCTCAAAGGCAGCTGGAGTGAAAATTCTCTGAAATTTATTCGGGATGGCGAAACCAGAATCTTAAATTTCTCTACGAAACTGCACGATATCCAGTTTCTCCAGATTCCAATAAACTTCAGAAAAAAATCATAAAATAAATTTTGTTTTCTAATGAATTATAAATTGGAGAAAGTCTCACATCGTAGTTTATTATGAAAAAGTTCGTGCGCTACACATATTTGCTTACATTTATCATGGCTGTAGCAGAGAAAATATAACAGGGTTCACATTCTTCAAGCAAAAGAAAAATTTGGGTATTTTAAAGGTCTCTTCAAGGCTATTTTTCATTTTTAAGATTATTTCATATAGATCGCAATAGATTTACCCGTGAAATCACAGATGAAAAACTTTCACTAATGCTAGGTTCAGCTCTCACTAACCCAATTTTATAAACATCTATAATAATGCCCGTGATTTTTAATGAAACTTGAGCTTCGACAGGTCCATGCAGGTGTAATAAATATGCAGTATTCTTGCAAAAAATTAGTTTTTTTAAAGGAGTTTTAGGAAATATTAAAGTTTTTATGCGCCCTTAAAAACTAATACGAAAATTCAGGCTTTTTTAAGAGTACCCTGTATATTTTCTGTTAGAACTCTACCATGAGACAGTAGACTAACTTCTATGCTGGTAAATAAGAGATCCAAATTAGGTTTTGAAAATATTATAAATCAAAGACCTGAAAAGCTAAGGTTTTAATACCATTTATTCCGGCAAAATGAAGCACTTTTTTCAAGTAACACTTTAAACGAGATGGCGATTGATCAGATAGAACACCTACGTTTACCAAAACAGATTGAAAAATGCACATGAGAATATTTCACTAACACAAATTTTCAAACACACACTACTCTAAGTTTCAAATAACATTTATTCCGACAAAATGTAGCACCAGTTTCAAGTAACACATAAAAAGGCAAACACATACAAACACAAATTTTCCCTATCCTACAATTTTAATAGCATTTATTCCGACAAAATGTGAAGCACCTGTTTCAAATAACACTTCAAACGAGATGACAATTGATAAGATAAACACTTATGTGTATTGAAGGATTATGAAAATTTTTCATGTGCATATTTCACAAACATAAATTTTCACAATCCTAAGGTACTAATAATATTTATTAGGACAAATGAAGCACTTGTTTTAAATAGCCCTTGAAACGAAATGGCAATTGATCAGACAAAAGACTTAAGTATCCAAAGGAGATCGAAAAAATTCCATGTAAATATTTCACAAACACAAATTTTTACAATCAGTTAAGGTTCTAACAGTATTTATTCGGACAAAATGAAGCCCCTGCTTCAAATATAAAACTTGAAACACAAACGTACTCCAATTTTCTGTATAACATTTTAAAACGTTCTAATAACTTTTATTCCGGCAAAATGTGTGTGTGTGTGTGTAGTACCAGTTTCAAATAACACTTCAAACGAAATTGCAATTGATCAGACAAAACTCTGAGGTGTCCAAAGGGGATTGAAAAAATTTCAAGAGACTATTTCACAAACATAAATTTCTATAACCCCATGGTTCTAATACCATTTATTCCGAGAAAATGAAGCACCTGTTTCAAATATAACCCCCCCACACCCACACACACACACTTAAATTCAAACTTACACTAATTTTTATTATCCTCTAAAGTTCTAATAATATTCCGGCAAAATGCAGCACCAGTTTCAAATAATACTTTAAACGAGATGACGGTTGATATGGTAAAGCGCTTTTGTATACTAAAGAAGGATGGAAATATTCCGGTGACCACTTTACACAAACAAATTTTTACAATCCTAAGGTTCCAATAGCATTTATTCCAATCAAATGAAGCACCTGTTTTAAATAGCACTTGAAACGTGATGACAATTGATCAGATAAAACAATTAAGTGTACCAAAGGAGGTTGAAGAAATTCAAAGCGAATGTTTTACAAATACAAATTTTCACCATCCTTAGTTTTATAAAATGTTATCGTGACCTAACATGAGAATCTGCAGCAGCTGGAAAGATGGCACAATTGTTTTTATTTCTTTAAAATAACAATTAGCGTCTGGAGGTCTCCGCTAGCTTTTTCTTAAACCGTCTCTCCCGTTCTGAATTAAAATACATTAATATTCAAAGAAGAAATTCCAGTGTTATTCAAATGAAGACTGCTGTCTTTCATCTACAAGGCCATATTCTTTCGCCATTTAACGAACCACACAGTTCAACATATAGTCAGTCTAATACAGGTTACCAGTTGACGTGACCACATTTGAAAGCATCGGAAGAAACGTCA
The DNA here is from genome assembly GCA_947359465.1 of Metellina segmentata. NCBI lineage: Eukaryota > Metazoa > Arthropoda > Arachnida > Araneae > Tetragnathidae > Metellina > Metellina segmentata. The sequence continues at coordinate 136,655,792 of OX375872.1, read as the reverse complement.
GTCAAGCACGTAATCAGAAAACAATTTCGGAGTGGCTCAATCTTCGCTATCTAGCATTTCTGACACATTCGAATCGCCATACCGTGCTACTTTTTCTACTATTTTCAAACATATACGTATGTTTGTTTTTACCTACTCTTGATTGGTTAATAACATTTCAAACTTTCGATGGAAACCAACTACGTACTTTTATTGTTAATTGTTTTAACATCTAAAATGTTTCGGGAGTGGCTAAGGCTTTCATTACTTCATCTTTCACGTGACTACTAGCAACCCCCCTTAGTTAGCAGGGGAAGGCGTGGCTCAGCGGGTTTGCTCACTCCGTCAGCAAACATAGAGGAAATACTAAAGTAGAGTAAGCAACCACCATTTATATTATATGACGAGAGAGGACGACCATCCATCGATTCATCTGATTAGCCGTGTAACATAGTAGAAGACTTAGGAGATTTCACTATTTTTGCTATTATTCTATTGAAATATGCCATTCACACATCTACCCTCTAACAAATATTATATCACCAAAAAGGTCGATGAGGTGCTAAATCGGCCAACCAAGTCAATTTTCCACAGAGCAGTCACGTGTCTACTAGTCGACATGTTGGCCACACTTCTTGAAGTTCTTCTCAATAGCAATGCTCAGTCTACATATATGTCACGTCTATGCTAGCAATCTGCGAGATGAATTCGACCAAAAGAGGGGGGTTTGATTCCTGTAACTTACACTGGATGTATATCTCTCCTCTATGTCAGTAAAGCTTTCCTTGTGTGTTTGAGTATGTTCATTACTTAACGTTGTTTTTGGCACAGCACGCATAAATATGGCTTTTGTGCCACAAAAACCAAACAATCTATTTCTAAACTATCCACTTTTAAAACCCGAGAAACAATTATTTCCAATCCAACTCCGTCTCATCATTATAAAGAGAAAAAGTTCTACAGTTCCTTCTTGAAATGATCATGTAGTCGTTTATGTCAGTAATGGCGTACATCCTCTTTCATTTCCGATTTCAAATGAATTTTAAAAAGACTTAAAGAGTCCTCATTTTGTTTGCTAAGCCAGACATCGAAGCTGCACGTTTAAAGATCTTTCTATAGTGACGAGTTATTGGGAATGGCATTTGAATTCACGACGAGTAAACAAGGTAATTCCATTGCCGTCTATACGATCGAAACGAGACTGAAGATAATTGACGACTTTTCGAGAGTCCAAGTGAAGAGTTATCGACTTATACAAGTGTACTTATTAAGGATTTTCTCGCAGTACCCCATTTAGTACTATTTATCATAACGATGTAGTACTTGTAGAGATAAAAAATATCCAGAAATAAAACTCTTTTCCCACACAAAAACAAACACTTTTCAGCTACCACATAGTGAATACAAATTCAGTGATAAAAATAATCTCACAAAAGTAAGTTTCCATACACAATAAATAGCAAAACTTTTCCAAAACTTTAAACGCTGTTGTTCTAAAGAAATGAGTATTCAAAAAAATTTTATGCCCACATTAATAAAAAATATTTATGATATGTAGTTGATGAATTCGTGAATAAAAATCCCAGCTCTACCAGAAACAACATCAAAGCTATAAAATGTGAGAAAATGTTAAAAAATCTTAATTTTTTGGCATTTTTGTTTTTTACATAATATATGCAGCTGATTAAACAGTACCTCTCTTTAGAGTAATAAAACTAGCATAATATATCGAAAGAACTCGAAAGGGCTATAAGTAGAATGTTTAAAATATATATTAGTTTATCAAACAAAGGATTTCATAGAACATCTCAAATAGAGAGTAATAAAACTAGGGGCTTTATTTTGAATGTTTAAAATATATTTACGTTTATATCAAAGAAGGGATTTCATTTAAAGAGTAATTAAACTAGTAGGTATATATCGCAAGAACTAGAAAGGTTATAATCTGAATGCTTAAAATATATCCGATTGTCAAAGTAGGGATTTCATAGGACTTCTCATATAGAGAGTAATAAAACTAGTATGAATATATCCGCAAGAACTCAAAAAGTTGCAATCCGAATAACTAAAATGTTCGATTGTCAAAGTAGCGGTCAGATCTGAAGAATAATGCTCTCTATTGATTGCTAAAAGCAACAAGTGGTTACGAGAAACCAAAGCTAAAGTCAACATCTGGACTCCATCCAAATGCCAAGTTTGTGAAGAATCATTATTCCTCATATGAATAAAGCAGTTTAAATAAAATCTTACCAGTAACCTAGATTTTTAAATCCAATTAAGTTACGAAAAAATAAAAACAATTTTAATCACGCGTGCACTTATTTCTCAAGTCACGAGTATCAATTTTTTTGAAAGGATTCGAATTAATTCATTTAAATGAACATGAAGGAAGGATTTTGTCTTCTTTTTAAAACATCCCTTTTTCATCAAAAATTACTTTGAATAACATATTAAAAGTAACGTATTTCTTTTAAATCAAGTAAAATTTAACCATTAACTTTTTTATCAAAAATTATATTTAACCATACACATTTTTATCAAAAGTTATGTTTAACAAATCACTTTTTTATCAAGTTATAATTAACAAATCACTTTTTTTATCAAGTTATAATTAACAAATCACATTTTTATCAAAAGTTATACTCTTAACTTATAACGTTTTATTAACATAGAAATACTATACTTATTTAAAAAGTCACAAATAAGTATAATAACATTTATGTAAAAACTTTTAAATTCAGATAAAATGAAATATACATAAATATCAGCTCTGACAAAAATAAAAGCAAATATCCAAAATAACAATAAAACAAAAATACTTTGGGCTAAGCTCGAGATTTCCATTTATTATATATGAGAACTACATGGCGAAAAAATATAAAAAAATGATTTCTGTAAAAAAAATATATGCGTGAATTTATAACTGTTCCAACTATTTAAATCACGATGAAATAAAAATAATTTGGACGATTGATTTTCAATTTTTTATAGTTGCTATTTTATAGTCTATATATATATATAGTATATCATAATATGGTTTCGTCATCTGACCGTGATTCAAAATTACGAGTGGTTATCTTCGGATCTTTCCCTAGAGGATTGATCCCGGACAGTTGCCAATAGCCGTTGTGTTGCTCAAGCGTGACGTAAATTCAACTACCTATCTCAAAAAATTCTATAACGGTCTAAACTATTTAAATCACAAAAAAAATATAGGTAGTTTTGACAGCGAGTGATTTTTATTTATTATAACAGAACGGCACGGCGAAAAATATAAATTTTGTTATTAAATAGCTTCCGTGTCATGGCAAAAGCTGTTAAGTCAGAATTTTGGATGAGTTCAAACGAGTAAAGGGCATCATTAATTCAAAATATAGCATAACGTTCTTCAAATAAAAACTAAATGAAACCACTAATCTATAACTTACAATTATTTATACCATGGCATGCTTCTTTTTCGTTATTTGAGAGAAAGAGAGAAATAGTTAACTTAAAATTTTCGGAGCAATCACCATTTTAACATAACACGGAAGATATTATGCGTGCGTGTGTTCATATATTTGCAGTTCAAAATATTCGAAGGAAAATCTACCAGACTACCAGGCTAGTGTTTAGATGAAAATAGTATTGAGTGTCGGAAATTCCACACAATGTAAGATAAGATTAAATAACTATCATCAATCAGTTGGAACAACAATTCGTCCAACCCTAATTTTGGAACCTCTTTCGGGAAACGGAAGGTTTTCGATTTTTACTCTCCGTCTTTCCTAACGAAATTTAAAATATTTTTAACACTGAGCCCGTGATTCTCAACTTCCGTTTCACAGTTGCAATTTGAATATAAATGGAGTAATTTGAAATCAGAAAAACTTCATTTAAATACAGAAAGAGAAATGTTCAGAAATCAAAATTAGTCATTTGACTATTTCCATTCGTTATTTAATGCCAGTGATTGCAAGGTTGGTATTAGCTTTGCATCGACTTTCGAAAGTAAAGGACCGTTGGGATGAGTTGCTTTGTTTCATGGTATTTTAAGATATGTTGAACAGGATTCCAAATGATCGGTCGTATTTAGCTTTTAGATCTTGTCGTCACTTATGACGCTTATGTTTTCTGAATATTTTCGCTTGTATGACGCAAAATCCGATCAGTCGACCGCATATGCTTCTTTCATCTACTCCAAAATGTCTGCGAAACCAATAATCTGCGCTGCAAATTTAATAAAATGACCACGAAAACAGAATGTCATTTTCCTAGTCATTTAAAGTCTCACAAATAAGTCATCAAAGTCCAGGCCTAGTGTGGCCTAGTATACATATCCAAGTCAACGAAATCTATTTTTAAATTGCTCCAAATAGGGTATTCTGGTATCCGAGGGAAAATGTTTAGGTTCCATTGAATACATGGTGAAATGCTATGCCAGTTTTTTTGTGAACATTCATAAGTACACTTTTAAAGTTCAGGGAAACACTTAAAAAAGAGAAAAGGTTTGGGTGTCCATCTCATTTAGCTTTGTGTACCTAATTTCTAACCCTGTATGTGTTTTCGGTTGGTTGGGTTTTTATGGCACAAGGGCCTTACGTGGCCAAGCTACGCCAAACACAAGACAACGTCAAGTAATGGACCTACACACACAAGGGAAAGTTTTAACTGACACAGCAGAAGAGAGAAATACACTCAGGGTAAGTTATAGAAATCGAGTCTGTGCCGCATACAACGCGTAGGTTGCTAGTGCAGATGGCAAACCCACTGAGCAACTCTAATAAAAATTGTTGTTATCCCACAACCCCACACAAACTGACTAAATAACCACATCTATGGGTTGAAGGCCACCAGGATAGTTAAAAACTAATATAAAAACCAGGCCATTTTCAGGCCCGTGGGAAATTGCAAAATTTCGAATGACATCAATTAAGGAAACTTTATTTTCGTAACACCAAGAACGTTTCGGGGGTGCAGAACAGGCCCCTCGAGTTCACTCCTCCGAAAACGTCCCCGTAATGGCGAAAGAAATCGATATGCTGAAATTTCCCCGAAATGCGAACCATCCAGATTGAGTCTTTTCGAGCGAAAAAGAGCAGAATGAGTTCACCATGACTATTCATTTCAGCGCAGAGGAGGTAGTCAAAAGGAAAACGCCGACGATAGAGGGTGGAAGTGAAGTGGGGGGATTTGTTTGGGTTTTTACGAGAGGGGGACTCGGGGTCGCAGCGGATTCCTGCATTCCAGTGGTACTCCCTGTTTTGGTAAATGTCATAATGCCATCCGTCTTTCTCATATTTGGGGGTGTGGACGCAACGCCCTGAAAGTTCTTGCCAGGAAACTACAGGGGCCTAGGAGAGGCACGCCGGAAACCTGCGCTTGTTGATGCCATCGTGAAATGTTAAAAAATATCTTCAAAAGCATATGAATATGCGTGAAATCAATAACTGGCCTTGTTGCATACAACTGATTCTGTGTTGAGTTTGAAAAAGAAATACATTTACTCACGTTTAATCAATCGCCAAGAGACTATAAAGAATAACTTACTACTCTTGGCTGCATACAACTGATTCTATGTTATGAAGGAAACAAAAAAGAAATAACATTGATAAATATCGCAAAAGAATATAGATATGCGTGAAATAACTAACTACACTTGGCTGCATACAACTGATTCTAAGTTATGTATGAAACAAAAAAAGAAATGCATTAACCCATGCTTAATCATGAGAAATGTTTTAAAATATCGCAAAAGAATATAGATCATCGTTGAATGGTTAAAAACCACACCAACTCGTTAAAGGTTTTTTTTTAACGGCACCGACGGTATTTTTTTATTGATAAAACATATATATACCGTTCAAAGGAATTTAGTAATGTACGTGGAATAAGTTCTCTTAACTTCCGCTGCACAGTTGGTTCTAAGGTATAAGTTTTGAGAAACAGAGAGAGATTAAACGTAACCACATCATTATGGTCAAAAAAATACCTTCATAAGAATCTGAGGGCATTGTAGATATTTTTGAAAACGGTATCATTATTAGGGAAACCGAAACACATTTAGCGAATTTGATAATATCAAGATAATGATTTTATTTCTATATCTACAAGAAAATGATACGAGATTTTTCAAGAGAAAACATCACAAATGCAAGAAAACGCACAATTAAAAGAGTATAGAATGTGTAATAAAAATAGCTTTTACATAAAAAATGTGTCGAAAAATAATAGTAACATATTAACAATATGTGAATTCATTACTTCAAATGGGTGTTTAAGGAACGGGATAAAGAAATAAAACCAAAACTCACTTAAAATTAAATTAAGTTGAATTTGAAATAAATAATATGTGTTCAATTAAACAACTATTAATTCCATTTTATTTCAGAATAACTGAACTCAGGCTAATCAGAAAGACACAAAATCATATTTAAGATTAAGAACAATTTATTTTGTGAATAAGCAATTTGCTTGTATTAAAACAGAAATATTGTCTTTTTGTCTCACGTAAATTCAATAGTAAATACTGGCAGATGATCACAAAATATATTTAAAGAAATATCTTTATTCCTTCGTTACAGCAATTAAATATCAAACTTTATTTCGGAAACGAGTGACAAAATCATACCAATAAAAATCATTATACTTTTGCCAAGCATTAAAGCAATATTTATTTACCGGTACATTAAAAAAATACTAGTTAGTCAACATTTCAAAAGCATCCGGTTAGAAAAGAACAAAAGAGGGGGACGAAACTTGTTTAAATGACTGCAATTTTCAAACTGACATTAATAGCAGCTTCAAAAAAACTCAGGTGAAGCCGAAACAAAAAGGAAAACCGAGTCCCTCTCACTTCGAATACAAATCAAAAGTTTCATCACTGAACTTTCCGAAAAATCTGTTAGCGTTGTTTACCCGATCGAAACAATGACATTCCCCCAAACTTTGTTGACATGTGCGAAACTTCCAAAAGTGGCGTAAAGTTCCGAACTCCGATACCAGGACTCGGTCGATGGAAATGACCAACTTCCGTTTGTGCGAGTCACTTCATTTAGATACATATCATCAAAGTTACCAAATAACTTACCCCAACTAGCGGCAGCGTACTTCAGCAACTGAGAGATGATGGTTGCCTACTCACTCCTCACATCCAGACGCTCAAACTTGCTTATCTTCAAGTTGATGCGGCCCTTGTTAAAAAAACGCTCGCCAAAGTCGCCAAGACGAAACTTTCCTGGAAGGAATGCGATGCAAAAGACTTGGCTACCCTAGACCTTTCGCGCCACGCAAAGAAACCGGAAAATATTATTGTCTGGAACTTACTTTTCACTGAGATGGGCCGGCAATTCAGGGTCAGTATACCCCTGAAGCTTGAAAGAAATTTCTTTAAATTCTTACGCGTTTTTGAGTCGGGTAATTTTTGCTTTGTTTCCTCTGGCTTTCCACTTTTTGGATCTCTAGGAAAGAATGTTTACGCGATTTCGGAGGACTGGTCAAAAGAATGTGGGAGAATAAGAACATTTGAGATTAACCTTTACAATTGCTAATTAAAATTGTGTTTGCACCTTCTGTCGATGTGGAATTGAGAAATGCGTTCTTACTCCAGCTCCCTTTTGCGTTTTTTGCTTATTTGTTAAATTATTTCGTTGATTGTGTTCTGAAGGTGAGCTATAAACAGTTAGGAACTCCGTAATTGATTTGTCCATTCCGTGATTGAACATTCCAAATGAGAAACTGGCCCTCCTGAAGCTTGAAAGAAATATTTTTTAAATTCTTACTTTTTTTTTTAAGTCGGGAAATTTTTTTTAGTTTCTACTGCACTTTTCGCTTTTGAACTTCTTGGAAAGAACACTAAAGGGATTTCGAAGGACTGGTCAAAAGAATGTGGGAAAATAAGAAAATATGAAATTAACTTCTTCCATTGCTAATTCGACTGGTTTTTGCACCTTTTGTCAATGTGGATTTGGGAAATGCGTTCTTACTGCAACTCCCTTTTGCGTTTTTTTGATTATTTGTTAAATTATTTCGTTGATTGTGTTGTGAAGGTGATCTATAAATAGTTAGGAACTCCGTAATTGATGTGTACGTTCCATGATTGAACATTCCAAATGAGAAACTGGCTCATTGAAGCTTAAAAGATGTATATTTTAATTTCTTACGGGTTTTTAAGGTATCCGGACACGTTTGAGATCCTTTATTTTAATGTGGTATACTAATATTTTAATGGTATTTTTATGTTTAATGTTATTAAACACTAGCATTGGGCGATAAATATTTTAAATTTCCAATAATAATTTTGTCAAACTGATGATTATGTATGAAATTTTAAAGAAATTTGTCAAAAACTTCAAATGTGCTACATAAAAATCTATTCAACCCATTTAGAAAATGATGCTACCAAAATAAACTAGAAACATTTTTCGAGGGAATGAACTAAAGTCAAAAGGATATTTAACTAAACAAAAATTTTACAAGGATCGAAAAATGAATACAAGATATTTGATAATTTTACAGTCCTCTTTCTTAAATATATGACCATAATTTTAAAACTTCAACTCAGCATAATTATTCTAGTTCATTCCCTAGACAATATTGTACAGAACAAGTTCTCAAAGTTTTACGAGAATCTATCAATAACTTTTTGTGTTCTAACATTTGAAGTGAGGAAATAATGCATAAAAATTAATTTAGAGTAAAAAATAGTTTGAAGTGTATCGTTTGCTCTCTCTTGCTTTTACTGTTTGTGTAAACAATTGTGTTCTTCACTTCTCTTTAAAAATGTTGACAATATTTCCAAAATAGAAACCATTTAAACATTGGAGAAACCTTTCTAAAATAATATTTACAAAAAAAGTAAGTTTAAATTTTAAATTTCGACAGGATTTTGGTCTTTTCCGGTTTTTCTATACCTACTTCCGGTTTTCCCAACTTGATTAAAATCTTAATATCTCAGCAACTAATTAACTTAGAGAAAAAATCAAATATGTTTCGGAAAGTCAAATAAGATCAAAAATTGTTTTTTAACTTTTCGTCAAAAATGATAATTTTAACATGTTCGGATACCTTAAGTCGGGCAATTTTTGCTTTATTTCCTCTGCGCTTTTCGCTTTCAGGGTTTCTAGGAAACAAAACTAACGCTATCTGTTTGTTTCGAGATTTCTGAGGACTGGTCAAAAGAATGTGGGAAAATATGAAAGCGTGGACTAATTTTGCATTACTAATTCGACTTGATTTTTGCACCTTTTGCCAGTGTGTATTCGGGAAATGGGTTCTTATTCCAGTTCCCTTCTGTGTGTTCTTTACTTAATTATTAAATTATTTTGTTAACTATGATGTAAAGGTGAGCTACGTATAAACAGTTATGTACTCCGTAATTGATGCGTCCGTGCCGTGATTGAACATTCTAAGCGAGAAACTGGAGGGAAAAAACTTAATAGTAGCATAACCACAGGATTTTTATACGAAAGCGTTCCAATGGTAAAAAGGAACTCTTGACGTGAGTATATTTTTAACCCTCCAGGTGGTTTTCTCGACGAGGTATCTGGTCATGAGCAAAACCATCGACGGATCGTGATAGATGAGACATCACGTCATTAGAAAAAAATCTGACCAGATCTTGATCTCGTCATTTTAAGACAATGTTAATTTTTGACGATGTATCATGTCATTAGTAACATCTTGCTGGACGAGATATCTCGTCAAGTTGAAATCGGAACAGTTCTGAGGCGTGCATGAAAAGTCGATCTTTACACAAATGCTTTAGAACTGTTGTGTCTTATGATTTCAGAACTAGAACAAACATCCAGAAGATAAATATAGCATTGAGTAGAACAGGGGTTCGCAACCATTTAGTAACTGCGTACCACTTGAAATTTTTAGAAATTTTTGGCGTACCACCTGTCCTATATTTTTTTAGGAACAGATATCTAAAGTCAGAAAAGTGTCCAATGGTTTGTTTTATTTCAATAAAAATACTAAGAAAGCTTCATATTTTATAATTAATGCACTTGTATTTCGTATTAATGATGTCTTAATAAAGGAAAAATAAAACGATTATTAAAAATTACAGTTTTATTTTTTACTCACAGGTTTAAAAACAAATAATTTTAAATAATTAGTGCAAACTAAGCAAACAAAGATTAACAAAATCAAAAATCAATGTTTAGAGCGAAACTTGTTTGTCTTTTATTAAAATATCAATATCAGGAGCAATGGAGCTTAACTTCACTCTTCAGTCCTCTTCAACACTTACTCTGTTTCTATATTTATTTATTTTTATATACAAAAGTTCAGAAAAACCACTCTCACACAGGTAACTAGTAACAAATGGCATAAGAAATAGCATAACGTGGTTGTACATACTAAAAAATTGAACAAACTTCGTAGAATATTTGGGTTGCTCGTATCATCCTTGCGTACCACCTGAAACGTTGCCGCGTACCACCAGTGGTACGCGTACAACCGGTTGGGAATCCCTGGTATAGACAATGAAGATCCGCACCTGACATGACTTTCAGACCGAGTCCGTAGGCTCTCTGAGCGCGGGGGAGGAATCCGCAATTTGCCGTAATTCTACGGATCTGGGCGAGTTTTGGGCCAGTGTAACTTTGGATTGCGTAACTGGTGTCATTCGAAAGCTACCGAGCATCGCTACAATCACAAGCTTTTTATTCATCAAAGTATATTTAAATATTAATATCAAACTTCACTTTAATCGTTCAAACTGTAAATTAATTTCAGAATATTCGTACAACAAACAATCGTTCAAACTTGCTTGTCTGCTTCATTATTTCCACAGTCCAACATCAGGCCCGATTATTCACGTCAAAACTTCGGTCTGTGTCCTCGATACTACCTTTCGAGGGTTGATCCCGGACCGTCACAATAGCCCGTTGTGTTGCTCCAGTGCGACGTTAATTAACTATCTATCTACCTAACTCGACACGACCTACCAATTTTTACACAAAGTTAAGATGTTATCAGATTTTTAAAAAAGACTGTGGGTTAATTTTAGTTGACAAACAGGAATTTTAAAAGGATTACAATGAAATGAGAATAAAAGGCGTGGAACAAGAATGACAAACAGTTTGAGTGGTCAATTCTAAGTGGTCCTCCCGGCCTTCCATAATGACCTTCTATTCCTCCCCTATACACACTCTAAGACAAAAAAAAAAGCTACATCTAGAAGTAGTAGAAAGGTATAAATGAAATCTGGAGGAGTGGTACATCTGTGTTGGAGATGCAAATGATCAAATTTTCAGAATCGTTTGAGCATGCGCCACGCGCAGGGCAGCTCTCAAACACGCTGCATACCGGGGGCATAAAAGGACATCCAGTATCACAACAAATTCATTTCGACTCATGCTGTTGTGTTGGTTACATATATTCTCATTGAAATATACCTCGAAAAAAGTTCGTAAGCAATTTAAGCAACTGGGAAAGTTTGACAAAGGCCGAGTAATTGGCCTCCGAGAAGGTGGATGGTCTAATCGACGAATTGCGCAACATATTGGTTATAGTGATGATGCTGTTGCAAGCTGTTGGCAGCGGTGGATAGAACAAGGCACATGCCAGCGTCAACCAGTCTCAGGAAAGCTTAGAGAAACCGGACCGAGAAAGGATCGACGTGTTGTCAGACATGCGCGTACTGATCCAACAGCTACTGTTGCAGACATCAGACGGGCAGCGGGAACTTCTCTCGATCATCTCGATGATCCAATAAGTGATCGCACCATTTGTCGACGGCTTCACGACGTGGGACTAAACTCACGTAGACTGTTACGACGACTGTCTTTAACAGCATTGCATCGCCATCATCTGGAATGGTGTCGTGCCAGACGGGCATGGGGCGTCGAATGGCATCGAGTGGTCTTCACTGACGAATCCCGCTTCCGACTGGTAGAGACGACAATCGAATCAGTGTGTGGAGGCAACTTGGTCAGAGCCAAGATTCACGGTTTGTTGTGCAGCGTCAAACGTCCAGAAGACCTGGTGTCATGGTCTGGGGTGCAATTGCGTATGATGCCAAATCACCTTTGGCATTTGTTACAAGCTCTTTGACTGGTCAGCGTAACGTACAAGAAATTTTACAGCCAGTTACGCTCTCATTCCTGAACATTCCAGGTTCACCTGCTTTTTCAACAAGACAATGCTCGACCCATATTGCTGCTGTCTCTAGAGCTTGTCTACTACACAACGATATCTTACCATGGTCGCCATACTCAACGGACCTGTCCCCGATCGAAAATCTATGGGATGCCATTGGACGAGATGTCACCACTACACCTGCACCGCGTAATCTGCTGGAACTACGTGATAGGGTTCAAGTAGCATGTGATGGACTGTCGCAGGATTTCATAAAGAGCCTGTATGACTCAATACCAAGGCGCTTGGCACGCTGCATTAGGAATAATGGCCGTCATATGTTAAACTGAATGATACCACTTTCTTTAATTTTTCTCAATAAAGTTTGCATATTTCAGTCTCAAATTTTAATGATTTACTCATTCATAAGCACTTTACCAACCTTGTAAATTTCATTGCATTCTGACAATTCCTTCTAGGTGCAACTTTTTTGTCTTAGAGTATATTTAAGGACCGTGGTAGCCCGGTTGGAAGAGTAACGTATTAGCAACCGGGGGGTCGCGAGTTTGAATCCAAGGAAAGACCGTCGTGTAGATAGGGGACTCATGCACGTTAAGTCCATCGTGACCTCAAATCTCCTCACGTTGGCTTGGTAAGGAAGTTTGGAGAGTGGGGTGCCAGCTCATGTAAGACCTCGTCTTCTGACAGAGGTTTAAAATTATGTGGTATTTTCTTCGGTCCTGTCCCTTCAGATTTGATTTACCGTCGCCATTAACCCGTTGTGTGCGCTCCAGAGTGACGTCAATTAAATACGTAAACGTACCCATTCATATATTTAATTAATCTTTCTAGTGTTTCGACGAGATACCTCGTTCTAGATTTGGTTAATTTTGTGTAGGACGAGATAACTCGTCGATACGAAACTGCCCTACTACTCCAAGGCGAATGAAGAACTTAGCAGGAAAAATATTTTGTACACTGTCCAGAACTGGGGACAGTTTTGAACTGGTTTTTGCATCAGAGGCTGTCCACTACCGGGCAGTTTTCGACGTGAAGATAAACCACCAGAAGGGTTAATATTCAAGATAAAAAATTTATATCATATATTATTCCGGCCAAATGCATTGCGATATAAACTTTCATTACTATCGACAGGTTGGTTAGACTAATAGGTATTCACATCCATAAATATCGAAAAATAATCTTATAAAATCGATTGAAAATTTAACATACAGTGTATTCAAAAAGTTCCAGGACTGATCATACGCAAACTATATAGCACGGAGGATATTCTTACATTTGATATTAAGCTTCTACATAGTCTCCTCCCAGTTCAATACAACGCTTCGAACGAGTATTTTTACAGGTCCATAAACGCCTTCTGGAGCGCTTCCACTACAACTCTATAGAGTTCCGATGTCACAGATGCTTCTATCTCCTATATCGACTCCAACCGCTGCCCCTTTATCTTCAATTTCAACTTGGGGTATAAAAAATAGTCCGGGGGACAGATCTGGTGAGTACGGGGATGGTCGATGCTCACAGCCTGCCTTCTCGCTAAATACTGCTGCACAATGATGGATTTGTGAGTCGGTGCATTGTCGAGCAAGAGGCACCAATTTCCACTGTCCAACAAATCGGGCCTCACGTGCCGCATTACTTTCAAAAACCGATCCACAACATCTTTGTAGAAAGTCCCAATCACAGTGGAACCTTGGCGAAGAAATTGTCAACATTTTCAACATTTCGGCTTGAACATGGATGACCTGATCTTTCATCGTCTTCGGTCCAGTCTCTTCCAGCTTTAAACCTCGAAAACAACTCATATATTCGTGAATGACTCATAGCATCGTCACCATACGCAGTTTTAATAATTTTATATGTTACTGTGGCTGATTTTCCAAATTTGAAACAAAATTTGATGTTTGTTCGCTGTTCCATTTTTTTAGATGACAACGACGCACACACACGCTTTATGCAAATGAACGCTGTCAATTCGGAACTAGTCAACAATTAATGCAACCACTTGAGACGCGTGGCTGAAAGTCGTTGCTATGTCATGTTGATACTCCGGTTTTGCAGAGATAGCGCCATCTGTTCATTTATTTTTATCAGCGGGAGTCCTGGAGCTTTCTGAATAGACAGTGTATACTAATTGATAGCGGAATATCCAATTCAAGATTGTAAACAGAAATTGTAGAACAAAAGTGGTTCAATATTTTCAGTGATTTAAGGAAAAAATCGTTCTTCCGAACCTAAATAAGATCTTAGATTTTGTTCTCAGTATCCCAGGTTCCAATGTTCTACTGAAAGACTTAATTCACTGATGAACAATAAATGGACTGACCAGAGAAAAAAAAACAGCATAGAAAAAGCCCCGTTAATGGTGGAAAGCAACTGACTATAGTTCTGAAGAGTATGAGAATACGAATAATTCTTAGTAAACTAACTCTCAGGGGACACATACACTCATTGGAATAAAAATTTGCGCACCAAGAAAAAGTTGTCAAAATGAAACGAAATTTTACACATGTAAGTACTACTTTGATATAAGTAAGTGATTAGAAAGTCAAAGAAAAAGGATCATTTATTGCAGAAAAAAGTAAAAATGAACGGAAATTTTAGTACTCTGTTGGACCCCTTCTAGCGCGAATGCACGATGCGATACGAGCGGGCATTGAGGTATACAAGTTCCGTATGATGTCCTGAGACATCTTGTTCCACAGTTGCTGTAAACGCGCTTCTAGTTCGACTAAACTCGTAGGATGTCCAACTTGCCGTCCCAAATGATCCCAGATTTGCTCCATTGGTGACAAATCTGGGGATCGAGCAGGCCAGGGAAGGGTAGTAATGTGGCGGAGGCAGTCTTGTGACATCCTTGCTGTGTGTGGCAGAGCATTGTCTTGTTGAAAATGGCTTCTGGGAGCCCTGCCGTGAGTGGCATCACATGTGGCTGAAGGATGTCATGGACGTACCGCTGGGCTGTCATTGTGCCATGAATCAATATTATGGGTGACCGTGTATTGTAAGCAATGACACCCCATACCATCACACCAGCTGTGGGAGCGGTGTGTCGCTGTGAAACGAAGGCAGGATTGAGGCGTTCACCACGGGGCCACAGACGAACACGATTGTCATCACTGCTCAAATTGAATCTATATTTGTCGCTGAAGACGACCTGGTTTCATTCCGTTGCAGTCCAACCCCATCGTGCACGACACCACTCCAAACGGAGGCGTCGGTGGGTGGTTGTCATTGGCAGCACACGTAATGGGCGCAGCGATACCAGATGTCCTTCAGCCAGGCGCCTTGCGATGGTTAGGGAAGACAAAGGGGCCCGTAGTGAAGGTGCTGCCTGTGTCTGGATAGCGGCCAATGAGGCAGTTGGCTCTACGCGTGCGTTTCGTATGATGTGACGGTCTTCTCGACGACTAGTCTGTCGAGGGCGTCCTGAGCCTGGTCGCCGTGTAAATGACGTCTCTTCTGTTCACTGGTCCCAACACCTCCTCACAGTAAAATCAGAACTGCCTACTTGACAAGCTACTCGCAGAGCTGACCACCTGAAAATAGACTAATTTTTCTTCAATTTTTGTCGAAAAAACGGGACGAATTTTTGCATTTGATAGAAACAAGTATCGCCGCTGAAACATTACCGCCACCTACATTTAGCTTGAGAGAAAAGGTCTCTCATTCTGAATTTAGGCACTGAGAGCAAGAATCGCCCTAGAGATAGAGGATAAGCAAGAATTGCCTACTTGCAATTGAAACACAGTCAAAAAACGTATTTCTGAGAAAATGGAAATTCCAGTCGTTAATTTAAACTTACTAAGTGGGTTTCTCAAGAAGGCCTCTCATTCAGAATTGAGCAAGAACTGAGCAATGAGAGCAAGATCCGCCCTAGATAGAGGAGAAAAGCAAGTTTTGCCTACATGCAATTGAAACACAGTCAAAAAACGTAGCTCTGTGAAAATGGAAATTCCAGTTGCTAAGCTAAACTCACTAAGTGGGTTTCTCAAGAAGAAATATTTATCTTCCTGCAATGAAGAAATGACATAATCGACCCTTCAACAGTCTTAACATCACCACATTCAGGTCTAAAAAAGTTAGCAAACGTATTTTGAAAAGTTTGACTTTGTGCGCTTGTAAGCTCACGAAATACGCTTTTTTAATCAATGGGCTCACCTATGGGGGCATATGATCCTCAGAATCAAAGAAAAGATGGCCTCTCTCTGATGATAAAGTTCAACCGTATTATCTGTCCGACGAGCGGTACCAGCGAGTCGCCGACCGATGTAATCACAGACTTGCTCAATGGGTGAAATATCCGGGGAACGTACAGACCATGGAAGAAGCGGAACATGTCGTGCACTTGTACATTCCGAGGAACATGTGGAGAGACATTGACCTTGCTGAAATACAGCTTCGAGAATGCGTTGTAGGAGGGTAGGACTTGCAACTTCCCTGATGTAGCGCCCGCTCTTCAGGGTCCCCACAATTTGGAGCAGGTGGGATCGCCCATGATATCCAATAGCGCCCCAGACCATAACTCCAGGCGTTCATCCAGTATGGCGCTAAATAAGACACTGCGGGAGAAAAAGTTCACCTCTGTAACGTCTGACGAATACGAGTCCATCGCTATAGTCGAGATTCTAGCAGGACTCATCTTAGAAAATGACTTGTTGCCAATTGTTATCCCATGGGCTGCGTTGGTGAGCCCATTGAAGTCAAAGGTGTCGGTGGTACAGCGTCAAGAGAGTCCCTCGTAGAGAAATCCTTGCATGTAGTCCATGGCGCAGCAGACGTCGACGAACCGTGGTGGCAGACAATGACACACATGTAGACGTGCTCCAATGTTGTTTCAACGCACAAGAGAACACTGTACGGTCCGTCACTGCCATGCGGATGAGGTGTCTGTTGTCCCTTGATGACATCATATTACGTGGCCCACTGCAGGGGTTTCGGCTTGTCCGGTTCACCATGGTCCACCTCTTCCACACACGCATCACTGTTGTGGCACGTGCGAGTGGCGATTTCACGATACGAAAAGTCCACACTCACGGAGGTCGATCATGCGGCTCCGTTCGAACGCCGTTAGTTGCTCGTATGGCACTCTGCGTTATTGGCGAGGCATATTGATTTCTAATCCATCATTTACAGCAGTCAAATGACAATACACACATTTCAACGCGCCTTTACAGTGCTTTTTATACACGGCTTACTTGGAAGTATAGCGGGTGTTCCTCGACCCACACATGCGTGATTGCTTTGTAATTCTAATCATTTGCATATCCTAACCCGTTTTGCATTTTCTTGCAAGTTTCGTTTAAATTGCATGATTCCTTCATGAGGTTGCAATTTTAAAACAGTAGTGTATAAAAAATTCATGACCCGCGAAAAAGTAATATCATGTGATACAACTTCTAATTCGCATTGATTCGCACGGTTCTTAAATGAATTTCAATATGTTCTCTTACCTGTCAGAAGGGAAAGACAATCTATGCTTTATCCTTTTTATCCTTTATTTGACACAAACACAACATCACAAACAACATCAAAGACGAATATTAATCATGGCGTCAAAACTTTCTCACAAGCAGTACTGACTGGAACTTCAAAATCTATCTCACGTCAGAGTGCATGCAGATGCAGCGTCCTCTGGTCTGCATTTGAGTTTCAACATCATGTTTTAAGCAATAACTTTAATTCATGGGAGTACCCACAGGGACAACACCAGGCCTGGGAGAAGCAAATATATCCTAATTTTATTTAACTGTTCTTAAGTTATGCTTTAACCCTCCTGGTGGTTGTCTCGACGAGGTATCTCGTCATTAGCAAAACTGACCAGATATTGATGAACAAGATATCTCGTCATTCGAAGAAAACTGACCAGATCTTGATCTCGTTGTCATAAAAAAAAATCGGCACTATACTTATGTTGAGATATCTCATCATTAACGAAGTTAGTCAGGTCTTGATGGATGAGATATCTCGTCATTAACGAAGTTGGTCAAACCTTAATGGACGAGATATCTCGTCGAAACCTTTGGGAGGGTTAAACCCTTTCTGACTCCCAGACTGATTTGATTAGATATCGCTACTTCATGTTGGTATTCATTGACCTTTTCCCATTATAATGCAAGTTAAGGGTAGATAGATAACTTATGGAGGACAGACTGGGAGACAGTCAGAATTTCGGACAGAGAAAGAATTATATTTTATAAAGGGAATATCAACAATGGCATTTCTCCTTTATGTTATGTTTACTTACCAGGGGTTCCTTTTATAGGTCCAGTAGTGGCGAAGGCACACCTAAAAGGTGGTAAAGATCTCAATCATCTCTCAATCAGTCAGTAAATATATCTCAATTTGATAGATTTAACTGTTTTTAAGTTAAACCCTTTCTGACTCCCACACTGATTTGATTAGATATCGCTACTTCATGTTGGTATTCATTGACCTTTTCCCATTATAATGCAAGTTAAGGGTAGATAGATAACTTATGGAGGACAGACTGGGAGGCAGTCAGAATTTCGGACAGAGAAAGAATTATATTTTATAAAGGGAATATCAACATTGGCATTTCTCCTTTATGTTATGTTTACTTACCAGGGGTTCCTTTTATAGGTCCAGTAGTGGCGAAGGCACACCTAAAAGGTGGTAAAGATCTCAATCATCTCAATCAGTCAGTAAATATATCTCAATTTGATAGATTTAACTGTTTTTAAGTTAAACCCTTTCTGACTCCCACACTGATTTGATTAGATATCGCTACTTCATGTTGGTATTCATTGACCTTTTCCCATTATAATGCAAGTTAAGGGTAGATAGATAACTTATGGAGGACAGACTGGGAGGCAGTCAGAATTTCGGACAGAGAAAGAATTATATTTTATAAAGGGAATATCAACAATGGCATTTCTCCTTTATGTTATGTTTACTTACCAGGGGTTCCTTTTATAGGTTCAGTGGTGGCGAAGGCACACCTAAAAGGTGGTAAAGATCTCTCTCTCAATCAGTCAATAAATATATCTCAATTTGATAGATTTAACTGTTTTTAAGTTAAACCCTTTCTGACTATCACACTGATCTAATTAGGGATAGTTACTTTATGTTCGTATTCATGTGGCTCTTTTCATTACGCTGTATGTTAAGGGGTAGATGGATAACCCATGGAACAATTAAAATTGTGGGTAGAAGGAAATTGTGTTTTCATGGGCAATTAACCTTTGTATTAAGTTTTTTACCAGATATTCCTTTTATGGGTCCAGTAGCGTTATAGGAGAAGACGCACCTATACTGGGCTTAACCCTCATCGGTATCGACTAGATATCTCGTCCATCAAGATCTGACTTATTTTGTTATTGACGAGAATATCGTCATCAAGATATTGCCTGTTCTTTTTATGATGACAAGATCAAGGTCTGGTTAGTTTTCTTCTAACGGCGAAATATTTCGTCCATCAAGATCTGCTAATGGATTAGCTAATGACGAGATACCTCGTCAAAACAGGAGGGTAACCCTCGCCACCAGGACAATCACCAGGAGGGTAAGAGTTTTATTACCTCAATCAGTGAGATTCCAGTTTTTCAGCTCTCCGAATTTCTATCTCTTTAATTGTCACTGTAATTTAAGTGATAGGTGCAAAGTTGATATTCTTTAGTAAAAATGTGCACGGTGAAGGATAATAAGATTCAACAAGTTTAGTAATACTCCCCCCCCCACACACACACCTAGTTTGGGAACTAAATTTTATCCACAGGAAATGACTCTCGTGGTTCGACGCGATAAATATAATTAGCTACTCAAATAAACTCAAACTCGAAACTTTAAACTTGATTGTTTTCAAACTAGATACGACTAGTTAGAAGTCGATTGTCAAAAATTAGAGATTGCTCAAACATTTTAATCTTGGGATAGAATCAAATGCTCTAAAATAAGGTTATCTATACATATATACAAATATCTATACAAATGTTCTAAAATAAGGAAAAAGGATGTTTGTGTGTGTATATTTTGTATACAAATCTACACCATTTGACCAATCCACACCAAATTTGGTTCACTTATACTTTAGAACACTGCGGGAAACAGGCTATTACCTTTCTGTCTTCAGACCAATCTATAGCACTTAAAACCATGAAAATTGGCATCATGTAGTCCTAAAAGAGACCATTGTTTTTTGTCCCTCGTGTTCTTTCTTTTCTTGCAATAAATGAATATTGCGTTGCTTCATCAATCAGGTCCAGGTTTAACTCCATGTTCTTTAAAAATTGTAAAAAAATGTAAAAAATAAGAAAAAAAAAATCGGCGGTTATTAAAACGTCCAGTTTTTGGACAATTCCGGATTTCGGACGTCCGGATATTTGGGACTGTACTGTATGTAAAATAATCCTACTTACAACTATCTTTAATTACATGCAAATAGAGATAAATTTTTTTTAGTTTTAATTCCGAGCAACTTGCAAAAGAGGATGTGTTAAACACCACTTAAATATTATTATTTACTATAGAAATCTATTTTTCTCCTGAATTTTATTCTTCTGCTAATTTAGTGTCAATACAAATTTGAGTGATTTGATTGAGAAGAAAAAGCATTTTCTCTTTTCATTGACCGAGGTTTAGCGATGAAATGTGATTAAGAATGATTGATTGCTTTATTGAGTACCTGGAACTTCGAGCCTGGACTGCAAAAGAATTTGGTTTTTGTTCTTCTATGATGGAAATTCGCAATCTCGTATTGACTGAATCATAATCAATTTAAAATCCCTAATTCATGGTCACTTAATCTTCATAGATAGTTTTGCCAATACTCTGAATTCTGAATTTTATTCGGTCCGATTTGAATAGCAAGTAAATTTTTAATTTTATTTTTCTGT
The DNA here is from genome assembly GCA_947359465.1 of Metellina segmentata. NCBI lineage: Eukaryota > Metazoa > Arthropoda > Arachnida > Araneae > Tetragnathidae > Metellina > Metellina segmentata. The sequence goes on along the minus strand of OX375872.1, from coordinate 136,634,871 downwards.
TTATTAAAGTGATCTTTAAGACCATGTTTTCCCGATCGTATGGTAAGTCGTCTTGCAGAAGGTAAGCCCGGGTCAATGAACTGGCCTTCAGGCCAAAAAAAATGGCAATGTTATTTGAAAAGTACAAACAAAAATAAGCATTTTAAAATTATTTAATACCCTATCGATGAGCTGAGAGAAGAAACGATGCTCAAGAGAATTCAGAAAACGTTTTACCTTTCAAATGGTTTCGACGAGATATCTTGTCATTGAGAATTCTGATTGAATTCTGTTCCCTTTCGGGGTCACGTTGGGTTGGCGTGGAAGTTTGGAGAGTGGGGTGCCAGCTCAGGTGTTGCTTCGTCATCTGACCGTGGTTCAAAATTACGAGGTGTTGTCCTCGGATCTTTCCCTCAAGGGACTGATCCCGGACCGTCGTCAATAGCCCGTTGTGTTGCTCTAGTACGACGTTAACTAAAATTACCATTACCATTACCATTACCATAAAGTACCAACTTACCAACCGATTGAATTCTGAATTATGAAGGTATCACCGTTTTTTAATGATGACGAGATCAAGGTCAGGCTAGATTTTTCTAATGGAAAGATCAAGACCATGCTAGATTTTTCTAATGACGAGATCAAGATCATGTAAAATTTTTCTAATGACGAGATGAAGGTCACGTTAGATTTTTCCAATAACAAGATTAAGATCAGGTTATATTTTTCTAATGACGAGATCAAGATCAGGATAGATTTTTTTAGAAACACGATCAAGATCAGGTTTTTCTAATAACGAGATCAAAATCAGGCTATATTTTTTTAATGACGAGATCAAGATCAAGTCAGATTCTTCTAATAACGCGATCAAGATCAGGTCAAATGTTTCTAATGACGAGATCAGGTTAGATTTTTTCAATGACGAGATCAAGATCATGTTAGAGTTTTTTAGTAACAAATTAAGATCAAGTTTTTTACTAATAACGAAATATCTCGCCAATCGAGAGCCCGTTGTGTTGCTCTAGTAGGACGTTAATTAAAAATTACCAACTAATTTATTACTCGCCAATCGAGATTTGGTCAGTCTTTCTAATGACGAGATACCTCGTCGAGCCAATCAGCAGGAGGGTTAAAGTAGTATACACTGCTGGTCATCGAAATAAAACACCATGAAGTATACGATATATCAAAGCCATATTTATACAACTAATATGAGGCACAAGAATAGGTAGGTAGTTAATTAATATAATTAGCAAAACAAAGGGCTATTGGCGACGGTCCGAGATAAATCCCGAACGGAAAGACCAAAGGACAACGCGTCATAATTTTTTGAATCACGGTCAAATGACGAGTCAATACCTGATCTGACACCCCACTCTCCAAACTTCTATACCATGCCAATCTCCTCACGCTGCTGGCGTGGTGTAGAAGTTTGGAGAGTGGGAGACCAACTCAGGTGTGACCTCATCATCAGACCGTGGTTCAAAATTACGTGGTGTTGTTGTCGGATCTTTCAGTTAGGGTTTGATCCCATCGACAATAACCCGTTGTGTTGCTCCAGTGTGACGTTAATTAAAATATCTACCTACCTGGCGCTCAGAGGGTTCAAGGCTAATTACTAGTGCTGTTCTTTATTGATTTATTAAAAAAGGTAATGGTAATGGTAATGGTAATTTTTAGTTAACGTCGTACTAGAGCAACACAACGGGCTATTGACGACGGTCCGGGATCAATCACTTAAGGCAAAGATCCGAGATTTAAAAAAAAAAAAACAGAAAAGGGATAAGGATGAACCCAAAGGTAGCACGAGCGATACTTTTAGTTTTTTAATTTAACGAAGAACTCATTCAAAATTTATCGATACTTCAAGATCGATAAGGTTTGGAAGATTCATTATGCTGCTTCTTAAATCAATTAAAAATGTTAAACGAATACACTAAGCTTCAAAGTACTTCTTTGAAAATATGAAGTATACGACACACTCTTGTCCGCGCGCGCGCGCGCGCGCGCGACAAAACCAATATTTTATCAGAAAAGCCATAGAGTAAAAGAAAAGGAAAAAAACTTCTGCGAAGATTTCGATTTTTTGATCAATTCTTTTCTAAGCCAAAAGCAGAACTAAAGGAGAAATATGAAACTCGCAACGATCACCTGCCCTTGTCCTACAGTAGGAAGCTTAACGTTCATAAAAAAATACCAACACATGAGCTACACTGCCATTGTTCAACAGAACAGCGAATCTTTTGTTTCGGTGCAGAAAAATATAAAAAAGTTGAAAAGGAAATATTTAAAAATTGTTTCGAATTTTAAAAAAATATATTTTTTGTCTTGCATGCCATATTTGTTTTCAGTGCAAACAAAGAAACCAGTCCTCGGATCTTTCCCATCATTGATTGATCCCGGACCGTCGGCAATAGCCTGTAGTCTTGTTCCAGTGCGACGTTCATTTAATTACCACTCTAAAAAACCAGACCAGACCGAAAGTGAAGATTTCCTCAACCCAAATTGTCGTTGACCAACCAGCTATCATGTATGTGTTCTGAACCCTCCATGTGATTTCGATGAGATATCTTATCCATCAAAATTTGACCAGTGTTTTACTAACAACAAGATATCTTTTTTCCATCAAAATTTTACCAATTTTGCTAACGACAAGATATCTTATCCATCGAAATTTGCCCGATTTTATTAATGATAAGATATCTCGTCATCAAGATACTGTCGATCTTTCTATGGTGACGAGATCTAGATCGGGCCTTTTTATCTTCTAACGACATCTATCGTCCATGAAGATTTGGTCAATTTTGCTAATGACGAGATATCTTATCCATCAAAATTTGTACGATTTTATTAATGGCAGGATGTCTCGTCATCAAGGTACTTCCGATCTTTTTATGGTGACGAGATCTAGATTTGACCTTTTTTCTTCTAACGACGACATCTATCGTCCATGAAGATTTGGTCAATTTTGCTATTGACAATTTATCTAATCAATCGAAATTTTCCCGATTTAGTCGTACTAGAGCAAAACAACGGGAAGGATCCGAGGACGACTCCACGTAAGTTTGATCCACGGTCAGATGACGAGGTCACACCTGAGCAGACACCCCACTCTCGAAACTTCCACACCATGCCAACGTGAGAACATTTGTTGTCACGACATATTTAACATGCAACAGTCCCCTTTGTAAATGACGGTCTTTGGCTGGATCCGAACTCGTAACCCCACGATTGTAAATCTGCTGCTCTTCCAACCAGGCTACTGTGGGCCCTACCAGTTCATCTAAATTTATTCCCCAAAATTCGCTTTCGTTCTGAAAGAAGCAACAACTGAAACTCTGTGGTCAGTTTTTGTGACATATATTGCTGAGAAAACCCTCGGAAATCTTAGTACAGAGTTGCTCCTTGTTGAAAAAACGCTTGTGCTTGGAAACGGTCACTTAAGTTCAAATGCCGAAAGATTAAAAAATGCATCGCAAATCTGATGAAAAAACCCGATTCTCTCTCGAATGAATTGCGGTCACAAAACCTGTATCCAACTCGGGTTCCTTTTATTTTCGCTTTCAGACCTATTGTTATGAGTTATACTGGGTATCACGAAATCTGATAACCAGTTGTTTTACGCGTCGATGTACAATTTTTCTATTTGTCATGTGCTCTGTTTTGAATTTCGCCGCTCTGAAATTTATACATTCTCACAGTTTGCTTTCTCTTCCCACGTGCTCAGATATTTTACCTTTTCCTTTCAAAGCGTTGTTCGGCCAGGATTAGGATGGGAAAAGAAACGCGAAGTGGTGTGTAGCAGTGGCGTAGACAAGGTTGGCAGCACTCTAGAGCCAGTGGCTAAAGGGCGGCGTTTCAGAAATATTCATTAACCTCCAAGGGGTTCATGTGAATGAATCCGTCTTGTAACTTGCTTGACCGATGACTTTTAACCGATTTTGACTTTCGTGACCAGAAGAATCTTTTTGAAGGATTGAATTCGATGAAAAGAAGAAAAAGAATCTTTGACAAAGGATTTCTATTATACGGAAAGGAGCAATATAATCTTAGTAAGGAATTTTATTCTAAAGAAAGGAGAGATATAATCTTTACAAAGGATTTAATTTTATGGAAAGCGAGAAAAAAAATCTTTTCAAAAGATTATATTCTAAGAAAAGGAGCAATAGAATCTTTCCAAAGTAAGGAAAAGAGCAATAGATCTTTCCAAAGGATTATATTCTAAGGAAAGGGCAATAGAATCTTTCCATAGGATTCTTAGGAAAGAAGCAATAGATCTTTCTATAGGATTATATTCTAAGGGAAAGAAGAAATGACAAACCTTTTTCCAAAGGATTATATTCTAAGGAATTGAAAAATAGAATCTTAACATAAGATTCTCTTCTAAGAAAAGGAGCAAAGACCTTCCCAAAGAATTTCATTCTAAGAGAAAAGGAGAAAAATTATTTTTCCAAAGGATTTTATTCTAAGAGAAAGGAGAAAAATAATTTTTCCAAAGGATTATATTTTAAGCAATGGAAAAATAGAATCTTTCAAAAGGATTCTATTCTAAAGAAAGGACCAACGGAATCTTTCCAAAGGATTCATTTAGAAGGAAAATAGTAGTTGAATAATTCCAAAGAATTCTACTCTAAGGAAAGGAGCAATGGAATCTTTCCAAAGGATTCTTTTAGGAGGAAATGATCAAGAGAGAATCTTCCTAAATTCTAATTCGAATTCTTCCTTCCACCATTCTAATGAAAGACCAATAGAACCCCTTTCCAAACGATTCACTCTTCCAATGGAATATTTCTAAAGATTGAAATAATCCATGGATTCTTACATCGAATATATGTGGTTATTTAGTCATTAAGTGTTTCTCGTGGAGTAAAAGCAACACTATACTACTAGAAAATCTTGTAACACTCAGATTGTTAAAAAAAAAAATGCTAATTATAAAGTTTGATACCACACGAAAACGATTGTGTGTGTTCTGCCTCCCGTACCAGAGCAAAAGGGTTTAAGTATGACGTTTGATGAGTTCAAAGCAAGCCAAGTACATCATTGTAAGTAATTTTTAAAATAATACATCCTCAAAATCCAAACTAAATTAATCTACTAATCTAAATTTCAAAAATTTGTATCATTGCATGGCTTCTTTTTCTTCTGGATTATTTGTGAGAAAGAGAAATATTCAAATTGAGATTATGAGAGAAATAGCCAATTTGACATAACCGCTTTTGCCCTGACACGGAAGATATAAAAAAGTGTTTTTATTTGTTTGACCCAGTGGATCTTAATATTTTTAGTGATTGGCATCCCCTTGAATCTAAAAATAAGTTCTCTCACCCCCTTAAAAAACGTGTTTCAATTTCTTTATTTAGGAAATTGCATCGATTGCAAGGTAATAAATTCATTGAAAACTAAAGACATAAATTTACATATATATATACAAAAGAATATCTCAATTTTCAATGGCTGCATTGTTGTTTATTCATAATACTTTAGAAGAAGCTTTTTTAAAAGAGCCACGCTTTAAGTCATCACTTGAATTTAAGCGATTTCTGGATTTTGTTTTTATATGCTAAAGGCGGGTCAGGTGGTAGCTTCCTTCGAAAATTTAAAAACTTCTATCGCACCCCTGGAAATGCTTTATCGCACCCCTAGGGGTACACACACCCCAGGTTAAGAACCACTGGTTCAATTGCTAAAATGCGCATAAATTTAATATGAAGAATGTAATTTTTTTTATATCTAAATTTTTAGATTCATATTTCCTCCTGGAACGAAAATCTCGACTGGACTACACAGATCTTATACCTTCTCTCAAACTGAATAGATTTCGTTCCTGACATCGATATTAAATTGGGGTTAAAATTTTGAAAAACATTGATGCGCAAGCGTAGAATAAAGTCGAGGCTCACAACACGATAAGCAGAAGTTACAAGAAAAGTGTCTTTGTCTCGCTTCAAAAGATCACAAATCTGTCGTTAGATCCAATATCAAAATCAGTAATGTCTGGTAGTGAAATGCTTTTTTTAAGACCATTGCAAAGATCTGTGTTTATACAGTATTAAAAGATAACGAAGTCAATTTAATCTCTCAATTGGGAGTGCTTTGGTATTTGTGTTTTTTCCCAGTGCAATTTATGGCATCCAAAAGGGCAAGGCGATAATTGCTTTTGATGAAATATTTATTTATCTAACTCCCGTAAGATACTGTGGATTAGTAAATACATAATTTGATTTTAAGAACTACATTTGTCGTCTTCGATCCATAAACGAGGTGATAAATCTTTCAAAGGATTCCCCGTTATAAATTAGTGTATTTCGTATGGGTGTTGAGCACTAGCGTAACGTAACGTTGATAACTGTGAATGCCGAGATAAGATAGAAAGTAAAAACCTCGCTCTTGGCTTCAGACAAGCTTACTATCTGACACAATCAACATAATTCGCCGTTGTTTCTTTTTGCAAAGACAAGAATTGTTTTCGCAAAGACAATGCAACAAAAAATAATTTTAGTTCTAAGTTTAATAAAACAAGCCCAAACTTGGCGTAATTACGCCTACTTTGTCTACCCTGTCTAGATGATACAAACTCTATCTTAATCCGATAATACGCTGCAGCAGTATGCCATAAAATATGCGCATGCGCATTCCATTTCTGTACAAAAAACGTGTCAGTACGTGTATTTGAGTGATTTTTGTGTCGCATGGTTCATGTTGGACCAAAGTGTGGCTTGACTAGATTATTGTACAGAAAACATTAAGGTACCATTGGGCGCTTCAGTCATTTTAGTGTTGAACCAATGTGTGGCTTGATTTCTGAACAGAAAACATGTCAGTACGCATGGCGCACTTCAATCATTTTAGTAACACGTGGTTCATGTTCGACCAAAGTGTGACTTGGCTTGATTTCTGTGCAGAAAACAAATCGGTCGTCTGTCAATTTTGTGTCATACAATTGACGTTGGACGAATGGCTTCATTTCTGTACAAAAACGTGTTGGTACGCATGGCATATTTCAAGTCAATTTTGGGTTACAGAATTGAAGTTGGACCAATACGAGGATTGATTTCTGTGCCGAAAATACACTCATTTCCATAAAAATTTGCGCACCAAGAGAAAGTCGTCAAAATGAAACGAAATTTTACACATGTAAGTACTAATTTGATATAAGTAAGTTATTAGAAAATCAAAGAAAAAGGATCATTTATTGCAGAAAAAAGTTCAAATGAACGGAAATTTTAGTACTCTGTTGGACCCCCTCTAGCAAGAATGCACGATGCGATACGAGCGGGCATTGAGGCATACAAGTTCCGTATGATGTCCTGAGACATCTTGTTCCACAGTTACGTAAACGCGCCTCTAGTTCGACCAAACTCGTAGGGTGTCCAACTTGCCGTTCCAAATGATCCCAGATATGCTCGATTGGTGACAAATCTGGGGATCAAGCAGGCCAGAGAAGGGTGGTAATGTGGCGGAGGCAGTCTTGTGACATCCTTACTGTGTGTGGCCGAGCATGGTCTTGTTCAAAAATGACTCCTGGGAGCCCTGCCATGAGTGTCATCACATGTGGCTGAAGGATGTCATGGACGTACCGCATACCGTACTGCCATGAATCAATATTAGGGGTGACCGTGTATCGTAAGCAATGGCACTCCATTCCATCACACCAGCTGTGGGAGCGGTGTGTCGCTGTAAAGCGAAGGCAGGATTGAGGCGTTCATTACGGGGCCTCCACTCACGAACACGACTGTCATCACTGTTCAAATAGAATCTAGATTCGTCGCTGAAGACGACCTGGTTCCATTCCGTTGCAGTCCAATCCCGTCGTGCACGACACCACTCTAAACGGAGGCGTCGGTGGGTGGGTGTCATTGGCAGCACACGTAATGGGCGCCGCGATAACAGATGTCCTTCAGCCAGGCGCTTTGCGATGCTTCAGGAAGACACAAGGGCCCGTAGTGAAGGTGCTGCCTGTGTCTGGATAGCGGTCAATGAAGCAGTTGGCTCTACACGTGCGTTTCGTATGATGTGACGGTCTTCTCGACGACTGGTCTGTCGAGGGCGTCCTTAGCCTGGTCGCCGTGTAAATGACGTCTCTTCTGTCCACTGGTCCCAACACCTCCTCACAGTGAAATCAGAACGTCCTACTTGACGAGCTACTCGCCCAGCTGACCACCCAGCTTCCATCATCCCGATGATTCTTACCCTCTCGAACTCTGACTGCTGCTCATATTATCTTTGATGGCGGCGTAACGGCATGTCTACCTCAGCGTTTCCTTTGCAAACGATTAAGTACACTCAAACATGCTCTGCTTATCTGTTTTATACTCCAAGAAGAACAAAGTATAACGCTCTCTGGTGGCATTACGCAATGCGCAATCACGCTGCATTTCTAATCATTTGCATTTATGGCCGACATGTACCTTCACGCCAAGTTTCGTTACGATTCCACAATTATTTTTTGGTGCGCAAATTTTTATGGCAATGAGTGTATGTTCGTACGCATGGGTATTTCATTCACTTTAAGGTCACAGAATTGACGTTAGATCAATTCGAGGCTTTATTTCTGTACAGAAAACATGTCGGTACGCATGGCCTATTTCAGTCAATTTTGTGTCGCAGGATTGATGGTGGATCAATGTATTTCTTGCCTTAGAGCTTAATGGCTGTCTTTTAAAAAGTTGGGAAATTGGAGAGAGATAATATTAGACTCTGTGCAAGGGGAGCCACTGCGCAAATTACCCTGACTGAATGTAGGACAAATCTTGGGAAGATGGGTCCCAATTCGAACAGTCTTTGAGACACCCCTCAAAAAATCAAAAAGTATAGCTTCTTTAACACACCAAGTGGTTGTGACAAGATACATCGTCCATCAAAATCTCGTCAATTTTGCAAATGGCAAAATACATCGTCAAAACAAAACTTCAATATTACTCGTACTCCAAGAGGAATGCCGATTCAATTAGGAAACACAAATTATCCATTGCCAAGAACTGGTGACAGTTTGGAACAGGTTCTTGCATTAGAGGCTGGCTACTAAAGGGCAGTTTTCGACCCGAAGCACTTTGCACTGCAAAACATCGTAACTTATGATTGAAAAAGAAATCAGCCAAAATTTTGATAAAATTAAGGAAAAACTGTTCTGCAAAGACTTTGCTCTGCGACGCACGTACGTCGCAGTTTTAAGCATTTTCTGCTCACGGGCACACAACTCTGATAGTCACGATACTTCCGAGTATTGTAGTGTTGATTTTTCACCACAACAGAAATTGTGACTAAACATATCTATTGATTGAAAGAATCCTATAGAAAAGAGAGCTCAGGTGTTGCTTCGTCATCTGACCGTGGTTCAAAATTACGAGGTGTTGTCCTCGGATCTTTCACTTAAGGGACTGATCCCGGACCGTCGTCAATAGCCCGTTGTGTTGCTCTAGTACGACGTTAACTAAAAATTACCAAAATTACCATTACCTATAGAAAAGAGAGATTCTGTTCGTCAAGAAGGTTAAAACTGATTCGAAGTCGTTCTGGGAAGTCTGCAAGTTACAGATAGTATGTGAACCACTCGGAGGCAAAAACTTTGAATTACTAGACCTTTCTTTTTTCAAACTTTTTTGCTCCTTAGCTAGAATAGAAAAAAAAAGTGTGGCAAGGAGCGCACTTTGCACTGCAGAACATCGTAACTTATGATTAAAAAAGAAATCAGCCAAAATTTTGATAAAATTAAGGTAATTTGGTAATTTAAGTTAACGTCGTACTAGAGCTACACAACGGGCTATTGACGACGGTCCGGGATCAGTCCCTTAAGGGAAAGATCCGAGGACAACACCTCGTAATTTGGAACCACGGTCAGATGACGAAGAAACACCTGAGCTGGCACCCCATTCTCCAAACATCCACACCAACCCAACGTGAGGACTTTCGGCCACGACAGATTTAAGGTGCACCAACCGCCTCTACACCATACGCTTACAAACATCCATGCCCGGACCCGGATTCGAACCAGGAACCTTCCGATCTAGAGGCTAACACCTTAACCACTATACCGGTTGGTCGGCCTGATAAAATTAAGGAAGAATTGTTGTGCAAAGACTTTGTTCTGCGACGTACGTCGCAGTTTAAAGCACTTTTTGCTTTCAGGCTTAAATCTTTCCTTGAATCTTTTCCTTTTTCTTGAATCATCACCCAAATCTTTCCCTTAGGGATAGATTCCGCACCGTCGCCAATAGCCTGTCGTGTTGCTCTAATGCGACGTTAATTAACTGTTAACCTAATTGACGAGTTCGGGGGACGTCGTGGCTCAGTGGGTATGCCCACTGCGCTAACAACTTTCGAGTTGTAGGCTGCGCAGGTTCGATTCCTGTCAGGTGCATTCCTCCCTGGGTATGGTATGGCTAAGTATTTCCGGGATAAAAGCCGAAGGGACAGGTCCGAGGACAACGCCACGTAATTTCGAACAACGGTCAAATGACGAGGTCGCACCTGAGCTGGCATCCCAGTCTCCAAACCTCAACAACACGCCAACGTGAATTCCTCCCAGGGTGTATTTCTTCTGTGTAAATAAAAATTGCGTGCCTCTGTTGATTTTAAACGTCTTGTGTCTGGTCTTTTCGCCATAACATCACCCAAACCAACTAGCGAAGGGGTGTGTCAAAGTACAAGTTTCTGGTCTTCCGAAGTGGTTTCATTATCTCGGGAGATATTCAAAGTTCAACTGCACTTATTTTCGAATAGCTGTACTTATTTTCGAAATCTCCGAAACAGCGTGTCCAATTGTAAATTTCCCTTCACAGGTTCCCATCTGACCGGACACTCTTTTGACTTCAACTTTGGTGATTCGAAGAATTATTTTTTAATCAAGAAAACGGATAGATCTCTGTTTTGTAGGAAAGGTTTTAGGAGACAATCTTATTTCTTTTCGTGACTTAAAGCTATTTGTATTCATATCATTCCTTAGAAAATGCACTTGGCGATGAAAAGATAGTGTTGGTGATCTCGTTAATGAGATTAGAAAAAGCCAATCTCGACGAAGGCCTGTAGATTTCTCTTTAATTCCGGTAAGTAGACGCATTTGTTTGTCTGGCATGATAACTGCTTTACTGAAAAGACTGCGCTTGCCTGTTGCCGTAGAAGCGAGACTTTCCCCATTTTCTAAAGCAGGTACCAAGTAGTGATGCGACATCGACAGCAAAACATCGATGTTTCGAAGTATCGATGTTCAAAATTAAAACATCGATGTTGATAATACATCGCCCCCAAAACATCGATGTTTTCAAGCATCGATGTTTTTAAAATTCAGTGTATTTAAACTTTTTTCCCCAATTTCTTAAAACTGGTTTAGCAACTAGTGATGCTACAGCGACAGCAAAACATCGATATTTGAAACTTCGATGTTTAAAATTAAAACATCGATGTTGATAATACATCGCCCCAAAACCATCTATGTTTTTAACATTCAGTGAATTTAAACTTTTTTTCCCCATTTCTTAAAACTAGTTTAGCTCATTGTGATGCGACATCGGCTCCAATACATCGATGTTTTTTATAAAACAACAATGTTTTGAAAACATCTACATCGATGTCGCACCCTACTTTTCAGACCCTTCACCCTTGGCCACTTTGGTCTAAAAGTATGTTCAATTAGCTGATTATAAGAATTATGCTACTTGGTTATTTTTTAAATTTTTATAACGGTACTTTTTCATTTAAAAATAACATCGACAACGTAAAAACATCGACCAGTATAAACATCGATGTTACAAAAACGTCGACTCCAATACATCGGTGTTTTGAAAACATTGACATCGATGTCGCATCCCTAGTACCAAGACGTCTCGGGCCATGGTAGCCTGGTTGGAAGAGCAACGGAGTTCGAAACCAACCGAAGACTGTCGTGTATAAAGGGGGTTGGTGCACGTTAAATCTGTCGGAGTCTCAAATGTCCTTATGCTGACGTGGTGTGGAAGTTTGTTGAGTGGGGCGCCAGATTAGATGCTGCCTTGTCCACCGTGGTTCAAAATCACGAGGTGTTGTCCTCGGCTCTTTCCCTTGGGGGATTGATCCAGGACCGTTCTCAATAGCCCGTTATGTTGCTCCAGTACGACGTTAATTAAAATATCAACCTACCTACCTTAAGCACAGGTTTCTAAACTTTTCAGTTGGAAGAGTAACAGATTAGAACTGCAGGGTTACTGATTCAAATCCAACCAAAGGGGATTCAAGGGGATATGTGCACGTTAAATCTATCGTGGTCTCACATGTCCTCACGTCGGCCTGGTGTGGATGTATTGAGAGTGGGACCACCTCAGGTTTCACCTCGTTATCTGACCGTAGTTCAAAATTACGTGGTTTTGACCTCGGATCTTTTACCTTACGAATTGGTCCCGGACCGTAATCAATTGCCCATTGTGTTGCTCCAGTGTGACGTTAATTAAATACCTACCTACTCAAACTTCCCAGAGCCTTGGAAGCTCAGTTGGGGGTAAGTAGGAATATATTTAATTAACGTCACACTTGAGGAACACAACGGGCTATTGGGGACGGCCCGTGATCAACTCTCGAAGAGAAAAGTCCGAGGACAACACCGCTTACTTTTGAACCACGGTCTGATGACGAGGTCACACCTCAGCTGGCACCACACTCTCCAAACTTCCACCACCACGTCAACATGACGACTTTCGAGGCCACGACAGATTTAACCGGCATCAGCTCCCTTTGAACACCACGGTCTTTGGTTGGATTCGATTTTTTCACCCTGTTTTAACTGAGTCCGCTGTAGCCAAGTTGGAAAAGTAACGGATTAGTAGCCGGTGGGTTGTGAGCTCGAAACTCGATCCAACCGAAAGATCATCGTGTACGTGGGGGGACGATGCATGTTAAATTTGTACCCTTAAATATTTTCTCCGTGGCGTGTTGCTGAAGTATTGAGGTTGGGGCGCCTGCTCAGGTGTTTACTTCGTCATCTGGCCATGGTCCGAAATTACGACGTGTTGTTCTCGCATTGAGATTCATCCCTGACAGTTGCCAATAGCTCGTCGCGTTGCTCCGAAGGTACTTAAGGTGTAGGTATATTCTAGAATATACTTTTTTTATATTTTGACTTTAAAAATCAAATTATTTTACAACAGGTCAGTGATTTGTATTAAAACTCACTTTAGTGTGAAAAATTTAGATTAAACTAATTATTAATTGTCTAATTTAGATATAATTACCTAATAAGCATGTTTTTTGAACAGTGATATCTAAAATTCTAATTTGTTCAGAAAGACAATTCCTATTGAAAATTATTCCTTCTATTATCCTTCATGTTTTGAACCTCGGTTCAAGTTGCTAGACAGAATAGGTTTATTTTTTGACAATTTTTTCACCAAGGAAATCTTAAAAATCAAGATTTTTTCATCAATTTCAACATTTAAAAATTGACCAAAAATTCATTTCTTAACCAATAACTTCGATAGAGGTTTAAAACATTTGCTGTATTACATAGCAATAACATAAAAATAATTATAATAGATCAGTTCACTGTTGAGCTATTCGCTGTTTGAACAAAGCATCCTATTGCAAAAACAGTTTACAGAAATCGAGTTTTAAGTTTTGGAAACATGTCTGTTCGTGGTGACTACCTAACAAAAACTTTTGAAACTAGAAAACTATTTCGAATATTTACAAGATCTTAGCATCATTTGAAAGCCAAGAAGTTTAAAAATTTTCTGAATTAATAAATATATTTTTGAAATTCTGGTCGATTTTCGTGATTTCTAGGGTTTACATACACCTTAAATTGAACTACCCAGTTACCAACCGAAATTGATATTTTTGACCAATAGTATCTTTTCTAGGATTCTTTTAACCAATGGATGTGGTTACTTAGTCATTACGTGTGTTTTGGGGTGTAAACGAAACAACAGTACTTGGAAATCTCATGACACTCAGAGTTGAACTGTTAACTTTTTGAAAGAGAATGGCATTAAAGATTAAAAGTTTTGCATTCAATTAGTTATTTTGTGACTTTAAAAGTCAAACTGTACGAAAAAGATATATTCAATTTAAAAGTTATTTTTTAGGAAAATCGTAGTTTTAGGTATGGATCTAAAGTAAAATTTTCCGCAGATTTCAAATCCGCAAAAATTTTTACTCTATCTTTAACGCTCTAGGAGATAAAAAAAAGAACAAATTGACTCCAGTTAAAATATTGTTTGTTTTCATCGTCTGGCTGGAAAATCCGCGCAAAATCAAAACGGAAACGAAAACAATAAATTTAGAATCTGTGATCTCTTCTATGCTGTAGCATTCAATGTTGATTAAATTCATTTCAAAATGTACTAGATTGAATTTTAAAATTCGCCGCGACCCAAAAATTGCAAAAAATTCGGACTACCTGTGTGTTAAATCTTATTGCTGTAAGTGCCATAGAATCGTCAGGATTTTGCGGCAAGAAACAGACAAACAAACACTTTCTTTTATGATAGTATAGATAAATGCTCCTAATTAAATTGCTGAAACTCAAATCGTAAAAATCTACACGAAACAGTCTCTTTAAATTTACTTTTTATATTAATATTTTTGAGTTATAATACTGGAAGAGGAAATTTGTGATACTGGAAGGAAAATCTACTTTAAGCAACATGTTCAAAAGTTTGTTGAACAGCTTCACTATACAAGTAAATAACTTCAATCATATAATGCTGCAAGCAAAAATTTTTTTTAAGTTTTCAAAATATTCCTATTTGCAAAATTTTCAAATTAGTATTCTAAGATATGCTAAGTTCCTTTTAAAATTTGCTTTACTCCCCCTAACTTCAATTTCATATTAAATCCTTTTCAGTTCAGATTCTGAATGGAAACCTCGCAACTATTTAAAATGTTTGACTACTGAGCTCAAAACTTTCAATTCGTAACGTGAGAAACATACGTACGTTTTAGTGATTTTAATAGTATAAACTTTATTTTATCACATACACGCAATAAGGGAAAACTAAGAAAATGTAAAACATTTTATTCAGTGAAACATACGATTAGCGCGCTATCATCTGTACTTAAAAAGGTTTTATGTTATCGACTTTACACTCTATTTGAAAAAAAAATCGACTCACTAAGAAGATGTAGAATTAAGGTATCCACATACGTTCGGAGCACTTTTCTTTTAAAAACTGCTATGCAGAAGCAATTTAATATTGTTTTTATAATTATTTGTGTTCAAAATTAATTTTGCACTATCAATAATTAAAATTGAAAAAAGAAATTTAACAAAAAGTGAAATTTTGTGTGTAAATTTCAAGTTATTTTTCAACTGTTTGAAAAATAATACAGGGCATACAATTTAAATTAGCAGCAAAAAAACATGATCAGAGTAAACTTTATAATGTTATCTAATGCTTCTACTAGAAGTATGAAGATATTAAAAAAAATAAAGGTTTTGTGACTCATCGAAAAATTGTTAAAATTGACAAAGTATTTTTGACCATTTTGTAGCATCGATATTAAAATGCAAGCTCATAAATAAGAAAAAAATAAAGATATCAATATGATTCTAGTGCATGCACTAGCAAACACTATTTAGAATGCGCATAAAAAAGCTTATAAATAAAATGTAATTCTGAGAAAAATGCTTGGAAACAAAATCCAAGAGTAAAGATATTACGAAATTCTTCACACAAATAAGTGAATTTTATATAAAAAAATTGCAGAGGCCAATTTATAGCAAAATAATTGTTATATATTTTATCTTACTATAAACAGATAAAGGATAGAAATTATGGTAAAAATAGAATATTCTTAGTATTATTTCCGGTTTCATTATGTTACATCTGGTATAACTTAACAATTTCGTTCAAATTTTAAATTGTCCTAACTTTTTTTTTCAATACGCAAATAAATATTAGTCGCACATTAAAAGTTGAAACTGTTTTAGAAGCAAAAAAGTACAAAAAATTTGTTAGTGAAATAAAAAAAAATTCAAATTTTCGTCAAAATTGTCTTTTTTAACGCATGCGGATACCTTAAAGTAGTGTCGGGCTTGATCAACTTGTCACGGCGCTGACTGGAGACAGTGACGAGTCTCGTTTCCAACTGTAGCCTGACGACAACCTCAGACATGTCTGAAAAAGTCCAAGGCAGAGTGGGGATTCTGCCTTTACTATCGCACGCTATACATGCCCACAACAGGGCTTTATGGTCTGAGGTGCCATCTCCTATGAAAGCCGGACCCCGTTAGGAAGTCATTTCTGGAACACTTACAGCACAGCGGTACGTAGACGACATTCTGACCGTTGTGTTACCGTTCCTTTTGCGACACGCCGGGCTTACTTTTTAAATATTGCTTTATAAATATATATTTAAATATTTTAAATAATGCCCGGCCCCAACACGGCACGTGTTGCTATGAATTATCTTCAAGCTTTCCCAACACTTTCTTGGCCGGCTAGGTCTCCTGATCTCTCTCCCATACTGCCAATTTGGGACGTTATGGGAAGGCGATTTCAACCATCTGGGAATGTTGACCATTTAGCCCGACAGTTGGAGACAATTTGGCGAGACATTCCGCAGTACGCCATCCGGGAAATCATTCAATTGTTCTGAAAATTTAATTGTTTGTTTTTCTATGTATATTTTTCACATTCACCAATTTTTATCGCTATCGGACAACTCCTTCTTGGTGCGTCGATTTTTTTTGTTATAGAGTGTAGAATAGAAAATAGAAAAAAAGTAAATAGACAATAGAAAAAATACAACAGATAGTAGAAAAAAATACAACAGAAAATAGAAGAATAGAAAATAGAAAAAATTAGAACAGAAAACCGAATAGAAAATTGGGAAAAAATAGAACAGAAAATAGAAGAATAGTAAATAGAACAATATAAAATAGAAAAAAATAGAACAGAACATAAAAAAAAATTAGAAACAAATATAACTGAATATAGAATAGAAAATAGAAGAATAGTAAATAGAAGAAAATATCAAAGGGGAATAAAATAAGGAAGCAATGGAATGGTATAAAATGGAAGTATGAGAAACGAAACACACTTGGTAAACACAAAATGTAAATTCTTAGTCATAATACTCGCAACAAAAAACACCGTTAAAATATAATCGTGTATAAACACAAGCGTGATGTACGGTTGTTTCACATCAATATCTTTTTCGCCGAATTAAAAAAATATGCACATCTGTGCAAAATTAAACATTCAGATTGCTTTTTGATAAGAATAATTTCTCTGGGGTCAAAGGCTGTTCAGAACAGATGTCAAGAATTAATTTCAATTTTCCGTTTCAGGTATGTTACTACGTTCGGGGGCCGCGGTAGGAAGAGCAACGGGGGGCTGTGAGTTCGAATCCAACCAAAGATCGTCGTGTACAAGGGGGTACTGGTGCATGTAAATATGTCGTGGCCTCAGATGTCCTCACGTTGGCGTGGTCTGCAAGTTTGGAAAGTCGGGTTGACCTGAGGTGTGACCACGTCATCTGACCGTGGTTGAAAATTACGTGGTGTTCCTCGGATTTGATCCCGGATCGTCGCCAATAGCCCGTTCTGTCTCTCCAGTGCGACGTAAATCCAATACATATCTACCTACCTGATTACGTTCGGACACCTTCTTAAATGTTCAAATTATAATACTGTGACAGACGATAATTTATCATGTTTTACGTGGCAGCGAAAAAGGGAACTGAACTGAATAGATTGTGAGTGTAAAAAGTAAGAAGGAAGTTTTTGACCAGCATGGTCGGCTTCGATTTTTAGCGTTTGGTTACCTGTACCTTATATAACTAATTATTCAAGAAAATCAATAAAATTAGTTAACACTATCCAGTGTCACATTATTTGTGTTTTTGGAACCACTATGTTTGATCTAGGTTTTCAGGGGGAGTCTAGACTCAGCAGGTAAGTATAATCCCGCCAACCCTTGACCGGCATTTAAACCTATACAGGTAATGTAAGGAGCGCTAAAATACTTATTTTTTTCTTCTCAATGTAAAATAACTTGTAAAAACAAAAAAACATTCCAAAAGTTGTTATAATTTATTTTTTAATTGAAAAATTTAGGTATATAAATGGCTTTTTCAAAAACCTCACAACCTAAAAGCTGGTACATTCGCCTAAAATTTGGCATTTAGTCTCCTAAATTTTTTTAGCTAGGGCCTGAACTAAAAGAAATGCAATATTCCTTTCCACTCAGGAGATATTAGGAATAAAATAGAAGTAAACATGAATTCGAAAAAAAAAATTGTCTTTACATTCTGTCTTTACATACATAACACTGAAATTTCTAAAATGTTTTCTTTTCAAGACAACTCTTATATCCCATGGCCACCAGAACAATTCTCAAACTCAATACCCCAAATTTCATTCATAAGCCTACAGTATATGTTTAGTCATCGTGTTTCTCGTTCAAACGTTCTGCTCAAAATCGTAATCAGAGAAAAACGCATCAAAAGGTTTGAAAACGAATTAAAAACCAATCCTCAAGTTCTTTTCAAATTGCTTTATCTCTGCTTCTATTCACCGTACATACAAAATAAAAACAGTTTTGGAAAGAAAATCTGAGAACATTAAATAAAGTGAAGTGTGAAATTTTAGTCAAAAATCGGCTTTTCAACATTGTCAAATACATTAAGTTCCTGTTATTGAAAGTGTTTAAAAAAGAAGTCCAGAATAAACTGTCTTTGTGAAATCAATCCCATACATTTCCCATATTTTTTCAAACACAAATACAAATACAAATATTGACGACCAGCTACAGGCTCAAGCCCAACAAGGCTGGTCCTTTGTTTATGAACTCCCCAATTCCCTCTGACTATCCAATTGTATCTTAAATCCGTACACTCCCTTTGATTGTCATGCCAATCGGGCCATCCAGAATTACGGCCTTTCTGGGATATTTCCAGATTTCAGGCCCTCTCCGTGACTGCCATCTGTATTACCTACACCAGGAAACAAAGAAACAATATACGATTGTATTTCAGCTATGCCAAATCTGTAAGACACTCAAAACATTTGAAGAAACCATTTCCAAAACTGTTACTGCTCTAGCGAAGTACAATGCAACTGTTAATCATAACCTGAATACTGTATGTGATGTATAATATTATTATAACAGACTTGCATGACAGAATTAACTATTACCTGAACTATGTTCCCCTTTAGTTTTCGTTAAAAATCTTTTTATGTAGGTGTGTAGTGGTGTTTGAAAAATGTTAAACTCGTGAAGATACTCTGTAGTTCCCTTGATTAACATTATGTCGTAACCATCCTTGTGTCTCATAAAAATGCAACCGAGAATAGCCAAACCATACATTTCACCTTTAACCCGAAAGAAGCAGATGCATCGTGGTAGGAATGGTGGCAATTGATGCAATACAGATATATCCAACATTTCGTTGATGTTTTGAATAGCAGATGGCAGCACAATCTATTAGATCAAAGTGATCCAGTAAGCGCTCCAATTTTGAATTGATATTCAACCCCTTTTCTTTTCAAACAAAGTACAAATTCCATTTTCTTTCCTTTATTTCAAAAGTTCTTGAATTTGAAACATACTGAGCATGATTTAGTGCATGATTTCCACTCATAATGCATATTATTTCGTCTACAAAAGCGGTTTTAAATGGTAAACGCTGTCTTTCCAACTAACAATCTTGTTAAGACATAACGGGTCGTCATTGCTCAGTGGGTATGCTCACTGCGCTAGCAACCATGGAATTGTTGGCGGTGCAGGCTCTTTTCCTGTCAGGTGCATTCCTCCCTTGGTGTATTTCTCGTCTGTGTTGGTAAAACTTTCATTGTGTGTGTTCATTACTAATTACTTGATTTTGTGTCTAGTGTAACTTGGCCATAAATTGCCCTTCCGCCATAAAACCAAGAAAAACCAACCAAAATAGACATAAAATTGAGGTCCGATTTGTCTCCGACTACCATCAGGTAGGTATTCAGGAAATAATTTCGGACGGGCCAAATCTTCTGTTCCGGTTTTCTATTGCAGTCGAAAAGCCGGAATGCGAAATGGTTGGTAGTCGATACAACGTCACACTGGGACAACAAGAGGTCAACACCTGCGCTGGCAACCCTCTCTCCAAACTTCCATACCACGCCAACATGATGAAACTTGAGGCCACGACAGATTAAAATTGCATCAGCAGCCACGAGCACTATGATTCGGAAACTAAAACTTAGACGCATGAAATTTGGAATGAAGTTAAATCGTCATTGGAGCTTCAAAATAAGGTAGGAATAAGTATATGAGCCGTTATTTTTGAAAGTGGTTTTTAGTCCAATTTTTCATACATCGAGATTTTAAGGGTTTGCATTTAAACAATTTTAAAATATTGACAAACGTTACTCAATTCGGATGATGTTTTTAACACCAAAAACCTGTTATATTTTACTATGCAATAATAATTATTAAAGTTGTCAAACAAAATAAACTTTTTTTTTTCAAAGTGGACTTATACCACTTTAAAAAATAACGCCTCATATAGTAAATAATATTGGGAATTTACGTCCCGTGTTGGTGACGGTTTGGGATCAATCCCAAAGATAGATATTTAATTAACCTTTAGACTACTGCTATACATATGACACAAGCGCTATTCTTTCTTGGCGCGATTTTTATAACTTTCGAGGTAAAAGTGCTCTAACTGTCGTAGTCTAAATTCTTTCTTGGCACGATTCTTATAACTTTCAAGATACAACTGGTACTGGCCGTAATCGATATTCTTTCTTTGCGCAATCATGATACACTGGCTGTGCCGACCAACCGGTATAGTGATTAAGGTGTTAGCCTCTGGATCGGAAGGTTCCTGGTTCGAATCCGGGTCCGGGCATGGATGTTTGTAAGCGTATGGTGTAGAGGCGGCTGATGCACCTTAAATCTGTCGTGGTCGAAAGTCCTCACGTTGGGTTGGCGTGGAAGTTTGGAGAGTGGGGTGCCAGCTCAGGTGTTACTTCGTCATCTGACCGTGGTTCAAAATTACGAGGTGTTGTCCTCGGATCTTTCCCTTAAGGGACTTGTCCCGGACCGTCGTCAGTAGCCCGTTGTGTTGCTCTAGTACGACGTTAAATAAAATTACCATTACCATTACCGATATTTTGGCTGCCAAAAATTAAGCACGAAAGGTAAAATGCAAAAAAAAAAAAACACGACAAGTACAGCTTTGATTGACACGAAATGCGGCAGGAAAGTAGCAAATAGGTTTATGCATGAAGCAAAACAAAGTATTAAATATAATGGTAATAGTAATTTTATTTTAACGTCGTACTAGAGCAACACAACGGGCTATTGACGACGGTCCGGGTTCAGTCCCTTAAGGGAATGATCCGAGGACAACACCTCATAATTTTGAACCACGGTCAGATGACGAAGTAACACCTGAGCTGGCACCCCACTCTCCAAACTTCCACACCAACCCAACGTGAGGACTTTCGGCCACGACAGATTTAAGGTGCACCAGCCGCCTCTACACCATACGCTTGCAAACATCCATGCCCGAACCCTTATTCGAACCAGGAACCTACCGATCTAGAGGCTAACACTTTAACCACTATACCGGTTGGTCGGCGAGTATTAAATACAAAGATGAAAACAATATTGATATTTTTTTTTGGTAATTTTTTAGTTAACGTCGTACTAGAGCAACACAACAGGCTATTGGCGACGGTCCGGGATCAGTCCCTTAAGGGAAAGATCCGAGGTCAACACCTCGTAATTTTGAGCCACGGTCAGATGACAGGAAACAATATTGAATTTTTATACATTATAATATGAAGTCATATTGGAGTCATTAACAAAAGAGGATGTTTAAATCCAAAACAAAATAAACAAAACCGACATTAATAGGGTATGTGACCACCCCTCATTCTTATACAAAGTATACATCGTGTAACCATGCTTTCCATGAGTGATCAACCACCCCAGAGTCAAGTAATCGCCATTCCTCCTGTAGAACAGTTTACAACTCTGTGAGAGTAGCTGGGGGTGGAAACGTACAGACACAGCACGGCCGAGGGCATCCCAAAGATTTTAAATGGGATTAAGGTCGGGCGAGTACGCCGGTCAAACCATACGCGCAATCCCTGCACTCTCCAGGTAGTCGTCGACGATGCCAGCTCTATGAGAACGCGCATTATCATCCATTAAAATGAAAGAAGGACCAACTGCTGCAGCGTACAATCTCACTGTGGGTTCTAGGACTTCATCCCGATACCGGACAGCCATCACAGAACCCTGTCTATAGATGTGCAGGTCAGTGCGATATCCCAACTAAATTCCGGCCCACAACATAATGCTTCCACTTTGGAATGCGTGATGCTGGATGATGCTCTGGGGCCGATTGCGTGTGCCTTGTTCTCTCTAGACCCTTACACGCTTGTCATCTGGTTCCAGGGCAAATATCGACTCATCCGTGAACATAACATTTGCCCAATCAGACACAGTCCAATTCACATGTCGCCGACACCAGTTTAATCGTGCCCTTCTGGAATGGACGGATAGAGGAACATAAACTCGTGGTACCCGGGCGTACAGACCATTCAAGTGTAGCCTTCGGCGCACTGTAGTGGCAGATGTCGTCTTACCAATGGACGCTGCAACCATAGATGTCACACGTGTGGAGGTCCCTCTTCGATTCCGCTTCGCTACAACAGCATTATATCGATCTTCCGCGGAGGTCATAACCCTTGGGCGGCCGGCCACAGATCATTGGACAACTGTTTGCCTTGTTTGGAATTGTTTCCATAATCATGAAATGACGGAACGATGAACGCCGAAGAAAAGAGCAACATCAGTGATTGATTGCCCTGTTTTCAAGGCGTCCCACAGAACGCCAGCGCTCACTATCTGCCATTCGTCTTCTGGAAGCCATAAAAACAAGTCTGTCTTGAAAACTAATCGTACGAACTGCTGTTCCGGCCGCATATTACCAACCTTTACAGGAGTAGAAGACATGGGGAAATTTTAAGCCCGCTGATTCGTTGGTTTCTCATCCCGTGATCTATGACGTCACTTCCTCATAGTGCGCCAATGCGCATGCGTGAGAAGTATCAATAGTTACTTGCAATGGCGTCTAGTGCTCAGTCCGTTACATCATGATTCATCAGTGGAGATTTTGATTCGCAATTAACTGCTCTAAGCACCTTATGCAATAGGCAATGCACGTTTTCAAGATTACAATTAACTTTCTTATTCGAAAACATAGATATGTATATACAATTCTGTACCTCAGAGTAATCGTATATGCAAATTTTTCGATTGTAGGGATTTCATTGTAAGTGGCATTTAAACAATTGTAAGTGAGCAACCATTTATTTAACTTTAAAGCATGTATCTTTCTTAACGTAAGCCGACCAAACGGTATAGTGGTTAAGGTGTTAGCCTCTAGATCGGAAGGTTCCTGGTTCGAATCCGGGTCCGGGCATGGATGTTTGTAAGCGTATGGTGTAGAGGCGGCTGGTGCACCTTAAATCTGTCGTGGCCGAAAGTCCTCACGTTGGGTTGGCGTGGAAGTTTGGAGAGTGGGGTGCCAGCTCAGGTGTTGCTTCGTCATCTGACCGTGGTTCAAAATTACGAGGTATTGTCCTCGGATCTTTCCCTTAAGGGACTGATCCCGGACCGTCGTCAATAGCCCGTTGTGTTGCTCTAGTACGACGTTAACTAAAAATTACCAATTACCTTTCTTAACGTAAAGAAAAAGCCCTTTAAAATGACTTGATCACTATACTGTAAATTTTTCCAAATGTCAGTTACGATAGTTTACCCCTGAGGTACAGAATTATAATTACATTTCACAGTTCATAAGCATTTAAATACTTTGGTCCATTTCTCGTGACAGTTATATTAGAATTTTTTTGTAGACATTGTTTTGTTATGTTTATCATCACCGTTATCAGTGTATTCAATAAAATTGCCAAGATTTTGTAATGTGTTTTCTCTTTCTTTTGAATATTTTTCCATGTTGGTTTTTAGTTACGCATAAGCGAGAGTTTCAATTTTGTGATATTATTTGGACAAGTTTGTATTTGCACTGGATCACATGGGGCTCAATTTATGGGATGTTGGAGCGCGATTGCGAAATCGCGGTTTGATGAGCTAATGTAGTTTTCGTTCTGTGTTTATAGATTGCGTAACATTCTGTCGAAAGTTGCAACTACTTCGAACTAATAAAGAAAAAGAAAGCGATAGCTTTAGATGATTACCTAGTGTCAGTTCAACGGTTGGTGCCATGCACTTTAATTGTGATCGTAATAAATGTTTTGTGATTTAATTCCAGTGTAGATTTTGCATACGCAATTTAAAAATACAGTCTATTTTCGAACTTTAAAGGACACTTGGGTCGTTGAACAGAATAGAAGGTGGAAACAGTGGAGTTTTTTGTTATTAATGGGGATGTGTTGTATGGATTCGTTATTTATGTTGCAGAGGTTTTGCTATGTGGGTTTTAAGAGAGGTAATTTTAAGATCGTGTCTTATATTTCAGTATTTCGCTGAAACCATGTCTTCGGAGATGCTTTCTGAGGGTGGTAGATTAAAAGATTTCAAGTGTGTTAATGTTATTACTATTTTTAGATCCCAGATTTGGCTTGCGTAGGCGATGATGATTCTTGATGGAGCAAACCAACACCACTGGCACGGGCAACGCCGGGCTAGCCACGCAGTGGCTAGTTTTAAATAAAGTTCGCGCGATGTGTCGGCTGAAAGCTTTCATGATTTAATGTAGTTTATGTGTTTCCTCATATTAATGTAGTCTAAAACGTACTAACCATTTTCATCTGTCGGGCCGCGATAGCCCGGTTGAAAGAGTAACGGATTAGCAACGTGAGGAATACCAGTTGGCCCCCCCCCCCCCCAAGACCGTCGTGTACAAAGGAGTTTGTGCACGTTAAATCCGCCGTGGCCTCAAATGTCCTCACGTCGGCGTGGTGTGGAAGTTTAGAGAGTGGGGCTCCAGCTCAGGTGTCACCTCGACATCTGACCGTGGTTCAAAATTACGTGGTGTTGCCCTCGAATTTTTTCTTTCGGGTTTGATCCCGAACCGTCGCAAAGACCGTTGTGTTGCTCCAGCGGGACGTTATTAAATACCTACCCACCTACCACAAGCTGGTGTGACCCGAACGCTTTTGTGTGATTCTTAATAATCAAAATTCTTTTCCTGCACCTTCAGCCGAATGATCCAAGTCCACCTAAATCATTTTTGAAAAATTTAACTATGCAGAAAAGTCCCGGGCACCAGAGAGTTTGAAAGAACATCGTTCATGTTGAAATTTCAGTACGGTGTTGGTCCACCTTTGGCCGCGATTACACTGTTATCTCTCTCAGACGTATCCCCTGAGATGTTTTGCATGATTCCACCTCGCAAGTTGCAGTCTCCTTTGTATAATTTCCAAACAATTCTGACCTTCTTGACCAATAAAATCTTTCCAGGGGATTATATTATAAGGAAAGGAGTAATGAAATCTTTTCAAAGGTTTCTATTCTAATGAAAAGACTAATATAATATTTCCAAAGGTTTTTACTCTACAGAATGGTCCAATAGTATAGTTCCAAAAGATTCTATTGCAAGCAAAGAGTCAATAGAATCGTTACGAAGGAATCTATATCAAAGGATGAACCAATACACTTTCCAAAGGTTTTTATTTTACAGAATGGTCCAATAGAATCGTTCCAAAGGATTATATTCAAAGGAAAGGGTCGATAGAATCGTTCCAAAAGAATCTATTCTAAGGGATGACCCATTTCCACACCTGACCCACACCCATAAATACTTCCAAAGGTTTTTATTCTACAGAATAGGCCAATATAATAGTTCCAAAAGATTCTATTCCAAGGAAAGGGTCTATAGAATCGTTCCAAAGGCATCTATTCCAAGGGATGAACCAATATATACTTTCCAAAGATTTTTATTCTTCAGAATGGATCATTAGAATAGTTCCAAAGGATTACATTCCAAGGAAAGGGTAAATAAAATCGTTCCAAAAGAATCTATTCCAAGGGATGAACCAATACATACTTTCAAAGGTTTTTATTCAACAGAACAGGACAATAGAATAGTTCCAAAAGATTCTATTCCAAGTAAAGGGTCGATAGAATCGTTCTAAAGGAATCTATTCCAATGGATGACCCAATACATACTTCCAAAGGTGTTTATTCTACAGAATGGGTCAATATAAACATTGCAAATGATTCTTTTCCAAGGAAAGGGTCAATAAAATCGTTCCAAAGGAATCTATTCCAAGGGAAGAACCAATAGATTCGTTCCAAAGAATGATTCTAGTAAAATGAAAAGACCAATAAATACAATGTTTCTCTCTAAAGGTTAAAAGCATCCATGGATTCTAGAAATATATTATTTAGTCATTCATTGAGCAGTGAGATAAAAGCAACTCTACACTACAGGGTGTCCCGGAACTTCGTGTACAAACTTGGAGGGGAGGTAGAGAACATCGTTAGGAGCGATAATTACATAGGAAAGCATGGGCGGAAACGTCACCGTCATGTGATAAAGAGACACAGAGACACAATAAGGCCACAACACAGAATGTAGTGTAAAACGCTTTATTATACAACAAAAGAGTACAATATATGACTTACAAGCATCACAGGAGGCAGTGGCGTATATAGGAGTTTATTTCGGGAGGGGCCAAATATTCTCTAAAGCAATTTAGTATACATCGTACAAATGTATTAATTTTGGGGGAAGCAAATATTCGAAAGCTATTTAGGACTTAGGAAAGCTATTAGGAATAATGTCAATGTTTATAATAATGACTTAAAACCTGCATGGATATTAAAAGGAATAGGTCAGACATGGGTAAAAAAAAAAGACAGTTTAAATGTATTTTTGAAATTGGGAATTATAATTTTAAAGATTGTTTTTATAGTAAAATATAAATTTTTTTAATTGGAAAAAAGTAACTTGTTTACTTATTTAAAATATTCTATAATCCGTTCTTATATAAGGGGGGGGGGGGAGGCACTCTTAAAGTTGATGGATAAGTAATTTACTTTTAATTACTATCTCAATAGAAATTTCTTTGCTTAATGTATGAGTATCTGGATCTTAGTTTACTAATTATGACTGACAAAACTAAAACACCGAATAAAAATTAAATTTATTTTAATATTGATAACTTTTTTTTTTATCCAAAACGTTTCAAATACAATTTTTTCCTTTCCAAACATTTTTGTTATTGAAAATATGCATATATAACGAATGGTTAAGAAATTAGTAAAGACATTATCAGTCAAGGTTAAGAGTGGACGCCCTGTAAAATGACAAAAATTGCTGAGAACTTTACAAAACAAAATCTGTATTCCTTGGTGAACTGACAAACTTATCAAGAACTTCTTCGTCTGTTATTTTAATATCTCTGTGAATTGAAAGCAGCGCCAGTCCATATAGTCTCGTTTCTGAAGTCGTATTTCGTAAATAAGTCTTCAGTCTCCGCAAACTTGAGAAACTCCTTTCCGCGGTCGCAACAGAGACTGGAAGAACCGTTAATGCAAAACGCTGTTTCAGGGAATTGCAGAGATCATCAAGAAAAGGTATATAAACGGCTCTCCTGTAATATTCTTCTGCTGTGCAGTAAAGGATGTTGCTCCTTACATTTTGAAGGCGGCAAGTTCTAGGAACTTCTCTTATCTTTATTTTTTCAGCAAATTCCTTTATTTCACTGTACAGAGTCTTAAAATTTTCATCGGCATCCGTCCTTATGTTTGATGCCAGTTCCAACACAACACATTTGATACATTCTCATAGCTTCCGAGAGGTCAATATTTTTTCTTGACAGTTTTTCTGATAAATTTTGGATTATGGCGAGCATATACTGCTCAAAACAAAAAGGTTGACGAGAAACTGAAATTGGGTTATTGAACTTATTAACCCATATGCCCTATAGGAGGAATTACTTCCCTCGTTTTCAAATTCTATGAGAGCAAGAATTATGGGTTCCATCAAATTTTTGAATACCAAACAGAATCAAGTATTTCGACCTAGCGAGTTTCGCATAAAGAAATTAGTTTTTTTTTTTTTTTTTTTTTCTGTTCAGGGCAGCATTTTAAAATCACTGACTTTAATATCGCCGATGAATGAAAGCACTCACAAACTTCTTTAATGACCCCCCCCCACACACACACAGTTTCCTATAGAAATAATATTACACGAATCTGAAAGGCATAAGTTTAGAGTACGAGAAGAACAATGTATATATACAGCTAATGAAAATTTTTCCTTAATACAAGCGTGTACTCCTCTAAATTACATTAACGCAGCTCCATCATATCCTTGCCCTCTCAACTTATTTAAATCAGGTCCTAAACTTCATAAGTTTTCTAACACAGTTTTAAGCTAAGGCTGCGCCTGTTACATCAAAGACAGGAACAAAAGCTAGGAAATCTTCTCTGATATTATTCAACTTATCAACGACGTATCGAACACAAAGAGAAAATTGTTCTATTTGGCTGATATCGGTGGTTTCATCAGCTAATACAGTATAAAAGGATGATTTACGAGCATTACATATTATTTTTGATTGAATTAATTGGCCGAGTGTATAAATCAGCTCATGTTGTATAACTGAGCTCGTATACATGCTCTTCCCGCTGCTGTTAGTGAGATGATCTATAAAGATTGATATCTCCACTGTTGGCTCTATATCTCAGCAATGCTCGAAAATTTCCATCATTGCCTTCAGGTTTCTCCCAACTGATTCGCCCACTGTCAATATGGCCTCTTAGTGCTATTTGTTGTCTCCCACAAAATCGTATTGTTTGAACTATCGGTATTATTTTCGTTCTAATATTAATTGCATCAGTTTTCTTTGGGTGTTAATTTGAACTATAACACTTTCAGTGTTTTTGTTAACCATAGCCTTAATATTTTCGGCTGTTAAAACTGATTTTTTGTGGTACGTGCAGTTTTCATGATTATTGAATTCCTCTTTGGCTTTTTTCAAATTATCAAAAGGCTTTGTGTCTAAAGCCCCTGGTAATTGATTATCTCCTATTCGAACAGATTCAGATGAAAAAAAGACACAGTACTTACAAAAATATCCAAATTTTTCTTCGGAATATGTTAACCATTTGTAATCATCAAGCCATTTCAATTGAAAGGACCTCTTGTGGTTTGAATCTGACGTATTGGGAAATTTCTGTCCACTTTCAGGTTTCCAAATATTTTCAACAAAGGAAATTATTTCTTCATTTGTTAAAGATTTTAGAGAACTTTTATGATAATGATTCCCAATATCATAAATATTTTTCGTTACTAAGCTTACTTTGCCAATTTGTTTGTCATTGGATCTTGAAGAATCTTCAGTGGGGGGCTGCAGCTGATAGCGGTTCCATCAGTGTTATTTCGTCTTTTTATAAAGAAGTTTTGAATGGAGGATTGACTTTTCACCGATGCTCAAGGGGTTGTTTGGGAAGCTAGACAGAGGGTCTCGCAAAGTCGTAAAATTGTCAGGGGTGTCCATTGGATTCTGCGGGCAGCGGAGGGAGAAAATGTTCTCTGTTGAGTTGCACTCTCACAACCACGTGGTCACAGCACATCTTTCATCAACCATCATAAATTTTGGTGATACCTGTGTCCAGCCCACTGTGTTTTCTTTACTCGGGAAAGGAAATAGCTTCTCTGTCCATTTTTAAATGTGTCCAAATAATAAAATTTTTAAGAAAATTATTTCCGCCAGAAATACAAATTAGATTTCAAAAATTCAAAATAACAAGTTATCATGATTGAACCTAGTCAAAATTTCGGGAGGGGCCCGGGCCCCCTCGGCCCCTCCCTTATATACGCCCCTGACAGGAGGTGTTACAAATTGCGCCCATTGGCATGGATGCACGCACGACAACTACGCGACATGGATTGGTGAACATTTTCGAAGATACCTGGCGCTTTGCTGATCGTAGCATCAGCGATGGAGATTCGTGCCACCAGGTCCATTGTAGAATTTACGGGCGTGTCGTACACAATGCTCTTCGCGGCAATCCAGAGAAAATAATCAAGAGGAGATAAATCAGGTGATCAGGGGGGGGGGCAAGCAACGGGACCCCCACGCCCAATCCAATTGTTTCCAAATGGTCGCGTACACACCTTGTGTAATGAGCCGGCGCCCCATCATGTTGAAACCATATCTCGAGCCGAACAAGTACGGGGACATCGTTAAGCATTTCCGGAATTACCTCTTGAAGATAGACGAGATACTTGCGAGCGTCCAGTCAAGGTGGTAAGATGTATGGCCCGACTAAACTGTTCCCCACGATACCCACCCACACATTAACAGCGAAGCGTTGTTTTGCAGCTCGTGGTTGGGTTCCGTGTGGGTTGTTTAAAGCCCACATGTGAACGTTGTGCGTATTGAACACCCCTTCACGTGAAAAGGTTGCTTCATCACTGAACATAACAGAACTGGAAAACTGCGTGTCGGCTGCACTTTGGTGTAAAAACCACTGTGCAAACGCGACACGTCGTGGGTGATCATCCGGCTGCAATAACTGAACTCTCTGAAGATGAAAGGGATGTAAGGCTTCGCCCTGCAGTATGCGATGGACAGTTAAGAGACCTTCCGGTGGCAGCGGCAAGCGCCCGTACACTGGTACCGGGATTTCGGTTCACAGCATGCAACAGACCCTATTCGAGTATGGGTGTTGGTGCTGTTCGCGGCCGCCCAGTATCCTGCATCGTGGCTGTGAAGGATCCACGTTCCGCAAGGTTCTGATGTTCCCGAGAGAACATTTGGAGATTTGGTTGGCACCTTGTTGGATATCTTTCACGATGCAACCGAACATCGGCGCGTCCATTTCCGTCGGTTAGGCCGTAGATGAAGTGAATGTCCTTCACCTCGGCGTATGTGAAACGATTCATGTTGCTCGCACGCAGTCTACAATGAGGAAGCCACACGTGCCGACCTTGAGAGCTCGCACACCGCGCCACCTTTCGATTTCCGCCAATGCTTTCCAATGTAATCATGGTTCCTAACGATGTTCTCTACCTCTCCTCCAAGTTCGTACACGAAGTTCCGGGACACCCTGTATTCGAAAATCTTGCATCGCCTGGAGGTTTAAACCTCCCGGTGATTGTCTCAACGAGGTATCTCGTCATTAGCTCAGATGATCAGAATTTGATGGACAATGTACGTCGTCATTGCAAGAAAACTGACAAGATCTTGATGCCTTCATCATAAAAAAAAAATCGGCAATATCTTGATCACGAGATATATCGTCGTTATCCAAATTGGTCAGATCTTAATGGACTATACAGGTATATCTTGTCAAAACCACTTGGAGTGTTAAGGCTCCCAACCGACGTTCAAGTACATCCTACAGGATCTGCTTTAGATTCAGGTCTGTGCTCTACTGAAAAGACCAAACACGTTGAAGACCTAAGTACATAAGGTAGTGGAAAGCTTCTGAACAAATTTACATTGAAACTTGGTGCGTCATCGTTCTGACAGACGTATGTTCCTTCTCCTTAGTGCTATAACAGTTGGCTGCACAGATTATTCCTAGAACGTCCAAATTCATCTTGAAATATATGCGACCAATTATTGGAACCAGGGGTTAAAAAAGTTATTTTTTATCGCACTTTTTGTTCTAATTTAACATTAGGGGCGGCATACATTTTTATTCATAATCCAGAGATTTCTGATCCAAATGGACGTCAAACTTGGCATTCGAGACGAAATCATCATCAATTCAAAATTGGATATTGTCAGCGTTCAATTTAAAATGAAAACTGATCTCTCCAACAAATTTAACGCATAAATTGTTTGGCATATCAATTAAAAAGCGAACAAGATAGTTGGTAATTGGTATTATTAATTGGTATGATTCTACGTCGCAATGGACTATGGCAACTGAAAGGGCTGTTGACAACTGTCAGGACTTAATTCCGATGGGAAGTGAACGAAGTTGTTTTATTAGATGTTTGGCGTCGGTCGCCTAATTTTGACGCTAAACTAACTTGTGCAGGATTCCATTCAGCAGCTGGCCGCCATATCCATCTAACCTCTAAAGCCAGTAAAAAGTGTCGGCCTCGAAGAAAGCACTAAACGTTCTAAAACTCACAACAAAACTTTATTAACATAACAAGAGGTAAAAAACTATTCTAAACGGGTGCCACGAGTAACAGACAGCGCGGACACACCATGCTAAGCAGCAAAGAGGTATAAGGGGATGCAGGAAGGTCAACAGGCTATTTATAACAGGCCAATCTTATTCTTCCGCCGTGCGTCACAAAACATAGTTCACTAAACGTCAAATAGCAATATAGCATTGATGCCAAAGTAGCCCCTCCCTAGTCCCGAAGTCAGTCTCCGGACTGATAAGGGACGACAAAACGTACGTGACGACCAGATCTTGTGACAACACCCTTGCGTAGAGAAGATGTTAAGTGTTGGGTAGCATCATTAACCTTCTCAGCTGTGGATTCGAAAGGCTTTGATGTACTTGCATCAGAGGGCTCTTGTAGCGGAACGTCAGGAGGGATGAAGATAAAAGCAGGCTTCAGCCGATCAACTGACACGCTGACTCTCTTGCCCTTGATAAGCAAGGTGTAAAACTTAGGTTTACGTTCAACTACAGGGTACGGACCGTTGTATGGTTGCTGGAGCGGTCGTCGTATGGCATCTACCCGTACAAACACATGAGATGTCTGAGCCAACTCCTTACTCACAAACACAGCTGACCTGGTAGAGTGATGCTTTGCAGGAACGGGTCTCAGCTCATTCATCTTCCGCCATAAATCTCCCAAAAGGTCTGCACGAGATGATATAGCACCAGGTGATGTGGCCCGAAGGAATTCACCCGGAATACGGAGAGAACATCCGTAAGCGAGATCCGCCGTCGTAGCTCCGATGTCATCCTTCAAGCTCGTCCGAATACCAAGCAGCATTGTAGGCAGGACTTGAACCCATCGCTCCGTTCCATGGCTCATGATGGAACTCTTCAGGTGCCGGTGGAAGCGCTCCACGGTGCCATTGCACTTCGGATTGTAGGCTGTGGTTCGTGTCTTGATGACACCAAGAAATTTAGCAAGGGAGGTGGTCACTCTCAAACTGCCGTCCCTGGTCAGTGGTGATGATCTCGGGAACGCCAAATCTTGAAACCCAGCCGGAGTAGAAGGTATCAGCCACTGTAGCCGCAGTCTGGTCCTGCATTGGAAAGACCTCTGGCCACCTTCCTTGCTAAATTTCTTGGTGTCATCAAGACACGAACCACAGCCTATAGCATTGATATATAGCAATATAGCATTGATGCCACATGTGTTTTTAAACTTTTCTCAGCACTAACTCCATTTTGGATATTTATTAGATGATATAAAATATAATTACTTTATTGATAATTAATTTTAATGGTTAAAAGAAAAAAAAGGGAGACAACGCGCGCGTATATAACTAATTTAGTAATTGAAATTCAATAATTTAAATAAAAAAATAAGGTTAAATTAATTTTTCTTACCTTAACGTTCTAAATTGGCAACGAAAGCTATTCATCTGGAAGCTGTAAGTGACATAACCCTCCAGGTTGTTGTCTCGACGAGATATCTCGTCACGATAAAAAAAAATAGCGATATCTTCATTACGAGATATCTCGTCAGTAGTAAATTTTCTCAGATCTCGATGGACGAGACATCTCGTCATTAGAAGAAAACTGACCAGATCGTATCTCGTCATCATAGAAAACCAGCAACATCTTGATGACGAGATACTTCGTCATTAGTAAAATTTGGACGAGATAACTCGTCGAAACCACTTGGAGGATTAAAGCAGATTCATTTATTACAGCCTTGAAGAGATTTGATTCACGATTCGGTGCTCCTGCTAATATATATCGTGATAATTCGACATATTTTGTGTATTTCCCTCTTCTGAGTTGATAAATCTTTCCTTGTGTGTGTCCAATATTTGTCTGATTAAATTTCATTATTTGATGCGTGTCTTGTGTTTGTCACAGCTTGACCAATAAGGTCCTTTGCACCATAAAATAAAAACCAATAATGAGCCTCGTAGGGCATAGAGTGCCTATGTAGGGCGCACGGTGTAAACTTGTCGAAATATCAAATTGCATTTCAAAAATAATTGATTGCTATCCGAGAACACTACCACTTAATTTTTAAACAGGTCAGATGTAATTGGTAATTTTTTAGTTGACGTCGTACTAGAGCAACACAACGGGCTATTGACGACGGTCCGGGATCAATCACTTAATGGAAAGATCCGAGGACAACACCTCTTAATTCTAAACCACGATCAGATGACAAGGCAACACCGGAGCTGTCACACCACACTCTAAACTTCCACTCCAACTAAACGTGAGGACTTTCGGCCACGACAGTTTTAAGGTGCATCAGCCTTCTCTACACCATACGCTTACAGACATCCATGCACTAACCCGCCGAACAACCGGTATAGTGGTTAAGGTGTTTACCTCTAGATCGGGATGTTTGTAAGCGTATGGTGTAGAGGCAGCTGGTGCACCTTAAATCTGTCGTGGCCGAAAGTCTTCACGTTGGGTTGGTGTGGAAGTTTGGAGAGTGGGGTGCCAGCATTGGTGTTGCTTCGTTATCTGACCGTGATTCAAAATTACGAGGTGTTATCCTCGAATCTTTCCCTTAAGGGTATTGGTAATTGGTAATTTTAGTTAACATCGTACTAGTGCAACACAACGGGCTATTGACGACGGTCCGGAATCAATCCCTTAAGGGAAAGATCCGAGGACAACACAGATTTAAGGTGCACCAGACACCTCTACACCATACGTTTACAAATATCTATGCCCGGACCCGGTAATGGTAATGACAATGGTAATTTTTAGGGAACGTCGTACTAGAGCAACACAATAGACTATTGACGACGGTAATATTTGTAATTGTAATTTTATAGTTAACGTCGTACTAGAGCAACACAACGGGCTATTGACGACGGTCCGGGATCAGTCCCTTAAGGGAAAGATTCGAGGACAACACTTCGTAATTTTGAACCACGGTCAGATGACGAAGCAACACCTGAGCTGGCACCCCACTCTCCTAACTTCCACGCCAACCCAACGTGAGGACTTTCGACCACGACAGATTTAAGGTGCAGCAGCCGCCTCTACACCATACGTTTACAAACATCCATGCCTGGGCCCGGATTCGAACCAGGAACCTTCCGATCTAGAGGCTAACACCTTAACCACTATACCGGTTGGTCGGCACTCCGTTTCGGAGGCTCGTAATTAGATGGTAATGGTAATGGTGCTTTTAACTAACGTCGTACTAGTGTAACACAAAGGGCGATTGACAACGGTTCGTAATCAATCCCCTAAAGGAAAGATCTTATGAGGACACAAAGTAATTTTGAACCTAGGTCAGATGACTGTATATCTTGATTGACGAGATATCACGTCATTAGAAGAAAACTGACAGAGACCTTCATCTCTTCATCACAAAAATATATCGACATTATCGTTATTACGAGATATCTTGTTGTTAGTCAACTGTTGATGGTCGAGGTAGATAGGTATTTTAATTAATGTTCCACTGGAACCACACAACGGACTATTGGCGACGGTCAGGGATCAACCCCGAAGGAAAAAACCCGATATTGATGGTCAAGATATCTCATTAAAACCATTTGGAGGGTTAAAGTTTGCCCGAAATGAATCTCAGGTGACTCACGATCAGTTTAATCGAATGCATGAACCGATATCGCAAGCACTACTCAAGGGAAACACAAGAGCAAGATAATTCAATGCGAAACAACCGATACAACCAAGATCAGACGACTTTAGTAATCTCGAACCGGTGACTGCCTACCGTCTGTTAGAATACTTTCGTCCTCTAATATATATCGATTAAGTTAAACCCATCATCGTTTTCATCGCCATCATTTGTCGGTATTTGATTCCGATTCCTCCTCCCCATCTTCTACGTACAGCGGTGATTTCGCTCTTGTGCTTATAAGGCGACAGTTGCTTATTAGAATGTCAATCTCAAATCGTAAGTTACGTCCATTTTATTCAAACTATAATCTCATAAGCTATATTTTCCTGCTACCACAGTGATATGGAATCTAGCTGTTAAATCGTAATTGTGGGTGGTATCTCCAACTGATTAGTGGGATTTAAACTAGTATTTACTTCCCTTCTGTCATCTAGTGTTTATTTATCTCACTCTTTATAACTGACAGGAAACGATCGCGATCAGTGGTTGTGAAAGGTTTTTATGACCAATGGAGAGAATTGCATAAAATCAGAGATATTGGTACACCGGTTACTTGTTTATCACATCGTTTATGAACTGATCCAATTAAACTGTATGCTGCTGTCCGGTTGTCCATTATCCTGATATAAATCGCTCCCCTTCAATTTCATAACAGATTGACCTGCAAATCTGAATACTGGGTAATTCCAATTGTCTATCGCAAAAAAAATACCGAATCGATTGATGTCATATCTATTCTGCTGTACTGTCAATTGATAAACAATATTGTTAAAGGAATTAATACCCCATCACACAATGCATTACTTTTTCCTTTAAAGATACAGTTTCTAATTCTAGAAACATTTAAAAAATACACCTTTATTGAATGTCCATGGCACACAATAGGCTTTTTGTTGTAATATAGCAATTCTGATTAAAATTGGAATGTGTAAAAATTGGAAAAATTCAAGAATTTTGTTAAAAGTACAAACAGTCAACATTCGTTTTTATGATACTAATTCAATTGATGAAATGGTAATTAATTAAAAATTTAAGGAAATTATAATGTGGGCATGACTTGATGAAATTTGAAAAAGTCCAGAAAGTTTGTTGCAAGAGTCAACTGCAATAAATGTGTTTTACCTCTTCTCGTCAGAATTATACCCTGCAATTTATATTGATTGTCAGTATGAATGAGGGTTGTTTGTGTCCAAATATCAAACATTTAAATATTTGAAAAATCTAAAGCTTTGTTTATATCTGAATAGATTCCCCCATACTGTAATTCTACACATTATTATTAGGTATTAACTTTAAAAATTCAATTGTACTTAGAAACTGTGCTGTGACTTGTATGTCTTGCTTAACTACTGATATCTTACAAAGTTTAAATTTATAATGACAACAGATTAATTCAAATCGTAAAAATAAAATTCAAGTAAAACGATGATTAAATCATGTAATATGATTTTTTTATTTTAAAAACAAGCCATGATTTTCTCATACCCTACAATGATTTGGCATTCCTGTAGCTGGTATTAGGTGTGTATTTGAAAGGGCATTACAGATATGCCATAGACTAACATATTTTTAATTTATTCAATTCTTCCAATTTTGAGTAAGCTCTGTTACTTACAAATTTATTTGTAAAAATAAAATTCAAGTAAAACGATGATTAAATGATGCAATATGATTTTTTTATTTTAAAAATAAGCCATGATTTTCTCATACCCTACAATGATTTGGCATTCCTGTAGCTGGTATTAGGTGTGTATTTGAAAGGGCATTACAGATATGCCATAGACTAACATATTTTTAATTTATTCAATTCTTCCAATTTTGAGTAAGACTATCAGCTCTGTTACTTACAAATTTATGATTGCATGTTTTTATAAACACAGAAAAATTGGTTATTTTGATAATTAAAAAAAAAAAAAATTACATTAAATTCTGAATAGAAATTGCAACCTTAACTTATAAATATTTTGGATATGTTGCTTACATACTATCAATTACTTATAGTTCTTGATTTTTCAGTTAGCAATATTACAGTTTATAACAGGGAATTGCTATATTATTTTTAAAGTTAACTGTTAACTGGTGCAGTATTTAAAATAAACAGTGATCATGTTATGATCACTTAATTTTTATTGTTTCTTTTTTCTACATTATTAAATAAAAATTTCATACCCTCTTGTATTTTATTATAATAAGCCATAAAGGTATTTAAATGTTCTATTTGCAACACACTGATACAAAGATATCTTTGTAAACAAATTTATTTAAAATTTGAATGGAAAAATGATTCTAGGTTAGAGGTGCACAACCTGCGGCCTGCGAATCATCAATTTGCGGCCCACAAGCTAATTTTGATTATAACTTACAAGAAGATTTAAGTTAAGAAGCCAATTGACTGCCAAATATTTAGAATCAGTCTTAAGAGTTTCTACTAGCAGTATTGAACCTAACATAACTAAATTAGTTAGTAAAACTCAGTATCAGCCATCCCATTAGCAAGCTATAACATAATTATTGTCTAAAGCTTTAGAAATTTTAATATTAAATATATTTGATGCTGTAATTTTTATTTCCAATTTTACTGATATCATTAAAATTTCTGATACTCATCTTTATTGCTCATTGTACTATTACTGTTATTAAATCTATAACCAAAATAATTTGCTGAAGTACATATGACGTTCTTGAGACACATTCTTAAAAGTAATTCTAAATGATTGATCATTGCAAATGTTTGTTAACTTCTTTTTTTAAACTATTCACAATATCATTCATTTAGCTCTGTAACAAGCTCCTAGATTTTTTTGAAAAAACATTTATAAGTTTAATTATAATCAGCTGTACATAATTGGGTAGTAGCACTTTCATTGTGTCTGTGCTGTAACTTCAATTGCGGCCCCCCATGTCTCAATCAACGGTGCGAGTGGCCCTTCTCTCAAAAAGGTTGTGCACCCCTATTCTAGGTTGTCACAAAATTTCTTGTTAAATTATTTGAATCAGATTTCTTTTCATTCCTTTTTCCATTTTGAAAGGAATATTTTATTATTGACATCAGAAATTTAGTAAAATAACATAAAATACCCAAATTTTCTCAGAATTTTCTAATTAATGTTTGCTATTTTTTTAGATTGTGTGTTTGATGATATCATAATTCCAATTTATTGTGAATTATTTTCTTTTATGAATACTCTAGAATTTGTCTAGAAAGTCTCTTAAAATACCTTTAAATCAAATCTCAAGAGCAGAATTTTTAAGATAATTTTAATCCACACAATGTTACCTTTAAGCAAAGCCTTGTGAATGTAACCAACTTAGTTTAACAACTAGCATGACTAAGGTTAGATGTTATGAGCAGCCCAACTTGGATGGTGCTATTTGGTGGGTGAATACATTTCTACTGCACCTGTTTCATGTGATAGCGCTTCTCATCAAATCTCTCAGTGTGTCACTACCCTATGATGCCATGGGGAAAATGTACTAATAGAATAACGTTTCTCATTACGTAAAACATGCTAAGATGATTACTGTCCATCTGATTGGACAGTACATGTTCTGTCTAGAGAGTAAATACTTAAGTAAAGGTCTGGTTTAGAAATTAGAAGCAAAGTCAAGCTTCAGTGGCGCCTAAACGTTTTCCCGCAGTTGCTGAAATTTTGTAATTGGGTGCAAGATCTGAATTTTTATACATTACCCTTCATTATATTGCTCCTCGCTATATTGCCTATTCAGCAATATTGCTTTTTTCCCCATGATAAATTTTTGGTTTGTGAACAGCAGAAAGTCGAGCGTTAATGGCACCTTAACATTTACCTAAAGTTGCTAAAATGTTGTAATTGGGTGTAATTTCAAAATTATTTTATTTTCGTGGATGTGTATAAATGCAGTGCAATGACCAAGACGTGGAATTTTGATACAGTGACCCTTCGTTATCGTGCCTCAATATATTTGGCAGAGGAGAGTCCTATACACATTCTACGTTGATTGTGATTATTACTCTGCTTCACAATTTTAGTATATGGGATACCATTGTATCAAAACCTGGGAAATGTCAAACATTTCAATCAGGCACATGCTGAAATTTATTTCGGCAATCGGTCTTTAACAGACCAGTAGAGAGCGTTGGTACAATAAACTACTAGTTGCTGTGCTGGCACTTTTTAGAGTCACCCCTACAATAAATCATAAGTCATGTGCCTCAATATATTTTGCGTATTCTGCAATATCGCTTTAATCTCTTGATGAATTTTTTGTTTGAACAGCCGTAAAATCTCAACCTTTAACATAGAGTGTTCAAAGGTCACTCACATCAAAGCCAACCAACTGGTATAGTGGTTAAGGTGTTAGCCTCTAGATCGGAAAGTTCCTAGTTTGAATCTAGGTCCGGGCATGGATGTTTATAAGTGTATGGGTGGGGTGGGGGGTAAAGGCGGCTGATGCACTTTAAATCCATTGTGGGCGAAAGTCCTCACGGTGAGTTGGGTGGAAGTTTGGAGAGTGTTGCTTCGTCATGTGACTGATTCAAAATTATGAGGTGTTGTCCTCGGTTCTTTCCCTTAAGGGATTGATAACAGACCATCGTCAATAGCCTGTTGTATTGCCCTAGTACGACGTTAACTAAAAAATTACCAAATTACCACTCGCATCAAGAGTTATCCTATACTGAATGGGTAAGAAAGATTTGGGTATCTCTAGAGTAGGGTGTACTGAATTATTTCTTAAATTAGGTTTTTAAATCTATGATTTAGGTTTTTATAAGTTTTTGAAGCTGTTTTAGGATCTGGGTTTTAACAAAACTATCACTTTAGATAAGCTTAGAAATATTTTACAATGATATTTTATAATAGAATTATCTACCAATGTGTGATAGTTAATTCAATAATTCAGTACTGTTTTATGATTACGTATGATTATGGACTTACACATATTAAGACGTTCCGACCAACCGGTCTAGTGGTTAAGGTGTGTGCCTCTGGATCAGTAGGTTCCTGGTTCGAATCCGGAGTCAGGGCATGGATGTAAATTTTACTGTTCTGTGTTAGGGGTAATGATGGTTGCTCATTGGGTGCTCCTTCACAAGTGGCCATCACTTCTGGCCTTGTAGTGGCAAAATGATTACAAATCAACAATGCCCGCCATTGGATAAAAAAAATATATATTAAGCGTTATCATTTGTAATAGTAAAACCCATGGTATTACTACAACTCTTCTTTTTTCCAGTAGTTATCAATAAAATGAAGGAAATATTAATAAGATAAAAATGGTTCTTTTTTCAAAAATGGATTTCTTCAAGTTTTTGCTTTAGATGTCATTAATTCTCAATATGCAGTTGCATATTTTATAGTTTTTATGCAGTGTATTTGCGAAGCTGCAGTTTTTGCTGTTTCAAAAGACACAGTATCTTAACACCACTTAATCTAGAATAATATACTCAAAATGAATTGAAAGTTGAAATATCTCAAAGGCCTTTTGTAAGTTTCTAAAGTCGTTTTAAATCGTTTTTAGGTACTAAAGTCGTTTTAGTTTTTTATAGGTCGTAAATCCTAAATTAGGTACTTTAGGTAGCATAAAATTTTGATATTTTATTCAGAACATTCCAAATCAAAAATATTTGTTTCAGATTTGAAATTGAATGTAAACCTAAATAGGTAAAAACCTAAGAACATGGGGCCTACTACAGAAAGCGGATTAGACGGAATTGATTTCCATTTATACTTTTACATATTAAATACTATTTTGAGAGTGTAAACCATAAATTTTGTATTTAATATATTATTATACACAACTTTGAGTGTAAAAAGAATTTATAAATACAAAATTTTTTACCTTTTTTGTTTCTAATTAGCAAGTTTGTGGCAAACTTATCCACCACTACAAAAATTAACTTACTTTTTAGTAGACAACATTGCAATCTGTCACATGTCCTGCTAAACTGGTGACTGATGGAGTGATTATACACACGCATTTTGTATGCACAAAAACAAGAGCCAAATGGTGCTTCAGAGAAATTTCAGTGGTGCAGCTTGTCCGCTTTTGAACCTTGTGCCTTAAAACCCCAACCCCAAATCCAATCCAATCTTGATAAATTCCAGATGGTAACAATCGTCCTGTGATAACAGACAATACTCCTATTCCTATCACTGCTTCGTTATTTGTTGCCGCTCAGCCTTATTTTGACAAACTGCATTCTTCACTACTCGTCTGCTGAAAGCAATGCAGGACAGTCAAACGAGTTAGCGAACTTAGCGATAACTACAAAAATTAACTTGCAATATAATTATTTAAGAAGCAAAGTATCCTAACTTCACTATGAAGTACTTTATGGTAGACCAAGTTGCAGTCTTTCACACATCTTGCTAAAAGTGTTCCTTAGCAATCCTTATAATCATTCCCTCTGTATCTTGCTTTTTTCTTGTTCCCGAGAAGCATGATTCATCAAGGGGATACTGTTTTCATGTTATTGGGTATTTTTTCTTGGTATGTCATACATAAAGCTCTCAAATTTTGCGTCCTCAGAGCTACATCTTTAGGTGTGAACAGGCAACTGACTGTGCCTGAGGTAACCAAGTAATTTTTCTTCCTTTTCATTTTTACCCTAAAGAGTATCCTTTTCTTATGCTATCTAACCATGGTTAAAAATTATGAGGTGTTGTCCTCGGATCTTTTCTTTTGGATATTGATTCCAGACCATCACCAATAGCCGTTGTGTTGCTCCAGTGTGACGTTAATTAAAAAAATACTAAATATCTTTTCTTCCTCCCTTTTGAGTTGATCCATGTGTATCTCAGACCATCGCCAATAGCCCACTGTGTTGCTCCAGTGTGATGTAAATTAAAAAATACCAAATACTTTTCTTTCTCCCTCATTATGTTGTGTGTCTTGTGTTTGACGCAGCTTAGCCAAATAACTTAAAAACAACCACTTATCAATTTTGGTAATGATGAGGTATCTCGTCCATCAAGGTCTGGTCAGTTTTAGTAAT
Source organism: Metellina segmentata (assembly GCA_947359465.1). NCBI lineage: Eukaryota > Metazoa > Arthropoda > Arachnida > Araneae > Tetragnathidae > Metellina > Metellina segmentata. The sequence goes on along the minus strand of OX375872.1, from coordinate 136,592,240 downwards.
GACGAGATACCTCGTCAAGACAACCACCAGGAGGGTTAAGGATGCTTTTAGTTTTGGTAACTGATTTTAAGACTTTTTTCATTACGGTCCTTATTCTGAGTTCTCGGGCCTAACAAAATTTGTCTATGTGAAGGCGTTATTCTTTATTTTAGTTTTCAAGGGCCCTTAGAAAGTCTTATTATTTAATTCAAGTCTTCAAAATTTTAAGCTTTAGTTTTTACGAGAACACTGCATATTTTATTTCACATTGCATTAAAAAACCATGGTCGATAATAATGTCAAGGTCAAGCATAAATAATCACAAATTGATGATTTTTTTTCCAACGTCCATTGAATTGATCAATCATGGCATTCCAAGGGTAGAGCTATGGACCTTTTGGCAATACCCTGGTGCACCACAGGGGTGGGTTCATGTTACACTTCACATACATACCACACATTCAAGGCATAATCTTTTTAGAGATTATTAACTATTACTAACCTATTCTCTCCAAATGGACAAACATCCATTCCTTATCCCCATATTTGAACCAGTAACTTTTCAATCTAGAAGTTTTCATCCTGATCACCAGACCAATTGGTCATTTTCCCTGACCTTGATATGACCATTTGTTGTAATGAAAGAGCTTTTTCCCATGTCTTGTTTTGGAAAATGGTTCAGTTTGTTGGTTGTAAATGCTGAGCTTTTTGGCTAAGATGCCATTATAGCTCATGGGCCCTTCTGTATTTTTGCACAAGTCAGTTACAGTCTTAAATACTGTGCATCCAAATGTCGCAAGTGCTGAAAGTAAAAAGATAAGCACTACAAACTATTTGTCGGCAGTCAAAAAACAGACAGGAGTCTCGTCATGCAAATTAAATATACAATGTAAGCAGGTTTCAATCTTTCAGTTAAGATTTGTATGTAATGCCAAATTCACTTATTATTCATAAAATTATATCCCTTGAATATTTTTATCATTTCCATGTTCTAATATTTTATATCAAATGCATAGAAAAATATTTTCTGCATTTTTTAAATTGTAAAACTAAAGAGGTAGGTATGAATAGGATCTTATTGAATGTGTGAATTCAATGCCCCTTTGACATGATTTTTTAAAGCCATTTTTATAGCCACTTGTGCTCAAAGCTACTTCCTGAAGAACTAGATGTCATATACAAGCTCAACCATATTAAATCGGGCATAATGTAGTGTATGAAATTTCTTCCTTACTAGTGAGTCAGGAAAACACCATGATTCAGCCATGCAATATAGAGCACTAGTCTACTATTCTGAAAAACCCATGCAATTATCTGATAAAACAAGTAGCCAATCGACAATTTAAAGATTAGGACAGATATAAGCGTAGCCTCCTATAGAGGGATGAAGGTTTGGAAACCTTGAATGGATCAATAGAGATGAGCTGTTGGAATATTACAACCTTTCCTTGGCTCATGAAATGGTTATATCCAATAAAAATTTGTCTAGGGGCCTTAGAGCTGTGGATTAAATGCAATTAGCTAAATTGAAAGAATAGGAAAGCTATAAGTTTAGGCCGGGTCCAGTGTACAGGGACGATAGTTTGAAAATCTTGAATGTGCCAGTAGAAAGGTATTTGAACGTGGATTGCTTAAAACAAAGATCAAGATCTTATTAAGGCTTGACACTTCAATTTGTTTTTTAAATCACTGAGAATATTAAAGCAGCTTTGTTCTATGATTCTTGTTTACAATCCGGAAACAAACATTCCGCTATCGATTAGTATATCCTAAACTTTCTATTGATATACTTGATATAAGTAATTTTTCGATATTTATGGATGAGTACATCTAAGTCTAAACTGTCAATTATAAGGGAATGTATTTAGTTGGAATAATATAGCACCCCGGCAAGAAAAGTGACAAGTCAAAAAATAAAAAATTATGTTGTCATTGAAAAATATGTATGAGGTGCCCCAGCGTGTTATATTGCTAATCTATAGAATATAATAGAAGTTACCACTCTTAATACTTACCTAAAATTTAAAAGAAGATTATGCTATTTCAATATAAGTTTTATAGTAACCTTTTAGTTGATGTTTCTCAAATTTTGCTATTTTGAGTTGCGTCACTTTTCTTGCCGGGGTGCGATATGTAATTTAAATTTCACTATATGATGAAATATGTGAGAGAAATAGAAGCCAATACGGCAGCCGGAAGAATCTAAAAAAAATACAAAAAAACTTTTATGGGTGTTCACGGGAAATGCGGGAGAGTTGGTCATTACATATCCCACTAGTTTTATGTTTATGTTGCCCCTTTTTAATGTTTTATAAAAAATATTGAAATATAATAGAAATTTTGTTACTTGGGTATGTAGTTAGAAAGAGAATATTCTCCAAATAATTAAAATTTGGAAGGTAGATATTTTAATTCATGTCGCACTGGATGCAACACAGCGGGCTATTGACGACGGTCCGGGATCAAACCCTAAGGGAAAGATTCGAGGATAACACCACGTAATTTTAAACCAAGGTCAGATGACGAGGTGAGGTCACACCTGATCTGGCACCCAGCTCTACAAACTTCCACACCACTCTTTTTTGAAACCTCATTTTTCAGGAAATTGTAATTTATTGATTGCAGAAATAAACCTGAAGCTTATTTTATGCATCATCCATAGTTTATATAAATACTGGTATAAAAATTATTATTCTTTGTTAGTTTTTATCGAAACCACACAATTTTTTTACCTTTCACAACTTGTTGGAACCTAACATGAAATGAATTTCTAATTCATGCTGATGTAGTTTTTTGCGACTGCCTATTTTTTGTATAACAAAACGTGTTACAATGGAATTAAGCAGAGAGAACGGTCTGCAAATATCAACAGACGTTTTCATTTGAATAGCCTTGTGCCTTTTCGCTTTAATAATTTAAGTATTGCAGAGTAATGGATTTTTTGTTATTAGAGAAAGAGTGTTATTCATCCCTAAGCCGCCCTGGGACTACATGCTCGACCCTGTATTTTCATTGCCACTACATCAGGTTGACACATGTTTGTGGATTGCTGCGGATTCCATTTGGAAATGGAAAGCACATTCTTGTAATTAAGGTTTCCGGGCCGTAAATGCCTGATTTTCAATTATAATTTTAAGGACCCTTAGGCCACGTTCACATGAGGCGTTTCAACGCGCGTTTGGCGAGGCTAGCGAGGTCCCGCCATTAAATTATGTTTTTTTATTCCTCGAATTCAAGTTTCTATCTTTGCGACCTTGAAGAGCGGGACCCTGATAACCTCGCCAAACGAGCGTTATACGCGCCTAATGTTAACGGGGCCTTAAAAAGCCTTAATATTTGCTTAAAGTCCTTAAAGATGTAGGCGACTCTGGTTCGATGTATGTAATTTACTCTGGATGTGTTTCTATTTGCCAGATAAACTTTCCTTGTGTGTGTGGGGGGTGGGACGTTGTGACTCCGTGGGTTATGCTCACTGTGTTAGCAACCCGGTTCGATTCCTCCATGGGTGTATTTGTCTCTTCTGTGTCAGTAAAACTTTTCTTGTGTGTGTGTACAATTACTTTCTTAACCCAGTATAAAAAAAAAAAAACCAAATTACACTAAGTCATGAGTCTGCAAAAAAATGTTTGGGCAATGGCAGATGATCCTTAAAAATCGCTCCAATGCAATTCAGGATGTGAGAGGGAAAGGCTGGTAATTAACTGCTCTTTGTACAGATGGAAAAGGATTTCTGTCCATCAAAGAATATCTTTTTCAAATGGCCAGATCGGTGCCTGGCAAGCATAAAGAAAGTTTTCCGGGGCAAACTTATGGCTAGCAGCTCTTCTGCTGTTTGTCCATTACTTGATGTTGTCTTGTGTCTGGCGCAACATGGCCAAATATGGCCCTTGCGCCATAAAACCCCACAGCAACCCAACCCTTGTATATGTCTATTTACTTGACGTTGTCTGTCTTGTGTTTGACGGAACTTGGTTAAACATAGTCTTTGTGCAATAAACCCAACCAACCTTAAAAATGTGAAAAAAGCCTTATTTTTTACAAAAGCGCTGTATATTTTATTTCTTCTGCATTTCAAAACCGAAGATAAATTACATGTAACCTAAGATAAGCCATTTGAACAATTTTAATAAATCCCATCCAAAACAGGTATTTCCTTACACCAGCTGGATGCATTTATCTTCTTTGTGGGTAAAGATTTCCTTGTTTTGTATGCCGATTATTTCACGTTGTCTCATGAGTTTTGCGCAGTTTGGTCAAATGTGGGCCTTGTATCATAATATCCAAACCTTACACCCTCTAAAATCAATATCAATGATACTTGATCTCAGACAAGTTTCATTGCTGGATCTGAAATCCAACCACAGCAAGTAGGAAATGTTTCTTCACCTGTGATTCCCAAAGGAGAGAAAAGGGTTGAGAAAAAGCTGCAAAAGTGTTTCATGAAAACTAATTTTGGCAAGAACTCATACGGGCCAATTTTACATGACATCGAGCCCCACATAAAAGTACTTAAAATTTGTTACCTAATTTTGACCTAATTACAAATTTGCCTCTTCAAGTGTAACCGTACGTCCCGATCTAATTGGCCCACGTATAGAAAAAGCTGAGAAGCGACAATTGCTGGTTGTTGTTTAGCGCAGCTCTCTTATCCATACATCGCTCTTGTCCTATAAAACCCAACCAACAAACCAAACCTACATGTGTCGAGAATGAACTTCCATTACATGGCAAGGGGGTTGTTAGCAACATAAAAACTGAGTTTCCTTGAAAGTCCTTGGATTATATTTTTTATCACTCCTAGACCCGGGAAAGTCCTGTAAAAATGCCAAAATTAAGTTTAATTAAAAAAAAACCTTGAAATTTACTCGGTTGAATTTGTCAGCAAACTAGACTTTCATTTCTTGATTTTTTGCCTTCCTTTTATGTTTGGATTAATCTTTATTACATATTGCTTGATTGACTAAATATTTTATTTAATTAATTTTATTTGCATAATTTTGTCATTAAAAAATTGTTTCCACTCTTGTAGAGCTTGAATTATGTTCTACTAAAATTAGTTTGCATTGCATCTTAATTTCCTAGTCTTTCGTAAGTCTTATTTTATCGAGTTTGAAATAACATTAACAAAGCGAAATTCTTGGAAAATTTTCGATCTGTTTTGACAAGTTCTTAAAAAGATTTGAATTTCCTTAACGCAAGAATGGAAACCACGAAAAATACTTATGGGAAATCCTTCACAGGAAATCCTAGGAAGCATACGCAAGACAGGAATTTCCTAGTCGTATATGATTCCTAGGATATTCTATGCTCCCCAAAATTAATTTTCGTGGTTTCCACTCGTGCTTGAAGGAATTTTAAACGCTTTTTAACGCCTTTCAAAAATGTTTGAAAAAAATTGCCTAGTCTTCGCATATCTAATTTTACTGAGTTTCATAAATATCTGATTAAAATAGTGATATTATTGTAAACATTTTCAAGTTTTTGAAATGTCTTTAGGAAGCATTTTAATTTCCTTTAACAAGATTGAACCCAGAAAAACTTTTTTAGCAACAGCTATTCTTTTCGGGTAAAATTTTGTTTAATAATTATGTAGTTGGTTTCTGTGAACAGCAACACTTATAAAGGCCTATTTAAGTTCTTTTCATTTAAAAATCCAAAAGTAAGACCGAAGACAAGACTGACACCTTATATGGTCACAAGCTACAATCTGCCTCTGCGTAGTGTGAACTATATTTGCAATTACTTCTATTTTTTCAATAGATAATGAGGGTCTCAATCAAGTTTAGGCTTCCGGATGCACTTGACCATATTGTCCCGCAGGGTTTTATAAAGTAAATGTCCTGAGTAGGTGGACCATTACCTAGCACTGCTTGGTAATTTTATTAACTATGCAAAAGAAAAAAGCGAACTGCAAAATATTTTGTTAATCAAGAAGATCGTTTTTGGATGCTAAATTATATGGAAACGGTGCAAGTTATTCATCAAAAGAAAACCACTTTTTTTTTATACCCCGAAAACAAATTTTAAAACCTGCTCCCATTGATTAAAGTTCGTGAAACTGGCTTAATATTCTTTTTCCTACCAGTAAGGTCATTAACCTGCTTAAGTAAATAGAATAATGGAGCGACTTCTTCCTACACTCGGAATTAGAGTGATGAACCAACTATTTATAAGCTGTTAAGAAAAAAAGTTTAACGTCTTTATAATCACTTTAAGTTTACTCGTTAATCAAATGAGCGTAAACGAATTTTAACCGCTTCTCTTGAAATACTTTATTGTAATAAATATTTTTACCGGGATTCTAAATTAGCGATAGGTAGTCGTATTATGCACCTTTAAAATTTGGTGACCGACTCAGTTGTCATTTGTGATACCCAAGTTTTCTGAATATTTGTGCTTTTATAACTGAAATTGCAATCAAACTTACTCTGGGTATATTCCTCTCTTCTGTATCAGTGAAACATTTGTGTGCATGTCCATTACTTGACGTTTCCTTGTGTTTGACCCAGCTTGGATAAATATCCTGGGACATTACGCCATAGAACCCAAATCGACCACAATCGTTTATCGGAATCGAATTGGTGGTAGTTTTTATTCAGTCGGTAGGTACTTTGCACCTTTAAATTTTGTTTTGACGACCCAGCGTTTTGATCAGTTGTCTTTTGATGCCCAAATTTCTGATTATTTTTGCTTTTATGACTCAATTTCCTATCAATCAATAATTTATTAGGGAATTGAATGCGAATATCATACTTTAAATGCTTCTCTTAAAATATCTATTGTAATAAATATTTTCTACGAAGTCAGTTTTTAAATTTTGTTTTGGCGATCGAGTTTTTCCTCTTGTTCTTTCTGATGTCCAAGTTCTCTGAATATTTTCTCTTTTGTGACGCAAATTTCTACCATTTAACCCTTTATTTGGTTTGATTGGGTTTTATGGCGAAGCTACTACAAACAACGTAAAAAACTAGACCTACACACAAAGAAAGCTTTGCTGACGGAGAAGAGAAATAAATCCAGTGAGAAATCAGAACAGGAATCGATCCTGCAACTCGTAGATTGCTAGCGCAGTGGTGAAACCCTACTCAGCTCCTGGCGACCCTTCCGTTTATAAGGGAATGGGGTAATGAATTTTAAACGCTTCTCTTAAAATATCTTTATTTAACACGTTCGCTGCCGATCTCACGGGAGCGCCTGGTGTGGAGTGATGTGTGATTAACCAGTCACGCGTTCGCGCGGGAAGAGCTGTGCCTCAACATTTATTCTCCGCTTTAATTGTCATATGTTAGGTGTTGGCAAGGATAGAAGCTGGTTCTAAAGGTATGTGGTTTCGAATTTATAGCTTTAATTTATTTGTTGACCGAGCTTTCGCCAATCTATTCTGGTATTGGCGCACTTTTCAATAATTTGTTTTAAAATTAAGTAGGCTTCTGGGAAAACCCCATTTCTACGTGATCGGCAGCGAATGTGTTAAATATATTTTCTACCACGATTCAAAATTAGCGGCGCCGACCAACCGGTATAGTGGTTAAGGTGTTAGCCTCTAGATTGGAAGGTTCCTGGTTCGAATCCGGGTCCGGGTATGGATGTTGGTAAGAGTATGGTGTAGAGGCGGCTGGGGCACCTTAAATCTGTCGTGGCCGAAAGTCCTCACGTTGGGTTGGCGTGGAAGTTTGGAGAGTGGGGTGCCAGCTCAGGTGTTGCTTCATCATCTGACCGTGGTTCAAAATTACGAGGTGTTGTCCTCGAATCTTTCCCTTAAGGGACTGATTCCGGACCGCCGTCAATGGCCCGTTGTGTTGCTCTAGTACGACGTTACCTAAAATTACCATTACCATTAAATTTAGCGGCCTGTTGGCCGACCAACCGGTATAGTGGTTAAGGTGTTAGCCTCTAGATCGGAAGGTTCCTGGTTCGAATCCGGGTCCGGACATGGATGTTTGTAAACGTATGGTGTAGAGGCGGCTGGTGCACCTTAAATCTGTCGTGGCCGAAAGTCCTCACGTTGGGTTGGCGTGGAAGTTTGGAGAGTGGGGTGCCAGCTCAGGTGTTGCTTCGTCATCTGACCGTGGTTCAAAATTACGAGGTGTTGTCCTCGAATCTTTCCCTTAAGGGACTGATTCCGGACCGTCGTCAATAGCCCGTTGTGTTGCTCTAGTACGACGTTAACTAAAATTACCATTACCATTAGCGGCCTGTTGACGTATTTTACACCTAACAATTTTGTTGACAGGGGGGGGGGACTGAGTGTTAAGACACCAAAAATGACAACTGGGCTCAAAGTTTTCTGAATGTCTTTCATGACGCAAATTCCGATCAATCAAGCTTGAATCCAACCAGCGACCGTTGTGTTCAGAGGGGCTGGTGCACGCTTAATCTCGTGGCCTCAAATGTCCTCACGTTGTCGTGATGTTGAATTTTGGAGTGCCAGCTCAGGTGTTCTCGTCATCTGAACGTGGTTCAAAATTACGAGGCGTTGTCATCGGATTTTTCCCTTCGGGGATTGATCCCGGACCGTTGCCAGTAGTCCCTGTGTTACTCCAGTACAATGTTAAATGAAATACCTACCCACCCTTGGGATTGATCCCGGACCGTTGCCAGTAGTCCCTGTGTTACTCCAGTACAATGTTAATTGAAATACCTACCTACCCTTGGGATTGATCCCGGGCCGTCGCCAATAGTCCTTGTGTTTCTCCAGTGTTACGTTAGTTGGAATACCTACCTATCATCCAAGTTGGTTGTCGGTAGTCGTATTTTACAGCTAGCAATTTTGTTTTGACCCAGATGTAATTTTTGATGTGTTAGTTTTCTGAATATCTGCCGCGAATTCCTATCAATTAAGCGTTTAAAGGGAACCGAATGGGTAGGTAGATATTTTAATCAACGTCGCACGACGGTCCAGTATCAGTCCCTAAGGAAAAGATCCGAGGACAGCACCACGTAATAATTTTGAACCACGGTCAGATGACTGGAATCGAATGGAACTCATATTTTAAAACATTTCTCGAAAAAATATCTTGTAATAATTTTTTTTTACCCGAGACCTTTAGCTGTGAGTATTCGTATTTTGCACCCTTGAATTATGTTTTGACTGCCAAGTGCTTAGATCCAGACATCATTTTTGATATCCAAGTTTTCTGAACATTTTCGGTTTTCTGATGGCGTCTCTGGGCGTACGCGCCATGTTATGAATCACTGTTAAACGTTTCTCTGGCTTGAGGAAGATAATCCCCCGTTTCATGAAGACTCGCGCTCACCATTTCGAGGCATTGTTCTTTCAAAAAGCAAGCGGATACGGAAACAGTGCATCGTCCTGTCACGGTCATTGATTCGGTTGCGAGCCGCTGTAAGCCGTGTCTAGTGGGAATTTGTTAATTTTCTGCAGGTCACACATGTTTTGGTGTTTTTCACGCCGCTTTCCCGATCAGCTCTACAATGGTTTAGGCAATCTTTTGATGGGTTATTTTACTATAGCAGTGTTAACTTATTGCTGATTTGCGATAGCAGTTATAAGGGTGATAAACTTGCGGCCGTGAATTTAAGAGACATTTAGTCGCGTCAAATTTTATACATTGATAGCGGCGTGAAGTCATTTTAGCATATCGCACCCCGACAAAAAAGTGACACAAGTCAAAAAATAAAAATTTTGATGTTATGTCATTGAAAAATATGTATGATGTGCCCCAGCGTATTGTATTACTATTCTATAGAATATAAGTTACCACCATAAATACTTACCTAAAATTTAAAAGAAGCTTATGCTATTTCAATATAAGTTTTATAGTATCCTTTAAGTTGATGTTTCTCAAATTCTGCAATTTTGAGTTGTGTCACTTTTCTTGCCGGTTTGCGATATGTTCATAAGAAAGATGGATAATATTACGCAAACAATACACAGAACATTGTATATACTAGTATATGGAATAAAAATTTACGAAGATCTTACTCCTAACCCATTTTTGCCAACTATAACAGACTAACCGCAATTTTTACTGATTTTCATTTAATTTTACTGATTTACAGATGGGTCTTCCTTTTCTTACGGATTTTTAATTTCAATCGAGCAATCAAAATATTTCATTCTCTGCGATCATCCATTAAAATTTTTTATCTGACTTGAGTGCAAAGACGAAGCAATGGATGATTTGGAAAAGGAGTTTTGTTGTCTTCAGCTGGAAGATATATCTTATATTAGAAGGACATGACCGTATTGGGGATATGCAGTGGGTTGAAGTAGATAAAATAAGAGGGGCTGATGGACTTCTAAAATTCGCTTGATGGGCCAAAATTATGCTTTTTATTCTGCTCATCAGAATGAGAGCATCTTCAGCCTCGTCACACAGAAACAACCGAATTGAATACCGTTCCATCATTTCTAACAAAATGTTGGAAAGTTTGTTGGTGTTGAAGACACAAAACCCCAAATCTTGTTTTGAGCATAAGTTCAGTGCAGAATTATTAAAGAAGATCTAAAAAGCGTCTACAGCTTCATTGAATTTTTCTGCAACCCCCCTTCTGGATATAAAACTCTAGCCACACAAACATTTCCTTATATAATATTAGGGACTAAATGAAACAACTGTAAATAGAACATTGATTTTTTCTTCTTTCATCTACTTGTAAATCAGCTTTATGAACACCAATGATTTGTAATCCTGACAGAAGTTTAAATGTTACGTAACATACAGTTTCAGATTCAATATGTGGGTACTCATAAAGTGAATGTTTTTTTTTTTTTTTACAGTGAATGTGATCAGTTTGGTATTAAAACGCTACTGCTTTGTAAGGTTTCTGTAGTTGATAAAAATGTGAATTTTTATTTATGCATTTTTTTAAATAAAAGTAATACTAGTTATTGTGACATACGGATATTTCCAACACATTAATTCATGTATTTATGTTGTGTTTTATGACAAGGGGCGTTCGGCGCAAAAGTTTTACTGATGCACATTTTCAAAGTTGTCAGGTATGCTAACCTATATTTTGGCCGTCGTGGCTCAGTGGGTATGCCCACTGCGCTTGCAACCTTCAAGTTGTAAGCGGTACAGGTTCCATTCCTGTCAGTGCATTTCTCCCTGAGTGTATTTATATCTGTCAGTAAAATTTTTCATTGTGTGTATTTGTCTATTACGTGATATTTGTCTGGCGCAGAATGTCAAATATGGGCTACTGAACTTTTTTTATGCTTGTGCAAATTTCAAATGCTATTTATTACCTAGTTCATTATTGTCATTAACTCTGAATTAATTCTAAGATACCTTGATTTTTTATGATCAACCCGTTTATTGCTCATTAGTAAAAAACTTATTTAAGTTAAAAATATTATTAAGTTAAATCATATTAAAAACGATATTTAAGTCTCGTATGCTTAAAGGATGGTATGGTAGTTGCATTAACGTTTCGGTAACGTAACGTTAGTTGCATTAAGTACCAAAACGGGCTTTGGCGACGGTCCGGGATCAATCCCGAAGTATGCTTAAATAAAAGAACACGATCTTATTAATGTTTGGGACATCAACTCGTATCTTAAATAACTGAAAATATTGAACCAGCTTTGTTCTTTACTTCCATCCATCGTTCCTGCTTGAAATCCGGAAACGGATATTCCGCTATCGATGAGTATATGATAAATTTTATCGATTATTATGGGGAATTTTTCGATATTTATAGATGAGTATTTCTGAATCTAAACTGTGGATAGTAATTTCAGTTTATATCGGGATGCTTTTGCCGAGATTAAATAATATATAAGCCCATGAATAGGCACGTTTTTATTTAAAGTTATGTTCGTTTCAGGTGATGTCTTCAAATATTTTTTTCTTCCAAAAAGTTTTATGCTTCAAAAAACCTAACATCCAAAAATATTTTTATCATTGCCCTTTTCAAATTCATTTGTGGAATGGACTGTTGAATCATTTTTGTTTCAAGTAATCAGCGTTCTTGCACCAATTGAGCTTACTTTTTCGCGTTGTAACTTTAGTTTCCAAAAGTGATTTTTCAACGTCAAGCACTATATTCATGCATTCTTAGCATATTTTTGTCGTAAACTCAATCTGATAAATATAACATTTTCGGAAAAAGGGACATTATTTTGGTGCACGGGATCTAACTACACCGAGTGATACTAATGGTCTTTAGGTTAGCTGAATCAAATCAACTTTCCATTATACCACATTTACATTCACCTTCCTGCTGATTTTCTAAGCACTAATTCATAAAGCGCTCCTCTTCAACCAGTAATGTTTCCACTTTAAAACTGCTTATCATTACTAAACAAAAATTGATATCCTTATCTGCTTCAACATGGTGCTACAGGATTCGCCGCTAGAAACTCGTTGCTCGGATTTTATTTCGTACGGAGCACAAGATTGAAGTACTATGTTTTATACCGAATGTAGATAATGTAGCGTTTGTTTAACCATAGAACACTACCGTTATTATTTTTTCATTGCTTGTGTGATAAATGCATGTTCATTTTATATACGCTAGTTCTAGGATTGACGCCTTTTTGATATATTTGATTACCAGATTATGAATTTTAAAGGGATAACACACTGAAAGCGTAGGTGACTCATTCACTTAAACAAGGATTTTGTAACATTTTTATTGCATTTTCCCGTTTATATTTTATTTATAATTAGGGTGCTCCTCCCCCTAGTTATTGTTAGTTTTATTATTAGTTATTGTTTGGCTGTAACTCGCCCTTCAGACGTAAAGATAGGTTCGTTGGATTTTATGGCACAAGGGCCATATTTGGCCAAGTAGAATAACAAATTGTTTCTTGCCCGAACTAGTGACGGTTTGGGACGGGTTTTTGCACCAGAGGCTGACCACTACAGGACACTTTTTGACGTGAAGTTAAACCACCAGAAGGGTTAACCCTTCAAGTGTTTCAACGAGATATCTCGTCCAAGATCTGGTCAATTTTGCTAAAGAGGAGATATCTTGTTTATCTAGATCTGATCATTTTTGCATGTGACGTGATACCTTTTCCAAGACAAAAATGTCCTATTACTTCAAGAGAAATGAAGATTCAACTAGAAAACACAAATTTTCCAGAACAGGTGACAGTTTGGAACAGGTTTTTGCACTAGAGGCTGGTTACTACAGGGCAGTTTTTAACGTGAAGCTAAATCAAGAGGATGGGTAATAGGAGACTTTTTGCTACTGTTTTTAAACAAATTTGCTACTAATGCCACTATACCACAAGTATTTGGACTGCCAGCCCTGTGCTTGTTACAATGTGCAACATAGCATAGCGTTTTTTACATTTTGCTTTTACCCATATTTATAGACCTCGGGTATTTTTAGTCGTGTTAAGAATGAGGCGACACCCGCTACTTTTTATTAATAGATGCAGAGTAAAGTTTATGGAGTGGAAAACTCTTCTCTCGCACTCTTTTTAGTTTTTAGTTTCTTCTCTCACTAGGTTACCTCTATTTTTAACCAAACCACGTTTTTAAGATGGGAAAGAGTTGAGCCTCTTATTTGTGTGGGAACAACAGTCTGCGCAAAGTGTTTTTGGAAGTTAAATACTTTTTTTCGGTCGGTTGGTTTTTCCTGAATTTCATTTACAGGGTTTGTTTGAAATGTGCACCTTGCATTTTTGTCGTGGTTTAGTGGTTTCACTGTGCTAGCGACCTCTGAGTTGCAGTTCGAATCCTACCAAAGACCGTCATTTACAAAGGGGGCTGGTGCATGTTAAATCTGTCGTAGCCTGAAATGTTTTCACTTTGGAGTGGTATGGAAGTTTGGAGAGGGGTGCTAGCTCAGGTGTTTCCTCGTCATTTGACCGTGGTTCAAAATTACGTGGTGTTGTCCTCGGATCTTTGGGGGACTGATCCCGGACAAACGTCAATAGTTCGTTGTGTTGCTCCAGTACGATGTTAATTAAAATACCTACCTACCTATTTTTTTATTTGATTTAATGGAAGTCAATAGTGTAGATTCAGAGAGGTGGCGTTCCCGAGTCACAGCGAAATTTCTCGGGTTGAATTGGTTCTAATTGATCGTATAACTCAGTTATTCCTACGGGGATTTCGAATTGTTTTTTAGCCTCCTCTGCACACAGGAAAATCGAATAGTGGTTACACGTGCTTCCCGCAGGATTCTAAAAACATTAGTGTACCAAATTTGGTGTGAATTAGGCAGAATTTTGAACAATGTGTGTGTAATAATACTCTATGTTATTCCTATGGGTTTTTCGAGTTATTCTTTGTCTTCTGCAGAGACGGGACAAATCGAATCGTTAAAATCTTAAAACATGTTATACATATAATTTTAAGCACAATTTTGACCTAGTCACACGAGTATTCCCCAGTGTTTTACCAGTATTGAGAATGTCTGTGATTTTCAAACGCTTGTTTCGGTATCCCGGGTTCTCGTATAAAGGAATCTCGTATATCGTAATCTCGTTTACAATAAATCTCGAACGGAATGTAGTTTTATGTTGAAACAACCTCTCAAGCAATTATTGTGTTGTTTATTCATTCAAATTTGTTTTCTATTTTCAGCCTGTATGTATCAAGTACTTAATAGACAAACGTATATTTGCCTTTCCGAAAAGAGAACATCTTTCAATAAACCATATTTTAACTTCTGGTACAGACCTTCGACATTTATATCGACGATTTTTCAAAACTTGGTCTATTTTATCAGACTTGTTGGGGTTATCCTCCACATACATCGCTCTTTGACTTTGCGTAGCTGCGGTATTTTATCATTCTTACATTTCATCAGTTTTTACAAATTACATTTGATATTAAAGTTTAATATTCGATTAAGCTGTCCCATTTTGTCACAATTTTCTCCAGTTATATTTTTTAGCCTTCATAATTTGTTTTAGCAAGGGTGACCTATATTTGCATTTATACACTTCATATTTTATCCTGTACCTTTTATGTATAATGACTACATAATTTGTCCTGTTCAAAAAAAATTAAATACTTTTTACTGTTGATTTTACTATTTTAACCTTTATTTACTTGTTCGTCTTTGGACCTTGCGCCATAAAATCCAAACCAAAGAACCAACGAACCATTCCAAAAAATGTTAAAATCAAATTTTAATGAATTGCTTAGGATTTTTGGTTGGTTTGCGGTCTACTGTTAAGTTTTGCCACATTAGAAGGTTTGGACTTCAACTGGTTAGTTGGTCGAGTTAGATTTTATGGCTCGCGGGACCGCATTTGGCCAAGCTGCGCCAAACGCAACACTTACAACGGACTTAAACCGAACACGAACACCTTCTTCGTTTTGAAGTTTTACAGGTTCTGAAGGTAAACTACTGGTTTGTTGTGGTTTTATGGCGCAAGGTGAAATAGCGGACAAGCTGTGCCAAGCGCAAAATAAGTAATAAAATTATGTAGATATTAAAAATATATTTGGTGAACATAAAAACCGAATAAAAATATAGACTATAAATAAATATTAATATCTCCGTTGTTAAGTATTTAAAAACATGCTGGTCAACAAGATAGGTATACAAGATAGGTATCAAAGGAGCTGCGCCAGCGCAAATGTCTGAAAGTGCTAGTGTGTGGCTTAGTTTGGTTTGCCCACTGCCTTAGCAGCCTGCTAGTTGCTAGCGATGCAGATTCGATTCCTATAATTTTCCCAGGGTGCATTTCTCTTATGTAAGTAAAACTTCCCATGTGTTGATTACTGGACTTGAATTTATTTGGCGCTGCTTGACCTAACGTGACCTTTGTGAAACTCCAGTCATTTGTGTTTTTAGAACTCTTGATTTTGGTGACATAAATTGTTACCAACATTTATCGGTATACTTGTAATGTTTATCCTTCATGTAGAAGGGACCATAAAGTATTAGAATTTTTAATAGGTTTTAACATTTTATTTTACCGGCATGTAAAATCTGATATCAATAATACTTGTCCCAGGTCAAGTTTAATTCAAAATCGAGAAATAATATTTTTAGAGTGATTAGGGGGAGGTGACTTTTAGACTTTTAATTTTCAAAAATAGGGCCCTGAAAAGCGTTTGTATTTATCAAAATTTAGCTCAAGTTCATAATATTCTATTGAAATCTATGAAAGATACCTTAAAAAATTAAAAAAAAATAGCCTTGTCAAAAATATCTTAATTTTTATATAGATTTCGGAGTTAACCTTGATCATTACTTTATTATATTTATAATTTGTATCTCATATTTACAAGGCTGGAACTAAAGCATAAAAATATTGGAGCTCCATGTGATAACCCAAGTTGCTAACTAACCCATCTTAGGTAAATGACAAGGAATTTTTTTATTTCTCCCAGCTATCCTTAAATGAATGGAGATGGACCTTAAATGAATAGAGAGGGGACCCAAAATGAATGGATAATAGCAAGGGACCCTAAATGAATAGAGATTGGAGAGGGACTTGAGCATAAAGAAAATTAGGGCTACATGGGAGTCCGGTCTCTGGGATTTGGTACCCGTTATAGGTGCTAACTTATCCATCATAAATTAAATGACCAATTTTTTTCTTCAAGCTAATCTCAAATGAATAAAGAATTTGTTGCATTAAAATGTTTTGAAAAATAAAAGATGCATGTATTATCTATTAGATAACTAAATGTTTTGCCTCTTTTGTATCTAATCTAGATTTGATATTTTAAAAACAGGTACTGTACTGGCATGTCTCCCTCGCACGCAAAGAGGAATGCCCCTTGTGCTTGGCGGAGATCCAAAGGGAAAAAATTTCTTATATACAAATGGTCATAGTGTTATTATTCGTAACATAGATGTAAGTATGCTTAAAAGTTCAAAATAACTCCATAATAAGTGTTTGAAGAAATGCATGATATTACTTTGAAACTATATTATGTTTTGTATTAAGTGCAAGTACTATTTTGGAATAAGTATTAAATGTTGATTGAACACCATTGAAATTAGTAACCTGTGTATGTTTATGATTTCTGCAAATTTGTGTTTTGAACAATTAAAACTTCAATGTTTTCCTGCAAATACATTTAAACCTTTTTAGTGGTTGCCTCAACGAGATATCTCATTTGCAAAACTGAACAGACCCTGATCTCGTCATCAAAAATCTGCAATGTCTTGATGATGAGCCTGTATATCTTGTCATTAGCAAAATTTATCAGATCTTGATAGATATGATATCTCATCGAAACTATTTGGAGAGTTAAGAAGTTTTAGTGAAGAAAATGAATACTTATTCACATAGATTTCAACATGTTATTGGGGTGTGCCCCATAAAAGCTCAAACAAACATCACCATATTGTTTTCATATTGCTTTGAAGTAGTTCTTTGTTGATCCTTATGTTTGAAGGCATATTTTTTTTTATGATTTTTAAATTTAAAACTCACTTTCCCACAAGGATATACTGTTTGCAATTATTGGATGCTTTCTGTTGCAACAGTAAAAAAATTTAGATGACTCTCAATTTTGAATAATACCAAAAAAGCTGTCGCAGATTATGTACAATCACTTTGTATTATTTCCTGTGATAAATCATTTACAATGTGTTTTGCATGTAATAACATGCAGAGTATGCATCAAAAAAGACAAATTTATTACATATAAGTATCTTATTCAGGCATATATAGCTCGTGGCATAGCAACCAATGAAGCCCAGAAGCCCCTGTTAAAAAAATTGACTGAATCATGAACACATGATGTTAGATACAAACTTTATTTTTGATGCAAATCTTAGTAGACATCAGTTTTAATTTCAAATATGCATTTTGTGCATCACTATTGTAGCAACTCTGCAGCTTCCTCATCCCAAAGCTTGTGTAGCTGATACCTAATCGCCTTACCATTTGGTGATTGCTGTATCCAATTAGCTAGGGTTATTGGTCATACAGTAGATACGCCCTATCACTACCCCAACTCCTTTAACCTCTTTCATTATCGCTGCGCTATTATAGCCGTAGTCCAGTTGAAATGTGCAGTTGGTCCTTGCAAATGATCTATGTAGACTCCTTGTCACCAAATCAAGCTTCTGGGACGTTTACAGAGTTGTCAAGTGCTCCGGAACTTCCAGAGTTTCTCCGCTAAAGCATCGAAAATCCACAACGCGTAATGTATGGGTCACTCCGGAAATCGTGTCGATGCAGGGTAAAGGGAAATATATATATATATATATATATATATAATTTACAATGTGTTTTGCATGTAATAACATGCATTTTTTGTAAAACAAAAACCCTAATCTACCCCCCCCCCTACCCGCGCGTTAATTTTTTCGCTCGTTATTTAAGTCTATAAATAGGGATAATTTTTAAAAAAGAAAAAAAGTTTTTAATACAATGCAACAAGTTTTCTTACAAATCTTCTAATTGTTCTGTGTCGTATTTACTTTGTACATGTCCATTATTTTGCGTTGTTTAATCAATTTGGTCGAGGTTGAATGCCTTGTGCTTTAAAAACTGTTCTTAAAAGAGGAACAAAGATAAAAAAAATTGAGAGGGGGAAAAACGCTGGTTAGCAAACTTCCAGATTTTAGACAATTCCGGATTTGGGACTTTGTACTGTATATACTAAAAGAAATTATTTGTACTAATAAGGAGTTTTGTGACAGTTATTAAAGAAAAATAACTGCTGCTGAAGCAACCTCAAAACTCCTGAAATTTTATGAGAAAGCTTCTGAAGGTGCTTAGTTAAGGTTGGCAACTCTGCATTTACTAGTCTCCTGTCTGCTGCACATGGAACTTAAGTTAAAATCCATGCACATTTCCTGCATTGTTCATTGCTGAGTTACAGACAATATTTTATTACTTTTTTTCCATTTATCAAAAATGTTTTGTTAGTGTTGCAATTTATAAAGTGTGATATTTGGATACATGATAGATAAATTTTTAGGACAAATTTTTGCTGTCAGTCCCATCCTACAAAAAAATTATATTTGTTTAAAACTCAGGCTCCCTTTACAATCCTTCAAAGTTGGCAAAATCATGTACTGACATTTCTATCTTTGTGCAAATCATTTTTTTGGCTGACTTGATGTACAGCTATGGGGGAAAATCGAAATGTCCTTTTTAGAGCAAATTTAATCTTGGTATCCCCAGTTGTCAATGTTATGCTGCTGATAAATAGTGCATTATTGATACGAAAGCAACTCAAAATCTTTATTTAAATGCAACCACTAATTCTCAAAATGGATTCAAAGTTACAACATTAAGAAAAGTTTATTTACAATTAGGTTTCAGTGTTTAAGCTGAATATGTATCATTAACACACTGTTTAGTTTTCTTGCTATGTTCAGCTTGAAATTATGATAATTGTTTTTCAATATCATGTAACAAACTTAAATGTTTCTTTTTTTTTCAAACAGGATCCTGTCATTTCTGATATTTACACTGAACATTCAGTTCCAACCACAGTTGCAAAATATTCACCAAGTGGGTTTTACATTGCATCAGCAGATATATCAGGTAAAATTCGCATCTGGGATACCACACAAAAAGAACATATTCTGAAAAATGAATTTCAGCCCTTTGTTGGAAATGTGAAGGATTTAGCTTGGTCATCTGACAATCAACGAATTGTAGTTGTTGGAGAAGGACGAGAGAGGTATGTTCTTTCTTCCCATTTTTATGGAACTGGAAACATGATTTGATCTCTTAAAAACTCAGTTTTACAAAATAATCAACATATGATTGACTTACAAGTTAACTCAAAGTCAAAAAAAAGATATGGGATTTTAGCTTTTCTCAACCAGAATGTGGTGAAGTCATTGTGTCTTTATATGAAGGTTAGATTTCTTTAGAAAGTGAGTTTAGTGTGTTTAACATAGGTTATAGAATCCCCCCCCCCTCATTTACTCATAACTGTGTTTTGATTTAGTGTTTCACTTAAACTGACTGCATGGAAATATTTATTTGAAGCTGTAAGCATGTTGAAAAGTATATATGCATATTTTTTAGGTTTGGCCATGTTTTTATGGCTGAAACTGGTACCTCAGTTGGTGAAATTGCTGGGCATAGTAATTTAATTAATAGCTGTGATTTTCGACCAAAAAGACCATTTCGTATTGTAACTGGCAGTGAAGACAACTCAGTTGGAATATTCGAGGGTCCACCATTTAAATTCAAAACTACCTTAACTGTAAGTAAAATCTATTAATATTTAATCTATCTATAATTTATTTTATATCTATAATAATATTTAATTTATCTATAATTAATATTTTTCTGTGATTTCATTTCCGTTAAGTTTAGCAGTTATTCATTGCATATATAAGTATATGAATTGACTGTATATGCCCAGAGAAAAAAAAATCAAACCATCACTATTTTACACATTGTAGATACAATTTAAATGTAACAGTCACCAAAATATATGAAGATTGCTACTATCATTTCCCCATCAAAATAAATGAAGGTTGCTATTCATAATTATTTCAAGTATTTTGTAATTAATATTGCTCTAAAAATTAGGCACTGTATACAAAGAAGCATTACAGACTGGTTTCTTGAATGATGACATAATAAAATCTTCCACATGATAGGATTATATTGGAAAATATGAATACAAGTTGCAAACTAATTTAGCATTAGTCATTTCAACTGTTCCATGCTCATTATTCAGAAAGCTCTGTACCAATTGACTAGAAAATCAGTTTCTAGGTTAAATTGCGATATAGATACGAATTTTGACTAAACATTATGTGTAATTGGAAATAATAAAATTTGTATGAATGGAATTTTATTAAATTTTTTTATGAATTCTATGGTCAAGGAGAATAACTGGATAAGTTGAAATTTGGCAAAAATGAGAAGTGCATCTATTGGAGGATTTATCTTGTGGATTTACACTTTGTGGAGAAGTAATGTGTGAAAATAGAGTAACAGATAATGGAATCAAAATAAATTATTACAAAAACGCGATTTACAAGAAATCTTAAATGCAAATCTTAAAAATACGCTCCTGAATAGTTTTTAGACGTATGCAGTTATTCTCTTTGACCACAGAATTTGTAGATGTTACCTTTACATCTGTTCTATATATCATGCATTAATAAAGAGGTCGATTTTTTTATTAGGTTTGCATATATGTAACAAACTATTGAAGAGATGTATTGATATCGTGTTTACTAAAAAGCTTCACATTTATTAAAAAATGTATGTGGATTCAGATTTATCAAAATTCCCTAAATATGTTTCTCCTTTTCTATAGTCCTTTTTTAAATGTTAACATATCTTTTTCAAACTATGTGTTCTTATGTTAATCTTCGTTAATAGGACGACATAAAAGATTATTTAAATTTTACTTGTTTGCTTTTCCTGTTTTGTTATTTGTTATTTATTTTTTTCTAGGATCATACTAGATTTGTCCAAAGTGTTAGATTTTCTCCTGATGGAGACACGTTTGCATCTGGTGGTTTTGATGGAAAGGTATATTCATATAGAAGTAAAATTATCCTAACAATTTTATTTCAACAAACTTTTAAAGAATTTTTGAAACAAGTTTTTATTTTCAACTTTCATTATCAATATTTGAAATTTAATGCGTGAAATTTTTTTTATTTATAGCTAACCATTAGTTTACTTAATGATTAGAAAATTGTCATGATTTACGAAATCTGAATTCTGATTTGTATCTGCCATAAATGTAAGCTTCAAGCTAAACTTATTTTAACTTAATATTCACTTATTTTAAGTCATTGCATTTTTCAAACTTATTACATTTTTTTCAATAATCGAAGAATTTAGAATCGAAAAGTAAAATAAATTGTTCAATCATTACTTCATTTCTTGTGTGTGTTCAGTTAAATTAAAATTGATAAAAGACTCCAAAGCTCCATATTATTAAGGATTTAGTTATTGGTTTCAAGATGACCTTGGCACCTTTTTCTAATTAAGGCATCACATAATTATTGAAAACTAGTCACATTAGAATATTAGTGATGTAATGGAATAAATCTTTTGAAGTTTGTTTATTGTATGTGGAGGAACATGTTTGAAATATTTATATCAATAATTTTTTGTAGATGTTTCTGTACAAATGTGAAGATTATTCTACAGTAGGAGAATTCGGTAGTCCTGCTCATGGTGGTGGAGTATATGCTGTACGTGTTAATGAGTTAATTTTATTTCTAGTTTTGTTTCATATAATTTTAAGATCTTCATCTACTCAGTCTCTTTTTCAGTTTGAATTATAAAGATATTTGCTAATAAATATATAAACCTCAATCTGTGTTAACCAATAAATATTAACTTATAAAAAATTACTGGTTAAAATTGCAATTTTCTCCTTAAACTTTATTTTCAATTACTAATAAACTATTTCTGATGGTTTGATGGGATAAAAAATTAAAACAAATTTATCTATTATTGAACAATGCATTGTTTATTATACTTGCCATAGTAATGAGTAAAGCACTAAAATTAGCATATTTTAATGTTAATGGATTATTAAAATATGTAGGATCGTTTTTTGAATCTATTATTTTCTAATTGAAAAAAAAAATCATAATTTATTGTTTGATAATCTTAATATTTTGGAAGAAACTATATACACCACTGTAACAGTTTCTGAAGGTTATATGCTTATAAGTCTTAAAATAATTTCCTTTTCACTTTGCTCAAGTTCTTTAAAATTAAATCTGCGTTTCATCCTTAACTTTCTCTTGCTCTGGTCACTTTTTCGTTTGAATAAAAGCTCTCTTTAAAATTTGTATCACTATCTTTCTCATCCTTTCAAATCGCAGCAAACTGAAACTTTCACTCATATTTTACCAATTATCACTTGAAATCTTTTTTTATTACAATTGAAAGTATCTTGAATGAGTGTTTCCTCATGGGTGAAATCTTCTGTAAGGCATAACCAGCAGACTACATCTTTCTTAAACTCCTATGCTCATGGTCAATTTTTCAAGAATAAAGGGACAAGCCATCCAATATAAAACAAGTCATCGAAGGGGGACAGAGGAAACATCTAATAGCTGAGCAATAAAAAAAATGCTAGCCAGTATTGTTCACCCATACACATAATGAGTCAGACAATCCAATTAGGCACAGGTGTTCCTGAAGGTATTCATGCCTGTCAAGATCTTGGAATAACACAACTCTGATTACTCTGGGAAAGTCAAAATGACTTATGTCTGTTCATAAGACAAGCTTATTTTTTTACATCAGACTATTGTGGTTATTTAACTTTTATCAACAACAATTTTCTTTTGGATCCACCACTGTCTGGTATTTCAGAGAGGAGCCTATGAAGTAGATTAAGTTAAGTGAGATAGAGAATTAGGGGCTAAGTTGTCTGCTTGTTCATTCCAAGATTAAAATGTAGACTTTAAGAAACCAGTGTAAAATTACTAGACATTGAAAGGGGTGTACTGGTTGTGCCATGTTAAATTTATTCTTTACTAGCCACTGTGTGGCAACGCCGTGATGTAAGGTATTAATCTGGTGTCCGCAGATTTCAAATCCATTGAAGATATATTCAACTTAAAAGTTATTTATTTAAAGAAAATCATATTTTTAGGTATCAATATGAAGTGAAATTTTCAGCAGATTTCAAATCCGTTGAAATTTTTAATCTAACAACTTAATCCCAGTCAATATGTTTTTTATTTCTTGCTCTCATTCGCCGAAAAGAGGACAGGAAATGTAATCTGTTTCTTTTTTTTAATGCGAAGGGCAGAATATGCAATCTGTTTTTTTTTTTTTTGGAAAGAGAAAGTTCACGTGACGTCACAATCTCTTGCGAAAATATAAAAGAAGGTCATGTGGGTAGAAAAAGTTTTTTTTATTGGGTTTCTTCTTTTGTCCGGACGAGAAACGCGTTTGAAGAACCAGGTAGAGGATAAAAATATTAAATTCTTTTAAAAATCTTCTAGATTAAATTTTAAAATTTCACTGCAACCCAAAAATTGCAAAAAAGTTGGACTACCTGTGTGCCAAATCTCATTGCTGTAAGTACCATAGATCGTCAGGATTTTGCTGCCGCGAAACAAACAGACAGACAAATAAACACTTCCTTTTATAATAGTAGAGATATGTTAGCACTAAAATAAACTATTAATCATAAAAAAAATTGTAGCGATTTTTTTTTATTGTATTCTAAATTGTTAATTTCAACTAAAAATTTCATGAGTATTGGTTATACATATTTCATATCTATTTAGGTATCATGGAGTCCAGATGGAACAAAATTGCTTTCAGCATCTGGTGATAAAACTTGTAAAGTTTGGGATGCATCGACTTTACAAGTCATATCGTGAGTGTTTTTAACAAAAGATATATTTTAAAGAATATATAAAAAAATTTATATGATTAAATTTAATGCTTGTTAAATTGAGTAAGCAACTATATTTCAATTATAATTCTAGAGAACACCGTCTTGGGAATGATATCATGGATCAACAAGTCAGCTGTTTATGGCAAGGCCAATATCTCTTATCTGTGTCATTAGCTGGCTTTATAAATTATCTTGATCTGAATGATCCAACAAAACCTCTTAAAATTATTAAGGTAAGTTACATTTTCAGCCATTTAAAGTCAACATGAATTAGATCATCAATTATTGTTTGACAATATTGTATTTTTCAGGGCCATAATAAGTCAATTACAGCTCTAACAGTGAAAGATAAGTCTACAATATACACTGCAAGTCATGATAGTGCAGTCAATATCCTTTGAGTATTTTTTAAATTAAACTCATGACATCATTGTTTCTAAAACCAACTTAC
This sequence comes from Metellina segmentata, assembly GCA_947359465.1. NCBI lineage: Eukaryota > Metazoa > Arthropoda > Arachnida > Araneae > Tetragnathidae > Metellina > Metellina segmentata. Next base: position 136,567,595 of record OX375872.1, on the reverse strand, counting down.
AAATCAGAAAAAGGTTTTCTGAAGGCAATCATTGAATGTACATTTTTAAGATTTAGATATTTATGTGGGGATCTGTTAGTTTGAGGACATACCAATCAATACAGAATTTCCCTAGTTACTACATTTGCTGACAACTGTATGGAACTATGAGCAATCTATAAGAAATTATGGAAAATAATATTTAAACTTTCAATTCTAAAAAATTCTGCTTTTAGATTGAAAACTATTTTTGTTTCATCTTTTATTTTTGTTAGTTTCTGCTTTATTTCTTTATTGAGATGCTGAAAAGAGGTTAACTAAGGTCACAATATTGCTTTTATGTGCTCGTGTCAAAGCCACAATGAATAATAGAAATTTGTGTTAGCTTTGTTTTGATGAGTTCTGTCAAAGAAAAATGGAGTACTTAAAATTTTTCTTCAATAAGATTTTTATACGTTAACTTTCCTCTGTTGTGATATTAATTATGTTTATTGCAGTCATAGTGAATAGGTTTTATTGACAAAAGTAATACTTAAATGCTGCCCTTTTCAAATATTTTGTTCATACCTGTACCTGAATGTAAATCAAAACTACTTTGTATAAAAACAATTAATTAATTTACTAATCAGAAAAAAAGTTTTCTGAAGGTAGATAGTAACATGCATGTTTTAGGCTTGGTAGGTATGATTCCTCAATGGTGTATTTGTTCTGTGCCAGCAAAACTACTTTTCTGTACATGGCCAATTATTTGACGTTTTTGGCATGACTTGTCCAAAGATGGCCCTTGCACCATAAAACCCAAGCAATCTGCCATATTCTGTATGTCCGCTCAAAAAAGCAATTACATTTTGTGTAAGATGAGTTCACTCAGTATTTTTATATATATAACAGTTGTTTAAATTCTAGTTTTTAGTCATGTATAATTCCGAGATAAACCTTACATTTTGTAAGTTTTTGGTCTTCATAAATTTTTTTAGATGTTATGAAATAATCTGACAAATATAGAATGATTTGAGAACATTTAACAGAAGCCAATAATATATGAAATTTTTATAAGATTCTCAAATCAACAATACACAAATAAATTGGAATAATTTAAATGCAAAAACTAAAGATATTGTTTCTCTTGAAATTATTTTGTTATTATTTTAAGTTTTAATTAATTTATTGACTGTCACATAAATTTAATCTTGAATTGAAATATTGTTTACTTTGATTGGTTGGAAGTTACTGTTTTTATTTTTATAAGTACATTTGTTAAAAGTGCATGCTTAAAGTATTTTATCTCTTCACTCTACTAATTAAAAATATTTGCACTACCTGAGCTTTTTGCCTTAATTTTATACTGTATTGGGATGTCGAGTCTGGTACCAATGACAGGATAAAAGGAGTTGGACACACCAATCAAGTTCAAAATATGACAGTCAATAGTGAATTCGTATATACTTGCAGCCTTGATGACACTGTAAAATCAATTGGTGCTACAGATCATCAATATCAGTAAGTCTATTAATGTTTCGATTATTCTATATGCTTATAAATTTAAAAAACAATAAAAACAAAGGGATTTAAGTTCATTTTCATATGTATTCCATTTTTAGTTTAAAAACTTTTAAGATACTAAAAGTATGTCTCTCAGAGGAATACTGACACTGTTTACTCATTCTTAGATTTACTGCCACCAATTCAATTGCCAGTTGAATCTCAGTATGGTTTTGGACATGAAACAAACTTTCTCACCAATGTTGTTTTTCTAGTACATAAGGAAGTTGTGTATTATTGCATCCTATTTGATATTGACCTATTGATATATTCTATTTTAAAATACTTGCAAGATTAAACATGATGAGCAGGCACAGTACTGGCATACCAAAGCAGATTTACACTTATATTTATTGGCGAGCATTCTTCCTGGCATATGTATCAAAATAGCTCCATAATAATTAAAAAGCTTCTTTTTAGGCTCTAGTGAATCCATGCATGCTAGAAAGGATTTTCTTTTGAATTTTATTTTTACTGCAACATATGTAGCATTGTTGCCAGCAACTCAACAAAAAATTATGAATATTTAACACTTATTAAAATCTATAATATACGTCTGAAGTGCTGGAAATTTGTTAAAAAATAATGTAACTGTATAGAAATATCTGATTTACACTTATGTTTTTACTTACAGGCCTGAAACAATTAAATTTGACTCTCAGCCTAGGGATCTTTTTTGTGAAAAGGGTGGCTCTCTTTTGGTTGTATGCCTCAATGAGGTGCGTTTTGTCATGCTTTTAAATTTCAGTTAATTTAAATTAAATTGCAGTAATTTTAGGAATATTTTAATATTTAAATTGGGTTCCATAAATATTTTTTAGATCTGTGTGGTTCAAGGTAATAAAAAAATCAGCAGTTTCCCGATTGATTTTGAAGGTTCCAGTATATCAGCTCATCCAACGGAATCTGATGTAGCCGTGGGTGGTGCCAGGTTAAACTTTTAATTATATTTCTTGAATGTTGAGTTGCAGTTTACAATTATTATTGTGTTCACAATTTTCGAAACGTTTCTTTAATAGGGATATGAAAGTTCATGTATTTCTTTTGAATGGATGCAACTTTAGTGTTAAAACATCAATGGAGCATCGTGGTGCAATAACAGATGTAGCGTATTCGCCAAATGGAATGTATTTAGCAGCCTGTGATTCTAATCGTAAAGTAGTACTCTACAATGCTTTAACCTATGAAGTAAGACTTAATTATTTTCTGTGTATTGATAATTTCATGTCAAATCAATACTGCCCTTTCAGTTTTCCTTAAACTTGTCTATTTTGTTTCCCAGTCGCATGTAAGGAAATCTGCAAGATTTTAACTTATTCCTTAGATAATTTTTTTAACCAGACAGTTTTTTATGATTCTAGGCTCACTAAAATTCCTGTATATTTTGACCTAAGGACTAATCAAGTTCAATTAAGGCTTAATTTTGTAGATAAATGTATAACCTTTCTTATGACGCATCAAAAGCCTATGAAATGGTGTTATTATTAATTATTATCTAGGTAATTCAGTTTACCATGATGTTGACTTTTGAAATAATATGTATAATTTTTTCTTCAAAAAGTATGTTGAAGGTTAACTATTTGTTTTTGCAAAGTAAGTTTCAAGTTGGAACACATGGGTTCATTGTGGAAAAATGCTCCAAATATATAAAAATATAATTATGCTAATACCATGATTATGCAAATATCCTGAATCTTCGGACCGTGTCCAATTAGACTGAAATAAAGCTTTCATTGTAGATAAATGTATTACGTTTCTGATTATATAAGACCCTGTGAATCACTCTTTTATATTACTCATTAAACTTGACCCCACATTTAAAAAATAATTGTATTTGTTTTTCTTTTTTGTAGTTTTTGTTAATTTTTAAAGTATATAAAAAGTATTTTAAACATTCAGGGTCAAATTGATTTATTTTAGAATTAAGTCATTCATAGGGATATGTATCATCAGAAAGACAAATTAAGCCTTATTTCAGCCCAATTGGACCATTAGATCAAAGAAGTTTTTAAAATTTTTTTTACTCATAACCACAATACAAAATACCCAAATTAAAAAACAGGTTTGAGTTGAAATTACCCCCTTTTTGTGTTGATTTGATTTGGAGTGTTCTTTAAAAAGCCTGATGTGAAGTTTCAGTCTTGTATTATAAAAAATTATTTCTTTTAGCTTTCACATACACAAGATTGGTGTTTTCATACTGCTCGGGTTAACTGTTTATCATGGTGTCCTAATTCGTTATATCTTGCTAGTGGTAGTCTTGACACAAACATCATCGTATGGAGCACTGAGAATCCTACAAAACACATTACCATGAAAAGTATGTTTCGCTCCATCCATTAATTTTATTAATCTTTGTATAAGAAAATGCTTATATGTGTTTATAGAAACTTATTTATTATGTACTATATCATTGCTTTATCTCTTTCAGTTACCCTTAATAGCTTTGTAAGTAGGGTCAGGTCTAGAGCAAACTACTTTAGTTAAATTTTCTAAGTAACAAATATTTTTGTGAAATATTGAAATCTTGGGCATTTAACTTAAAATACAATTTCCATTCAACAATGCTAATTTCTATTGAACTAAGGTATTTTTTCTACTACCAACCATTTAATTTTGATTAGGAATTCCAGAAAATCCCCTTTCAACTTCTTTCTTTTAGCACATAAATTATCTTTCATCATCAAAATAAGAATTTTAGAGCCCTACAACAATAAATAGTGCACCAAGGCTGTAAGAATTAGCATCATCTCAGTCTTTTTCTTCACTTTGTACTGCAATCATCACTTTTTAGGAGGATGATTGAATATAGTTGCAGGTATTGTGACTTCAATCATGTCTAATTATTACATGAATCATGCAATATTATGCATGACATTGCATGAATCATGCAATAATGTCAGACTTGCAGCATATATAAGTAAGATATGTTTAAAAGCTAAATTTATGATAAAGGAATAGGAGAAATTTCAATGGCTAAAATGATTATTTTAACACGTTTTTAAAAAATTGAACAGTGTAATATTGTATTCATTAACATATATCTTTTGCAATTTGAATCAAATTGTAATACTTCCTAAAAATTTTGAATATAGCTGGAATTTCCTTTCTTAAAGCCTACAAACTTGATATTTTATTAAAATTGATATCCAATACTAGCGGTTAATGGAAAATTAGTTATATTTTATTGGATTCCTTTTAAATTTGCTTTATGTAGCGAATTTTTTCCAAAAATATCTTATGCCTTTGTTTGGAATTTTGACTCAATTAACAAAATTATTTGGAATTTGGCTAAATTAACAAAATTTTTCAATTTTCCAGTAACTTTGCTTTTTTCTTATTTTAAAGCAGTGTTAAAGTTTTATGACTTGCGTGTAGGTTATATCATACCATTAAGAAATTTTTTTATTGAAATAAAGCTGCTAATTTTCTAAAATGTATACTATAACTCATAAATATTTAGAATACTAAATTTTTCCTACTATGGCCAAGAGCTATATTACGAAAGCTAGGTTCTTACTCATTGGAAGTTCATATTTTGACCCCTTGTTATAAAAAGTACAGGGGTATAAAAGTACAGGAATTTAAAAGTACCTACTGTAGGTTGTGCAGGTTTAATTCTTCCTGGGAGTATTCCTTTTGTGTTAAAGGTTTCTTTGTGTGTGTCCATTTACTTGATGTTTTGTACAGCTTTTCTAGATGGCTTTTGCTGGTTGGGTTTTACGTGAAACCCAAGCAGCCAGCTATAAAAGAATACTATTTAACAGAATTAACATGCTAGTAAGCAGTGCATCATGTCATAAAAAGTTTAATTTTTAACTGCCTGATTCTTTCATTTTTAAATATGTGAGTATTTGTAACATATTTTGAACTATTGTAAAAGTTATATTTGCCTGCCTTTATAAACTAAAATTTGTGAAAATAATTAATATGGAATATATTTTGCATATTTTTATCATCTAAACAAGCAGCAATATTATCAATAGACAAATGTAATGCATAATTTCTAATTAATTTGATTTAATTTTTAGAAGCTCACCCACAAAGTCAAATTACTAGAATTGGATGGTTGGACGGCACTACTTTGGTATCAACTGGACAAGATAGCAATATTAAACTTTGGGATGTTACATTTTAGTCTACTATAATTCGCTGGCTTTCCATAATCTATGTGGTGTATTATTCAAAGACATGCTTTCTGAAATGTTTTGAGGTAAAAATCAATTCATTAGAAATAAACTGAGAATTCTATCTCAGAAAATTTAACTGCTCATTTATATCAGTCCTAATGAAAATTTATTGGAGGACTATGTTAAAAACTAAGCATATTTTGTTACCTAACAAAAAATGAAATATATGGCTCATGTGATTGTAAGTTTTAGATAACCCGAGCATACCTTCTATAAAAAATAATTCAATTTTGATTAAAGAATTTTTTGATATTGTCAGAAGTTTTTCAATGTACATACTGTTCTGTGGTGCATCTTCCATTTACACACTAAATAAGCTTTTCAACCAGTATTTTGACATGATTTTCTGTTTTCCTAATTTTCCCTTCGTTTTATTGCTTTTGTATTGTTTTAGTGTGAGAAAATTAACGATGAAACATCCTTGAATTGTTCTGTTTTGATGCTTTTGTATGAAGTGTTTTGAATGGTTTCTGCAAAATGTCACTTTTTTATTTGTGTGAGTTTGTTTAATTTATTCATTACATAATCATTTTTATAAAATATTTTGTAAGTTAACTTGCTTCTTGGTTAAAGTTGTTTGTACCAAAGAGATTCAATTATTAAATATGTTACACTGAATATGCTTTTTTACTTATTTCATGAGGTTGAAAGTGAGATTCATTTGTTGTAATGATTTTTAGTTTTGTGAATATAATTGCTGTTAACATTATTCATTTTGTTTCCAAAATTTTGTAAGATTTTCTTTCTTGAGATTATAGTCTTCACTTTTATAGATTCTAAATACATCGATATATCACAAAATACATTAAAAATTAGTTCATGTATAGTTAGAGAAATTAATTTTTTGTAAATGAACTACGTTCTTTTTTAAAACTAATAATGCTGTAAAGTTTTATTAGTGTTGAATTTGCATTTATATGCAATAAACCATTTGAATTTGTATTTATGTTTCTACTATATAATGTCAGTATTGAAAGTTATTTTTGAGAATTCTATTTTATGAAAATTTGTATCTAGCTATTGCAAAAAATTCTGCATTCATTCAATATGCACTGCTGTGTGTTTTGACAGTTTTTATATGCTTTTCAAAAATCTAAATTAAAAAAAAATGTATCCCTTAAAAACTTTTTTCAATTATATTCATAAAATGTGTGCATGTGGCAATTTTATAACATGTTGGTAAAATCAATCTACATGAATATGCAATAAAATGATTGTAAATCAAATTTTTACTCCAATGGTTTTGATAAAATATTTAATAAAACCTATTTTTGTAAGGTGTAGAAATATCTTGGTTATCTCTTTGTAAAAAATATTTATTTGAACCTCAAAAATAAAGGTTAATAAACCTCTGACTAAATAATAAATGTTTAATTAATTTGACACTTGCTTTTTTTATTGTTTTAAAATTTTATTAAGTAAGCAACTACTGAATGAATAGTTAAACTATAAAAGTGTAATAATGAAATGGAAAGCTAGTAAACTTAACAAGCTAAGAGAAACAGCATAGCCCAACTATGTAAAACTTAAAAAAGAAATTTCAAACTACACAACATTTTTCGCTTAGCATCAAATTGACAAAAATCAAGATATTAAACTTTCATGTTTTTCTTAATTTTTATCAGCTTTAAGAACTGGATCTATTAAAATTTTGATAATTTAAACTGCAACTATTATCGTTTGTCCTATTTAGAGTTGCGATTACGAGGATTTTTGAGAATCGAATAAATCGTTTTATCCGAAATTATAATTTGAATAAAGAACACCGGTGTCGTAATTTTCCGTGTCATAAACTCCGCGAAAACCGCCGCCGTAGTTTTCGCGGCCGCAGCGTCTTGTCGCCGTGAGGCCGGCGATACAACTTAAAATTTGTGTAACGAATGATTAAGAGCTCGGATCTATATGCAAAATGTGACCTAAAATATGCACTAAAACCCCCAAAATATGCGGAATTGCAAAAAAATTTATTTTTACAAAAAGGGTAGTGAGGAGGATGAAGCAAAAATTAGCCACATTTTCGTTCAATTCACAATTTTATTTTTTACAGCGCTTATAAAGATAAGTAAAAAATATACAAAACAACCAATAATACATAATTGAAAAAATGTAGAAGAATATATAATGAAAGCACTTCAAAACGTCCTCGGGGACGTTACTAGGCATGTGCACATGCGCCGGATTGAGAAGGGGCCCTAAACAAGCAAGAGTATTTTCTTAGTATATATTTACGCATGATAAAAATGAAGAGGTAGAACTTAGTTGACTACAAAAACTATAAAAGGAGCTAAATACAGAATGTGTTAAGTGTTGCATGAGTTTGATGTGAGTAAAGAAGGGGCTGTAACGTCGTAGCGCCCAAGTATGTACGATAACGGGCTCGTGTCTCCCAAGTGGCTTTGATACTTTGTGCGCCGTCAAACGAAACTGAACTTTGTTAGCTTTTAGAGTAGTTGAGATTAGAGTAGAAGACGTCAGTTTTGCAGTCTGATTATTTGTCAATGTCATAGAATCAATTTAATATTTTATCTTGTACTAAAAATGAAATTGCGGCAAATTAATCTATTTACCTTTGAAATCAAGTCTTCCATCTTCGAGTTGAATTTAAAAAATTTGGAATTGTGGAATTAATGTGTGGTGGCTATAACAGAGGTGTTGTCGGGGAGGTTTTGAAATTTTGGATTGCTTGGTGGTTGTTGGTGCCAAGGCGAGTTACATCACTGAACGTTCTCCAATTAATTGAAATTACATTGAATAATCAAAGTTTTTACAAGGATTTCAATCTTGAAACTTCGTCTTTTGTCACTTAAAACATTCTTCAATGAGGAGAAAGACCTTTCCACGTCACATGAGACGATGGGGAAGAATCGGTGAGCTAATATTTCTTGGGAGGAGGGGGTCCGTCAGCTCACATTCTGGCACAACCTCTCCAACCGTACCCGAGTTGTTGGAATGGCGTGAAACGGGAGGTATCGCCCCGGCTACTAAAAATGTGCTCAGAAGCTTGCGGACTCCGTCTGAATAAGATGTCTCCGTAGCATTTCGATTATTATAAAATTAGCAATGTGTTTTGGTTTTCCTTTCATTATTAAACTTTTGTAAAGTTGTGTTTTAAATAGTTGTGTGTTCCCATAATTAATTTAATAAGTTAATTTAATTTCTAAAAAGACTGGATTAATAGACTTCGCAGAACGGAACAGTTGTACTTGTTTAAAAAAGATGTGGGTGAGAGGAAAGGGTAAATCACAACTGAGCAGTCACTGACCTTGACTAAGCAACTAGTTTACGTTGCACAAAGTGGCCCTGACTTAAAATTGATCTAATTTTCCTTGTGAAGAGTGAACACAGTGAAAGAAATTGCATGACTGACTAATTATTTAATTAAATTAAAGCTGAGCTGGAAGCCCCATGAAAGCAATTTTTCTGTTCCATTATCCTATCTTTATCTATACAATTTTGGCTAAACAAGAAAAGGTCAGGCCAACCAACCCAAATGCGTTTTGCTTCTAAAAATCTTCGTTCCATACAACGCATTGAGCAAAGTTCTTTGAAAACAATGTTGATTTTTTTTGTATAAATGTTTAAAAATAGAGAAAAATCGTCCAAATATGCATAAAACATGCGTAGACTGACTTAACGTAGACTGAAGCTGTATAACAATTTTTTATACATCTTTGCATTTGATTTTGATGAAAAACATGATAATATAGGGTTGGGTGTAAGAAGTTCATAATCAATATATTTCGTATTTTTTCTCTAGTTTTTTCCAATTGCTATTGTATGAGTTTCATTAAGGGTTCCAACCCTTACAATAGCAATTAAAATATCTGGAAAAAAATACAAAATATTTGTGGATAATGTGTGTGTGTGTGATTCTTTTACCCCATCTGACCCTAAATATTTAAAAATATTGTATGGATACTGTATATCGGATATCAATCACGGATCACAACATTTCTTAAGGGAATTGTAAAATCAGGGAAATTTTTTGCTAGGATTTTGCTGCCACCCTGGGGAGATAGACTGCTGAAAATAGTTTTAGGATGGTAAATTGGGTTAAGGCCACCTTCTCTTCCTCCCCGAGGTGGTAACCGTAGTAACACCCACAGTTAAGAATAATTTTTAATGTGAGGATTTTTCTGTAAACCTAAATACTGTGCTAGTATTTTGTAGCTAATTCCTATTCTGTTACGCCGACCAACCGGTATAGTGGTTAAGGTGTTAGCCTCTAGATCGGAAGGTTCCTGGTTCGAATCTGGGTCCGGGCATGGATGTTTGTAAATGTATGGTGTAGAGGCGGCTGGTGCACCTTAAATCTGTCGTGGCCGAAAGTCCTCACGTTGGGTTGGCTTGGAAGTTTGGAGAGTGGGGTGCCAGCTCAGGTGTTGCTTCGTCATCTGACCGTGGTTCAAAATTACGAGGTGTTGTCCTCGAATCTTTCCCTTAAGGGACTGATTCCGGACCGTCGTCAATAGCCCTTTGTGTTGCTCTAGTACGACGTTAACTAAAATTACCATTACCTATTCTGTTACACATGATATAACTTTGAATATTACTCAAATGCAATTTCAGTATGTTACTTACAGAATGAATAAAAAATTAACACCAAACATGTCCAAAATAACGATAATCAAATAAGTTCTTAGCATGAAGTATTTTTCTTATAGCAGTTAGTTTATGCTTATACTGGAAAATCCTTATACACTCTATAACAAAAAAATCGACGCACCAAGAAGGAATCATCCGACTGCTTTGAAATTTCGTATGCAAAAATGTTTTGACCAAATATGCAAATGATTAAAATTTGGTGTCCAATGAATGAATAGTGCGATCTCCAGCGCATCGGAACTGCGCATCCAGCAGATGTATATAAGGAGTTATTCTTGAACTGTTGTTAAAAAATTCTGATGCATTGCGATTTAGGAGATACCTTTCAACGACTGAAAAAATCCTTCGCCGCAGGATTCGAGCTTATTACGAGCAACTTTCAGAGTTTGAAAGAGGTCACATCATTGGATTTAAATAGGCAGGTTGGGCAAATCGGAGAATCGCTCGTCATGTGAGTCGAAGCGATGCGGCGATTAGAAGATACTGGCAAGAGTGGGTGGACAGTGGCAGCTTTCAGCGTCATGATGGTAGCGGTCGACGTAGGGCCACAACAGATCGATAGGACAGAGTGATTGTCAGATCAGCTGTCAAAGCGCCTGCTTCATTGCTATCAACCATCAGTCGTGCGACCCACACACGAGTGTCCACCATGACCATTCACAGACGGCTGAGAGAGCGAAATCTACGCTCGTACCGACCGTTACGCCACCTGCCACTCACGCCTGAACACTGTCGAGCCAGATTATAGTGGTGCTTGGCTCGATCAGACTGGAATGATGCTGACTGGGGACGTATCGTCATTAGCGACGAATCCCGCTTCCAACTGTGTCCTGACGATCATCGAAGACGAGTCTGGAGACTCCCAGGGCAGCGTGCCGATCCTGCTTTCACTATTGCACGCCACACGGGCCCTCAACAAGGAGTTATGGTCTGGGGTGCCATTTCCCTTGATAGCCGGACCCCTTTGGTCGTCCTTAGAGGTACACTTACTGCGCAGCGGTACGTTGGCGACATTCTGAGACCTGTTTTGCTAGCGTTCCTTTCACAGTACCCTGGGCTTATTTTTCAGAAAGACAATGCCAGACCAGATGCGACACGTGTTGCTATGAACTGTCTTCAAGCTTGTCAAACACTTCCTTGGCCAGCCAGATCACCAGATCTCTCTCCCATCGAGCATGTCTGGGATATGATGGGAAGGCGACTGCATCCGGTAGGGAATGTTGATGACGTAGTCCAACAATTGGAGCAAATTTGGCAAGAAATACCGCAGGAGACCATCCGGGAGCTTTATCGGTCTATGCCACGCCGTGTGGCAGCTTGCATCCAGACTAGAGGCGGGTCAACACCTTATTGAGCTCGTTACTGTAACTCTGAAATAAATCATTCAATTGTTCTGAAATTTTAATAATTTTCTATTCTGTACATAATTTTCCTATCCACCAATTTTTGTCTCCATCGGACAACTCCTTCTTGGTGCGTCGATTTTTTGTTATAGAGTGTAATTGGAGCTAGGTTTATGATGTGCTGATTTCAAGCGGGTTTTCCAAACTGAAGTTAGGTTTGGTAATGGTAATGGTAATTTTTAGTTAACGTCGTACTAGAGCAACACAACGGGCTATTGACGACGGTCCGGGATCAGTCCCTTGAGGGAAAGATCCGGGGACAACACCTCGTAATTTTGAACCACGGTCAGATGACGAAGCAACACCTGAGCTGGCACCCCACTCTCCAAACTTCCACACCAACCCAACGTGAGGACTTTCGGCCACGACAGATATAAGGTGCACCAGCCGCCTCTACACCATACGCTTACAAACATCCATGCCCGTACCCGGATTCGAACCAGGAACCTTCCGATCTGGAGGCTAACACCTTAACCACTATACCAGTTGGTCGGCTGAAGTTAGGTTTGGAAAAATATCACTTAAGCTATAAAACCCACCCAAACTGAAGTGGTAAGAAAGTTCACGGGGATGAGAAACAATTTCTGTGACCGTGACCACTAAGTGACAATATACAAAACTAAATTTAATCAAATAAAGCAGTATTTCTTTTGTTTCATAACAATCCAAAATCCTTAGTTTATACGCAGATTCAACCATTAAAATAATTTATGCATTAAAAATTGGAGCAAATTTGGATAGATATCAGAATGTCATAAAGGAAAACACCCATACAATTTAAAAACAATTTAAGACATAAGTAACTTTTAATTAAAAATACAAAAAAAAAAATTGAAAAATTTGGAAATCTTGCGATAAATTGTTCTTTCATACGGCAAAACTTTTACTTATTATTTAACCAAACAGCATGGAACATTAACAGACATGGAAGATTCATGCATAATATCTAATGCAAAAAGTTTTTTTTTGAGAATTTTGATTGATTTCCAAACATGATTGTGGCCGACCAAACGGTATAGTGGTTAAGGTGTTAGCCTTTAGATCGGAAAGTTCCTGGTTCGAATCCGGGTCCGGGCATGGATGTTTGTAAACGTATGGTGTAGAGGCGGCTGGTGCACCTTAAATCTGTCGTGGCCGAAAGTCCTCACGTTGGGTTGGCGTGAAAGTTTGGAGAGTGGGGTGCCAGCTCAGGTGTTGCTTCGTCATCTGACCGTGGTTCAAAATTACGAGGTGTTGTCCTCGGATCTTTCCGTTAAGGGACTGATCCCGGACCGTCGTCAATAGCCCTTTGTGTTGCTCTAGTACGACGTTAACTAATAATTACCAATTACCAAACATGATTGTGGTTTATCCATATTAATTTTCGTGTATGTCTACTCTCACACAACATCCTAAATTATACTTATTTTTTAAAACATCTGATGTTGAATTAATTAGGGGAAAATCGGCTCTACATGTAGATTCATTCATTAGACTTGAGAATTTTAAAACTCAAGTCATTTTTTAAAAACTGGTGGCAGTCTTTATTGGTACCACAGATCCTGATTTATCACTCGTCATCTGACCGTGGTTCAAAATTACGAGGTGTTGTCCTCGGATCTTTCCCTCAAGGGACTGATCCCGGACCGTCGTCAATAGCCCGTTGTGTTGCTCTAGTACGACGTTAACTAAAATTACCAAATTACCAATTACCGGACCGTCGTCAATAGCCCGTTGTGTTGCTCTAGTACGACGTTAACTAAAATTACCATTAACCCTAAGGGATTGATACCGGACCGTCTTCAATCGCCCGTAGTGTTGCTCTAATACGACGTTAATTAAAATTACCATCTTACCTGATTTATCACTGGATACTTGTCAGAACCTGCTAGATTCAGCTTCAAGCTTTCATGTATACGCTTTCAAGTTAAAAAATCGAACTAGAACCTCCAGTTGAAAATTTAATTTCTATTTGAAAGCTCTCTCTATCTCTCTCCCTCCCCTGTACTCGTGGTTCAAAATTACGAGGTGTTGTCCTCGGATCTTTCCCTTAAGGGACTGATCCCGGACCGTCGTCAATAGCCCGTTGTGTTGCTCTAGTACGACGTTAACTAAAATTACCATTACCATTACCCTCCCCTGTACTAAACAAATATAACCCTGTTCTTAGTTGATATTTTTCAGTTTTAATAGGTAGGTATATCTTACTTAACTTCGCACACTGGAGCAACTCAACGGGCTACTAGCGATGATCCGTGATCAAACCCGAAAAGAGAGATCCGAGGACAACATGTAATTTTGAACTAAGGTCAGATGACGAGGTTACACCTGTCATTTTCAGTAGAAGTTACACTAACTTGATAATGAAGATTGCTAGAAATGGAACCCCTTCCATTGTGAATTAACCCCGAAGATAAAGATTCAAGGACAACACGTAATTTAGAACCGTGGTAGCCCGGTTGGAAGTGCAGCAGATTAATTGGTAATTTTTAGTTAACGTCCTACTAGAGCGACACAACGGGCTATTGACGACGGTCCGGGTTCAGTCCCTTAACCCTTCTTTGCATGATTTTTTCTTTATTGGTGAAATAAATCAAGGTGATATAATTCATGTTCAAAATTAAAGGAAAAATGGTTAAAAAAATCTTAGTATATATTTATAGTATACATTTAGCAAAAAACAATATGATGGTATCATGTGGTATTTTTTAAATTAAACGCAAACTTTTTCAGAAATTGCTCTAAAAATAACAGAAACACATGTTACAAACCTTTCTTCCACTCATTTTCACTTTTTTAGCAATAGAAACTCAAGTATAATAAAACAAAATTAAAAACGAAATCATACGTTTATTGCAACTACAACAAACAGCAGAATGACAACTTCAAGCTCGTTTTACTGATAGTGACACTTGCTTATTTTTGACAGCTATGTTTTTTTTTATGCAATGGACATTAAAAAGGTATCCAGACACGATCAACTCAAAGTGAACTTGTTCTTTTATATAATTTTTGGGCATTCAATGTTATGATGGAAATTTCCACCATTATGCAAAGAAGAGTTAAGGGAAAGATCCGAACAGCGGATTAGCAACCGGAGGGTTGCGAGTTTGAATCAACCGAAGATCGTCGTGTACGAAGAGGGTGGTGGTGCACGTTAAAACTGCTGGGGCCTCAAAATCTTCGCTTTGGTGTTGTTTGAAAATTGGGAGAGTGGGATGCCAGCTCAGATATGACCTCGTCATCTGACTGTTGTTCAAAATGTCGTGGTGTTGTCCTCGGGTTTTATTCTTGTGGATTGATTCCGGACCATAGCCTCCCTGGGTGTATTTCTCTCTTCTGTGTCTGTGATATTTTCAATGTGTGCCTGTCTATTGGTAATGGTAATGGTATTTCTTGTGTCTGGCACAGCGTGACCAAATATGGCCCTAGCGCCACAACCAACCCGAACCGGTAATAGTCCTCTGTGTTGCCTCAGTGCGACGTTAATTAAATACCTACCTACCCTTACTCCACACAAACATAATTAACATTTGTAATAATAATTTTTGTTAACGTCGTACTAGAGCTACACAACGGGCTATTGACGACTGTCCGGGATCAATCCTCCTAAGGGAAAGATCCGAGGACAACACCTCGTAATTTTGAACCACGGTCAGATGACGAGGCAATACCTAAGCTGGCACACCACTCTCCAAACTTCCATACCAACCTAACTAGAGGACTTTCGGCCACGACTGATTTAAGGTGCACCAGCTGCCTCTACACCATACGTTTACAAACATCACTGTCCGAATCCGGAACCTTCCGACCGAGAAGCTAACACCTTAACCACTATGCCGGTTAGTTAACATTTGAGTGGAAGGCTTTATATAGATTTTTCTACTTTCCTTTAACGATAAGTTTTCCATTTTTTTAATTTCACTTTTACGAGACTTACAAGTACGCAAATATTAAGAAAATTGACATTATTATTTCGGTACGTATTTTAATTAACGTCGTACTGGAGCAACATAACGGGGTATTGAGGTTCTGGGATCAATCCCAACTGACATTATTAGAAAGGAAACACATCAACAACAAACAACAATTAGCGCATGAAACTAGTGGTTCGCAGTTTCGTACACTTAGGTAAAATATACGTCTTCTTTCGTGAAGACCGCTATATGATAAACTCGCTAAGCATTTTTTACATAAGATCGATGTATGGTAATGGTAATTTTTAGTTAACGTAGTACTAGAGCAACACAACGGGCTATAGACGACGGTCCGGTAATGGTAATGGTAATTTTTAGTTAACGTCGTACTAGAGCAACACAACGGGCTATTGACGACGGTCCGGAATCAGTCCCTTAAGGGAAAGATTCGAGGACAACACCTCGTAATTTTGAACCACGGTCAGATGACGAAGCAACACCTGAGCTGTCACCCCACTCTCCAAACTTCCACGCAAGATCGATGTATGATAAAACCGCTAAGCTGATTTTACATTACGGCAGGAACGGCATCTATAATGAGATTTATTTTTTGAAAACCTACTTGAGGAGCATTCTTTTTGAAAATATGTTCCCCAGAAGTGGGAAGACGACTTCCTGATACTTGCACGAGCGCAGCTCCTGTCTCAGGATTGGCAATCTAGGGAGAGAAACAAAGGAAAAAGCTCATGGGTTTTTTCCTTGAGGTTAAGTTCGATTATGTTAGGTAATTGGTAATTTTTTTTTAGTTAACGTCGTACTAGAGCAACACAACGGGCTATTGACGACGGTCCGGGATCAGTCCCTTAAGGGAAAGATCCGAGGACAACACCTCGTAATTTTGAACCATGGTCAGATGACGAAGCAACACCTGAGCTGGCACCCCACTCTCCAAACTTCCACGCCAACCCAACGTGAGGACTTTCGGTCACGACAGATTTAAGGTGCACCAGCCGCCTCTACACCATACGTTTACAAACATCCATGCCCGGGCCCGGATTCGAACCAGGAACCTTCCGATCTAGAGGCTAACACCTTAACCACTATACCGGTTGGTCGGCTCGATTATGTTAGGATTTCAAAATTCCCAATGGCTAATTAAAAGCAACAGATGGCGCCACGAAACCACGCTTTAAGGGATCAGTATCCAACAAGTGTTTATGGTCATGCTTAGATTCTTCGAAATAAATCCACTCTTCCGATTCTATGCTTCCAAATTTGTTGTGAATACTTGAATTTACCAATTTCCTGTTCAAAGTTTTTTCAAAGGATAAATGAAAAGATTGTTCCTAGAAATTGTCCCATGAATTCCATTTTTTACTCCCAATAATTTTTCGATCACCACTTTTGCTGTGTACATACACAAAGCGTAAAATATTTTATTTATTTACAATTTAATTTAATTTTAAGCTTTAAAGTCTATTCATTATAGTCCTATGATCAGGGCTGGTCCGATAGAAAGTTATTGTAGATGCGGGATGAAGATTAGGCGCCCCCCCCCAAAAAAAAAAAAAATTTGCCGTATATTTTTTCCCTTCCCTTAGAATAGCTATGTGTGAAATTAATTTATTTAATTGCGTATAATGTGTATTTTATATTGCCAGTTTTTTTTTTTTGCTAGGTCTTCATAAGTTAATGATTTTGTGATATTAAACACATCTGCTATACTTAAAAATACGAGTAGTTATGTCATGGTAATGTTTACAGAAAAAGACAATGGTACTTCTTTATTTCGAAATCATTTAATGTAGTAAAGTTAACAAAACATTTACATTCTTGCATATATGTACAATATGTATTTATTATTTCACCAATTGAATATTTAATCATTAATTATTATTGAAAATAAAATGCGCTGAAAAATATTCTTATCATCATATGATTTATAAAACACTTGTTCAACACTGATGTAGAAAAAAACTTCAAAAATAGAAACATGACAAGTGAATTTTTTTGACCTTTTGCCTTAAAAAACCTCTTAAGTTTGTGTCTGTATCGATGGCATTGAGTAGTACCTCATTTTCTATGGCCAAGGTCATAATCCGCTCAGATGCTCTTGGAAAATGGTCGACCTCAGGTAGTTTTTAATTAGTCTCAATTTGGTAAAATTCCTCTCCCCACTAGCAATTGACACTGGAATAGTTAGTAAGATTTCGGATAAACCCACAAAAACATTCGGAAACGTATCTATGAAAGAATTTGTTGCTAAGTAACACAAATTCTTTTGGAGGCAGCTCTTTTGTGTCAGCCATCGGTGTAAAAAGTAAGATCGCATTAATTTTATCAAAATTTTGGCCGATTTTTTTTCAAATCATGCAGTGCAAAGCGCGCTTTTTGCCACAACATTTTTTCTTCCCTAGCTACGGAACAACCACCCTATACCGCCCCAAATTATCACAAACACTTTATAAATAACACATCTATGTCAATGACAAAATATTTAACTTCAAAAGTTATCGACAGAATTACAAATTCTGAAAGTATGCCCTGGTTTTAAATAAAGTAAGTTAATTAATTTTGATGTGTGTGTTTTATTACAAATATGTAATACATATTTAGCCAATAATTGTGTTTTATGTCTGTTTTTGATTTGTCTGCAGTTTTCAAAATTAGGACAAAATGTTTGCAGTTTTCAAAATTAGGACAAAATGTTTGCAGTTTTCAAAATTAGGACAAAATGTTTGCAGTTTTCCAAATTAGGACAAAATGCCTGCAGAACAATTCACTTGCTTGGAGTTGTGTTGCAGAACACTGAATATAATTCTACACCTGAGCCTAGCTACCAGTATCCGGGTTAACGAATTACTGGTCGAACGAATCTATCCTTTATCTGTTCAACTTTTCTTGTGTGTATGTCCGTTGATTAACGTCTTCTGCCCTGTGTTCGATGCAACTTAGCCAAATGACCCTTGCGCTATAAAATGCGAAACCTATGTGCTTACTAAACGGGTTATTAGCGATGTCCGGAACCAATCCCGAAGGGAAAGATTCGCGGACAACGACTCGTTATTGTGAGCCACGATCAGATGACGAGGACAACACCTCAGATAGCAACCCAGGGCTCGAAATAAGTCGCGGCAACCATGGCAAATGCCGTGAGCTTAGGTTAAATCGCTGCGACGATCATCGGTTTCACGGTAAGTTTTGCTGCTAGTGTTTGAAACAGAATGTTTCATTATTTCTCTTTCTCAAATACCATCGATTAAAAAAAAATATTTTTTCGAGTAAAAAAAACTATGTGCCTTAGCGAGGATAAGTGCGGATGGTCTTTCGATTTCAGATTTTAAGGCTGATCGAGCAGTTCATAAAAGGTTTCGTACATGTGATCGCAGACTTTGCTTTTAGCTGTGTACTAGTTATGAAACAGCTGCAACTTTTTAAGCCTAATTATTAACTGTTGGCTTCGAAAACTTGACGTAGCGAAAAATAAACGTGCAAAACTTGACGAAAAATACATCCGTGTGTACAATATACTAATGGAGTGTTTCTTTTTTACATCAGATGTATTTTAGGGTTTCATATAAAATTGCATAAAGCTTACAAGAAAAATGAAGTATTTTCTTCTTCTCTCATTACCATTATTTATTCAATTGTTTTAAAGTTTAGCGAAATATTTGCAACTGCAAATTACCGTTTATACGGAAATTTTAGGTTTTGCCATGAGCTGAATAGTTTTTGCTGCCAGCGCTTGTAAAAGCTCCCAGCAATATTTGCTGCCGGTTTCAAAATCTTATTTCGAGCCCTGTTCCAACCCACTCTCCAAACTTCCACACCACGTCTACGTGAGGACATTTGAGGTCACTACAGATAAAACGTGCATCAGCCCCCACGTACACGAAGGTCTTTGGCTGGATCAAGTCTCAAAGTGTCAACCCCAGCAATTACCAACTGCCGTTGCGTCATCGCCACATGAATTGAACTAGATACCGGTATCGGACTAACTAATTACTTAACAACGAATCTCTCCTCTGTATCGCTACAACTTTCCTTGTGCTATCCTTGTCCATGACCTAATGTCACCTGTCTTGTGCTTGGCGTAGTTTGGCCGAATATGACCCCTGCGCTATAAAAAAAAAATAAACCAACCAGGCTCACGAAATGAATCTCAAAATTTAATGTCCTTCAGGGGACGTTGAAACCAAATAAATGAATCTCGTAAATGCGTGAATCGTCAGATGTGATTTAAATCGCTTACTGCAAAAGGGTAGAAAAATTCCCTAAACAAGAAAAATAGACTAGAGAAATCAATCCCTCAACATAAACAATAACAGAGAAGAAGGGAAGGTAATTAGCATTGGCCGTTGACATTTGTCCGGAAATTAAAATTCTCCCCTCGAGCAAAAATATCATTCACTCCCCTCACTGCGGAAAGCTAGATTGGATTCCAGGACATTTATTTAATCCCGGTTAACCTTTCCCTGATTTATAACCTATCTCCTTGATTGGCGACAATTGAGTAGAAGGATAGCGTTTGGCAGAGTCGTAGCATAGATGGAAACCCGGCATCCTCTAATAAATAAATGACTGAAATTTTGGTGGAAAAAAAACGAAACAAAATCAATAAAACCTGAAAAAAACGACAGTATTTTTAACCCTCCAAAATGGGGTTTCAACGAAATATATCGTCCATCAACATCTGATCAATTTGGCTAATGACGAGATATCTCGTCAAGATATTGGAGATTTTCTTTGGATGAGATCAAGATCTGGTCAGTTTTCTTCTAATAACGAGATATCTCGTCCATTAATTTCTGGTCAGTTTTCTTCAACTAAGGAGATATCTCATCCAACAAGATCTGGTCAGTTTTCTTCTAATAACGAGATCTCTCGTCCATTAATCTCTGGTCAGTTTTCTTCAACTAGGAGATATCTCATCCATCAAGATCTGGTCAGTTTTGCTAATGACGAGATACCTCGTCGAGACAACCATCAGGAAGGTAGGTATTTTAATTAACGTCTTACTGAAGCAACACAACGGGCTATTGACGACGGTCCGGGATCAATCCCAACAGGAAAGATCGAGGACAACACCACGTCATTTTGAACCACGGTCAGATGAAGAGACACCTGAGCTGGCACCCCACTTTCCAAACTTCCTCACCACGCCAACGCATTGACATTTAAGGCTACCACAGATTTAACGTGCGCCTGCCCCCTTTACACACGATGGTCTTTGGTTGGATTCGAACTCGCAACCCTCCGGTAGCGGATTAGCAACCGGAGTGAAGTATCCGAGGTGTTGTCCTCGGATTTTTCTCTTCGGGGGTTGATCCCGGACCGTCCCCAAAAGCCCGTTGTGTTGCCCCAGTGTGACAATAATTTACACGTCTGCTGCCAAAGCTGATATTGTGCGTTGATAGTTATTGACCCGACGTAGAAATGGGTTTTTCCCAGAAGCCAATACCAGCCACGCCAATACCAGAATAGATTGGCGAAAGCTCAGCCAATAAATGTGCAATTGCATCATCTGTTAGAGGCTTATTAGATTGCATTTTTTTCTATTGGGGTGTGAAGGCCCTGCAGAACTATCGTCACTACAATTCATATTTTTTAAAATAATTTATAAAGCGATAAAAATTTGAAACCATATACCTTTACAACAAGCTTCTAACCTTTACTCCACGCCAACACCTAACATATAATGCCAATTGAAGCGGATAATAAATGTTGAGCTCTTCCCGCGCGAACGCGTGACTGGCTACCGAGGCAACACTCCACACCACGCGCTGACGCGTGATTGGCAGCGAAAGTGCTAAATTTCTTCCTACATTCCCTCAATTGATGTAGTAGTCATATAGAGTGGGGAGGTCAGGAAAGCCCTAGGTGCTGATTCCACTAGGGAATATTGCACCAAACCCCATTGTTTTTCGATACTCCTGTCAGAGAAAGCCAGATTCCTTGAGAAAGGCCAAAAGGCTTTTGACAGGTTCTTCGTGAATTGTATCAAGTTCTGTTCCAAGACCTAGACTTGAGTACCTTATGTGAAGCAGAGCTTCGCATTCATAAAGTATGTGGTGGGCAGTTTCCTCCACCATATTGCATTTTCTGCATATAGGTTCTTCTTTAAAGATTCCCATCCTATGAAGGTGTTTTCTTAGGTGATAGTGGCCTGTGAGAAATCCAACTATCACCCTCATCTTACTCCTTCTAAGACGAAGGATCTGAGAAGATGTTTTCATAGAAGGTTCTTGAATCATAAGATTTGCATGTTTTTGATCGGTGGTTTGCTTCCACTTTTTTGTAGTTTCTTTAAGCATTCTTTCTCCTATCACCCTTTTTGCGGTAGTCTTAGAGATCCCGCAAAAAGGCTCAGGGCTTAAAGGTAGGTCTGCAGTCCCCAGTTTGGCTAACTTATCTGCATTTTCGTTTCCTTCTACACCAGTATGCCCTGGTACACAAGTAAGAAAGATCCTATTATGGGTCCCCAAGTCATGTAGAAGGTTCCTACATTCCCAAACAAGTGTGGAGCTTATTTGGAATGAGTTTATTGCCTTTAAGGCTGCTTGACTGTCACTGAATATGTAGATTTTCCTATTTGAGTAGGATCTTCTAGAACATTCTTGTAGACAGTAGATGATAGCAAGCAGTTCCGCTTGAAATACTGTGGCATGTTTTCCTAATTTTCGGGAAATCCTTGCCTTAGGTCTGATCCCACATATTCCAGCACCTGCCTTTTCGTTTTGTCTGGAGCCATCTGTGTACCACACAATGTCTCCATTTGTGAGCTTGCCTTAGTAGTTTGTAGTTTTCCTCTTTCCATTCCTCTCTTAGGTCAATAAGTACCTCAAAGGGTCTTTGAAAGAGGAATCTTGTCTCCATGATGTCAGAGGGCATCATAAGTATAGGGTCAAATAATTTTTGGTTAATACTGGTGTGGGATTTTTGGCTGGCAAAATCCATCCACAGTCCAGCGTTTTCCAGTCTGTAGGAACTTCTTCTGGCAGCACCGCTGATAAAGATATCAAGTGGGACGACAGATAGAGTAATTTCCATGGCTCTGGTGGGAGTGGAGGACATAGCACCTGTTATAGGCAGGCAGCTCTTTGAAGACTGTCTAGCTTGGTCTTAACAGTCAATTGTTCCGTCTTTTTCCCCCAGACCACAACCGCATAGGTCACAATGGGTCTAATAGCCATAGTGTATAGCCAATAGGTCATCCTTGGCCTTAGACCCCATGATTTACCAAGAACTCTTGAACATCGTAGAAGTCCAACTTTTGCTTGTTTATTTTTACTTTTCAAATGCTGATTCCAGGTTAATTTAGTGTTCAGTATAACTCCCAGATATTTAACCTCGCTCAGCATATTTACTTTTTCCCCCAGTAGGGTAGGTATATCACTTTTGTCAATGCAGGTTCTTCTTCGTGTAAATGGGACAAGAGTAGTCTTTTGAGTATTTACTCTCAAATTCTTTTCACAGCACCATCTTGCGATTCTGTTCAGGGTCCCCTGCATGATATTTATCACCGTTTTCTCATCCATGCCCGATATGTAGACGACAATGTCATCTGCATATCCCTGGGCATAAATGCCGCTTTGATTGAGGTCTGCAATTAGGTCATCAACCACCAGATTCCACAACAGAGGGGAGAGAACTCCTCCCTGAGGGCAGCCTCTAGTGGGTCTAGCCTGAAGTGTTGCACCAAACAACTCGGTTGTAATAACTCTGTCTGCTAACAAGGAGTTTATCCATTTGCAGACTTGTGGTTCAATAGCTCTGCTGGCAGCAACAGCAGCGATTGAGTTAAAAGAGGTATTATCGAAAGCACCCTCAATATCAAGAAAGGCTGCCAAAGCCATTTCCTTGCACTCCAGGGTCTTCTCAATCTTTACAACGAGGTGTTGCAAAGCCACCTCTGTAGATTTACCGGGTTGATAGGCAAATTGGTTTTTGTGAAGAGGTCTGGTACTCCTCATTACATCCCTAATATGTCTATCAATTATTTTTTCCATACACTTAAGTATGAAAGATGATAGACTGATAGGACGAAAGTTCTTAGCCTGGTCATATTGGCTTTTTCCAGGTTTGGGCAGAAAGACTACCCTTGCCTTTCTCCATGGTCTGGGGATATATTCAAGAGCTAGACTAGCTCTGAACATTTTACACAAGACCCGTGAGATGAGATCGGCCGATTTCTGAAGCATAATCGGTATTATCCCATCTGGTCCTGGAGTTTTATATGGTTCAAATGAGCTGATAGCCCATAATACTTGTTTAACAGAAAATTTTTTCTTGGCAACTATCCAGTTTTCCCTTCTTACCCTTATTGGATATCCCAGGGGAGAAGGGTTTAACTCATTAGGTACCAAGTTGGAGTTTGGAAAATGTGTCTCGACCAGAGTCTCTATAACTTCTCTGCCAGTTTTGGTATAGCCACCGGAATTATTCTTAAGGGTCCCCACCAATATTGGTGTATCTCTTTTAAGAATTTTGTGGAGTCTAGCGTCTTCAGCGGTACTTTCAACCGAATCACAGAACTTCCTTCATGAATTCCTTTTGGCCATTCGAACAGCTTTGTTGTATTCTGAAAGTAGGCACTTGTATTCTTTCCACTTGCCAGATTTCTTTGCTTTCCTGAAAAGTTTTCTTACTGTCTTCCTCTGCCTCATAAGGTCTTGGTTCCACCATGAGTTTGGTTGTTTGCCTTTCCTTAGAAGCAGGGGACAGTTATTTGTATATGAAATATAGATTGCCTGCTGCAGGCCGTCTGCGAACAGTTCTAGATCGTAAGTATCATAGATTTTCCGAGAAAAGTCCTCCAGGTAATTCTGGAGTTCATTGTAAAAAGAGGTCCAGTTCGTCCTTTTGGGATCTCTGAACGTCTTCTCCCAGTGATATTCAGATTTCAGTGAGAAGTGGATAAATTGATGGTCTGCCATTGAAGGCTTCTCATCAACATGCCAATTGTGAATATAACTACTTAGTTCAGGGCTGGATAAGGTTATATCAAGTACTTCCTTTCTTACACTAGTTATAAAGGTCGGTTTGTTTCCTACATTTAAGATATCTAGGTTATTTTCAAGTACAAAGTCTAAAAGAGCTTCACCTCTGTCATTGATGTTGGAGCTGCCCCAGATTGTGCGGTGTGCATTCGCATCACAACCGAGAATCAATCCCGATTGCTGTTCTGCACACGCTGTCAACAATCTCTTCAGCTCTGCACTCACAGGATCTTTTTCTCATATGGCAGGTACCCAGAGCCTATCAAGATTTCTCTGGTTCTCCCGCCATTATGAAGAGTTATCTTTGCTACTGCCAAATCCCTAGAACAAAGTTCATGGATCGGCATTGCATCGATGTTGTTGTTAATAAGTAAGCAAGCTCTTGGATAGGAGCTTGCAAAATCATAAATTAACTTACCTCCACTGTCCTTTAATCCCCTGATGCCTTCTTTGTACAGCCAGGGTTCTTGGATTAGGGCAATGTGGATTCCCTCAGTCCGGAAAACCCCACTGAGGTTGGCTGCAGCAAGTCGTTTATGCTGCAGGTTGGCCTGCAGGAGCTTCATTGACATTGTCAGCGGAAGCTGCAGCAGGTTTTTCCAGAGCCCTAGCCTGCACTTGGGTAAAGCATATGTAGAATTTACAGTCTCTACCCATCAAGGTCTTGGCATTTTGTTCTGGGATACTTACCACAATGGTTCTACCCTCATTACCAGATTTTTGGTTGATGATTCCCCATTCTGTGGCAGTTAGTCCTCCGTTCTGAGCTTCTACTTTTTGTAGAATCTCTTTGCCGGAGAACGTGTTGTATATAGCTGGGATCTTGGCTATAAATTTTGTGGTTTTAACAATTTTACGTGCCTCGTCAACAAGGAGGGACAGGCCGTTCCATGGTGACATTTCTCTAACAGTTCTGGTCAGCCATTGGCTGCTGTTAGAGTCGGCACAGAGGATGATTATAGCTCCTCCTTCCAGACGACAATATTTGAATTGAGGTCCTGTTCCCGGAGGAACGCCCTCAATCTTAGACATTGCGTCTAGTTGGAAGGTCATCAGCTGTTCTTCTGACAGTTTCTGGTCTGGATATCCTTCCACGACAACTGCCATCTTCACAGCTGATACGGTGTCACTATAACTAGGGTCTGCCCCGTTTTCGGGTTTAGCCCTCTTTGTTGACATTTTCTCCTGAGAGTGGGGAGTACTACCATCCGACCTTGGCCTCTTGGTAGAGGGCCTGATCGGGGTCTGTAACTCCTTTCCCCTGGGAGTGGTTTTAGCTTTTGGTTTGGGTCTGTTCTCTACCCATGTGCCCTCAGCTAACTTCCTTTCTTTGGTCAGCCTTTTTTTGGCAGCCCCAGAGATTTTTTTCCTCTGTATGTCGATCCTGTCAAGCCCCAATACTATCTTTTGGAGATCTCGATCTCCTTCAAGGTCTGTCTGTGGGGTTGCAGGGCCTGATCCTGAGGATTGGGTCTCCATCAAGGTCTGAGTGTCTTCCTCTTTGGAGTCGGTAAGGCAAGTTACTCCTAGAGGTCGCCAAGCACTCTAGGAGGCTCCGTGAAAGGCACCAATTAACCGCCGGTACCATACACCCATCAGCACGGGTCGCATAACACTTTGGGTTAACGGGAGCTGGTCCGCGCCCCCTTATTCAATATTCGGGGATATCCTGAGTATGTTTCGGCTCAGGACTTTCGGCTATCCGCCACCTGCCGACGCGCCCGGTAGCAGAGCTCATGCCCCGGGTCTCAATTGATGTACCACGGCCTGAAAAGTTTGGGAAGGTAGGTATTTAATTAACGTCACACTGGAGCAACGCAATGGGCTACTGGTGACGTTCCGTGATCAATCCAAAAGATCCTAGTTCAAATTCACATATTTTTGAGCTACGGTCAGATGACGAGGTCACACCTGAGCTTGCCTCACTCTCCAAACTTCCACACCACGCCAACGTGAGGACATTTGAGACCATGACTGATTTAACGCTCACCTACCCCCTTTGTTCAAGACTGTCCTTGGTTGGATTCGAACTCGCAACCCTCACGTTGCTATTCCCTCAGGTTGCTATTTGGGTTTTATGGTGAAAGGATCACATTATTTGGTATCAAAACTTTAATGACTCAGAAATGGAACGCTTTAGCCCAGCTGGAAGAGTGGCGAGTTCGAAACTAGGTCCAACCAAAGTCCGTAGTGTACGTGGGGGCTGGTCTACTTTAAATCGTGTCAAATGTTCAATGTTCTCACCTCAAATGTTCTCACGTTGGTGCGGTGTGGAAAATTTGGTTGGTTGGAGTTTTATGGCATAAGGACCATTGTTCGCAAGACACAAGACATACGATATCAAGTAATAGACATAACCACACAATTAATGACATAGACTAGGTAGGTAGGTATTTAATTAACATCGCACTGGAGCGTCACAACGGGCTGTTGGCGATGGTTCGGGATCCAACTTAAAGCATAGGCGTAACAAGCCTCCCCCCCCCATTCAGTTGAGAGAAATTTTGCAAATATATATTATGAGAGAAACTTAGTTTTTCACAAATTAATCCTATTTAATAACTACTCGAACTATTCATAACTTAATTTAAGTAATTTAATTCTAATTACTTTAATTTTTAATTAATTTAATGTGTACTTATTTTAATTTTAATTTTTTAAATTTTAATTATTTCAATTTTAATTATTTCAATTTTAATTGTTTTAATTTTATTATTTTAATTTTAATTATTTTAATTTTAATTATTTTAATTTTAATTATTTTAATTTTAATTATTTTAATTTTAATTATTTTTATTGTAATTATATTTTAATTGTAATTATTTTAATTGTGATTATTTTAATTGTAATTATTTTAATTGTAATTACTTTAATTGTAATTATTTTAATTATACTTATTATACTTTACTTGTATAATAAATAAATGTTATCAATGAAACAATGGCACATTAGTTCATAAGCGTAACCAGGAGGAATTGGGGCTTCAACCGCCCATTCAGTTCGTCGAACAAAATAGTCAAATTTGCCAATAACGAGCAAATAGAGCTTTAAGCTTTATGGCTATTTA
This sequence comes from Metellina segmentata, assembly GCA_947359465.1. Lineage (NCBI taxonomy): Eukaryota > Metazoa > Arthropoda > Arachnida > Araneae > Tetragnathidae > Metellina > Metellina segmentata. The sequence goes on along the minus strand of OX375872.1, from coordinate 136,539,914 downwards.
AAGTAGATTATATCAAATAAAAATTATATTTACGCTTATAATATTTATAAATAAGTGAAATTTTTATTCACTTCATCTTTACATTTAACTTATAATATATGTTTGAAGAACAAACTAGGACAACGTTTATATGTTTTTACCACACTAAGAACTGATTAATTTTGTCCAAATGTAATAGTTCTTGAAGTTCTATAAAAAAAATGACTATTTTTCTATTCTTTTTAATTTAATGACAATCATAAATATTGGGTCAACTGGAAAGTTCTGCATGTTTTCAAATCGAAGCTAGCTTTGTTATTATTATTTTGCTACCGGTGATAAGGAGTGACCTTGATTGAAGCAGATGTTTCAATTCTGTGTTTTCTGCTTCCACTGCATAATTATAGCATGTGTTGTGGCATGATTTTTGTTTCACTACAGTGCTAAGAATGGAGATCCAAAAGTTCATTTTTGTCATATTATGCACTTTTATTTTCAGAAAGGAGAAAATGCTAGTCAGACTGCTCGTAAAATGTGAGAAGTATATGGACATAGTGCTGTTTCAGTTCGAAGATCGTTGTTAAATTTAAGCGTGGAAATTTCAGCCTCGTAGATGATGCCCGCTTAACATCGAGAAGAGGACTGCATCCCAAAAAAGTAATGCTTTCTGTAAGGTGGGATATCAAAGGAATTTTTTATTCTGAATTGTTGCCACAAAATCAGTCAGTAAATTCGGAAAAATACTGTTCTCAAATGGCAGTCTTCAAAGCAAAAATCGTAGCAAAGAGGCCAGAACTGATCAATCGTCGAGGTGTTGTCTTCCAGCAAGACAATGCTCGGACCCACATTTCGCTTAATGTCAGACAAAGACTTATTGAGTATGACTAGAATGTTTTGCGTCACCCTTTATATTCACCAGACCTTGCCCCCTCATATTTTCACCTCTACAGGTCACTTCAAAATTCTTTGAACGGCCGGGAGTTCAATTCTTTGGAGACTGTCAAACAGCACCTCGATAATTTCTTTACAAATAAGCCTAATGATTTTTTTAAATAGGAATTTTCCATCTGCCAGAAAGATGACAAAAAGTCAAAGAACAAAACGGGGCTTACGTGATTCAATAAAATTTTCGTATGTTTTTGTATGCATCGTTGGTATTTATCTTAAAAAACGCGCAGAACTTTCCGGAAAACCCAATATCCAGAAGTATGTGCATTTATATATTATTATGCACTATATATTATTATGCACTTATATATTATTATTACTATTATGCACTTATATATTATTATGCATATTATATTATTATGCATTTATATATTTATATATTATTACCAATGATATTTTTTATTTCAATAATGTTAATATATTATGTTGTTACTGATTTACTGTATTTGGTTTTACAAATTTTAAAAACGATTGGTTTGGATAAACCAAACTTTCGGATTAACGAGGGGAGGGGTTTGAATTAGCAGGGTTTTAGTGTAATTCAAGACTGTTCTTAAGGTGCCTGCCTACGTTCGGAGACCTTTTTTTTTAAATATTTCAAAAATTGACTTGTTACGTGCATTATACTATCAAATACATCTAAAAACTATGAATAATATATAAAATAGCTATATATGTTTTTTTAATTTTCATTTTTTGCTAAAAATAAACAAAAAATCTCAATAAATTAACAATTAAGCAAAACAACAAAACTCAAATTCAAATTAAGATATTCTATTTTTGTAAATTGTATTGTGTTATCAAAACCCTCTTCTGGGATCTCTACCCATTTTATAACTGAAACTTTGTATTAAAAATGTTTATGCAAATGAACCTTTGGACATAGAAAAAAAATCTTAAAAAATGATTACAACTCTATACTTATGTAATCAAAAAACTAAAAAATAATGCATAAACAATTAAAATAAAGGTAGGTTACCTGAATTGAACCCTTTACAATATTCTACAAAAGTTTAAAATTATTTGAAGAATAATGTTATGAGTTATGATGTTGTGCGGAAGAGCAAAATGTAAAAATCTGATTTTGAGAAAAAGCATAAAATAAAAAAACACTTCTACACTTACACATTAGATGAAAAACCTGACATTAAAAAGCTCCTGATTTGTAAATGTCACCTTCTTGGTCATTGAAAACTGATGTTTTTTTTCTTCCGAATGGCTTTTAAAAGTTTCCTGCGCTTCCTTGCAACAAGGGTGGAATGATTCTTCGAATCCGCAAGCCGTCCAAGTGTTTATAGCCTTCTGCTATAAAACACCCAGGATTTGTCAAATTAAGCCTATTGAAAACATTTAGGCAACCTTTAAAACCATCGTTAAATTGAATTATTTGAATGTTTGAGTTAAATTGAATTAGCAGAACACTACTTACGGTTTGAAAATCTGTCAACATACTAATATTAAAAGTTCAGAAACTAGAGTTCTAAGTAAGATAGAAACAAAATTTAAACTGATTTGGAAAGCTAAGAAACTATACTTTCAAAGTTAGGCAAAATTAAAAAATCGTATTTTTCTCCACAAATGCGGTTTTATAGGTAGGCAGGCACCTTAAGCAATTTGTTGTAAAACCAAACAATGTGTTTCTCATGCATGATACAATGAAACAACATTGTTTAAAATGACTTTATTTGAAATGAAAGTGACTAACATTTGCCCCCCCCCATAGACGCAAAATCTCTCTATATCTAAAAAGTTAAAGTTATCTAAAAGGTCTCTAAAAAGTTACCGCCACCGCCGCCACAAGATTGAAAACTCGCTTTTTTCTCTCGATTCTTAGACGGTGTCCCGAGAAAGTACGGATAAAAAAAATACGAAATTAACATGGTTTGTTCAAAATAGTTTAGAAAACAAGATGAAGAAGTTTTTTTTTTTTTTGATGCGGCTATTAGTTTAGGGTACATTAAGTGTCAAAGTCTAAAAAAGCGAATTTCTAACGCGAGGGAGCAAAACATGTACAAATTTTCAGTCTTCAGCCGTGAGTTTTTTGTTTAGAGTACCTCTAAATGTGAATTTTTGCACCTCGCTGAGGTTTTTTAGAAATTTCAATTTGGTTCCTAATAATAATTTTTTGATATTCAGGAAAAATAGGGACATTTTCGTTACTTTTTTGCTAAAACTGTCATACCTATAGCTTTTTACTATTAGTTTTTGAATTTGAAAACATCACGGGAAACCTTAGAATGTACTATTTCTTATGGTATAATTATTTTTGCAATTGGTTAATAAACAAATTCGATGCAATTAAAAGATGGTCATACAAATTTCGTATTTTTTAGATCATAATTTTTGATACAAGACTAAAATTGTCATATCTATTGCTTAATACTATTAGTTTTTAAATTTGAAAATACCACTTAAAAGCTCAGAATGCAATCTTTCTTATGGTATGTTTATTTGTAAAATTGGTTGCATAAATAAATTTTCGATGCGATGAAAAGCATAATTTCGCGACAGTGTACAAATTGTTCATTAACGTGAAACGACATTGGTGAAACTCACTATGATGTCATGACCCTGAAAGTCAAATCAGGAATATAGGAATTATTAAGATAGTTTCGCCGTCGCAGAGGATTGAAATCTCTGCGAAAAGAGTGTTGGTTTGCGTAGCAATCACCTGGAGTTGGCGAGCGTAGGCGAGCAGGGGGCGGAACCCTCTTGTATTTAATAATTTTATCTATGTACTACGAAAAAATGTATTAATATATGTGATTTTTAACATAAAAATACAATAATTTCCCTGAGAGGTCTCCAGTTGCTTCACCCTTTTTATTGGTGTAGAGTCCATACTTCTCGGGACTGCCCTCCTCATTCCTCAACCCTAGTCACGTTTATGCCTCTGAGTACTGCAAGGGTCCGCGCAAACGAAATCTCGATACTTACATTCGACAATGAATAGGATCTTTGATGGTTCATTTCCTTTTCGACATACATTTATTTATTTCTCATGAAGTTCTACTAGTTTCACTATAAAATCACGTTTTCTTAATAGCTTACACATTATTAGAAGTCCAAATTCCTTAAGGGGCTCTTTAAAGCGCTTTACGGATTACAGTGCAATCAGACTAGCCATTTAGTTCTACAATCATTCAGCTTTATTAAACGTGTTAGAAAAGCAGTATGGTATTCCTTGACTATTTTTTTCCTAGTGTCAACTCAAGAATTCAAGATTCATTTTGTTACAAACAGGAGTCCGAAGTACATCTTCTTTATTTTTGCTTTAGCAAATGTTTGACTGTAAAAAGTAAAATTGCGAAAGCATTATTTCAGTCTAAAAGTAAGACACATTTAATGTAATTATGTTAAAATTTAAATAATAATTTTTTTATTAAAAAAATCAATAGAAATGTTACTGTGAGAAGTATAAATTATTTTTCTTCTTGTTGACATTCCAACAGTGATATCTCTATTTAAGTTTCTACCAACACTGTTGAGTGATTTATGTCTTAATCTCATTATTAATATTATAGTTGCATGTAGTTTTTTCACAAGTATAGAACATACTTTTTAATACACCTTTTAATACTTAAGTAATACACTTTTTAAAAATTATGAGCATTTATAGGCAGCAAAGTTAGAATCGAGAGAACTTTTACTCATGTGCTTCAAGCCCAAATCAGGTTTAAATATAAGAACTTCAGAAAAAATAGACGTTTTAATTTCTAATTTAACTGAATTGTAAGTTTTAAAATTCACCATAAAGTCACTTGGAAAAAATTGTACAAGCAGGGTGGTAACAGTACCTTTAGAACCGGGAAATGAGGGAATTCTCAGGGAACTTTTTAATTCTTTAAATATCAGGGAAACCTCAATGGAAAATTTTCAAATTCCACAAAAATTCAGGGAAATTTTGATAACTTAAGCGGCAACTATTATCGTTTGTCCTATTTAGACATGCGCGATTACGAGTACTTTTGAGAATCGAATTAATCTTATTCGCCGAAATTGTAATTCGAATAAAGAACTCTGGGGTCGTAATTTTTGAACACCGTGAAAACCGCCGTCGTCTTTTTTTTCGCGGCCGCACCGTCTTGGTCGCCGTGAGGCCGGCGATTCAACTTGCATGCAATTTGAAATTTGTGTAACTAATGTTATTTGGTGCATCAAATTAATATGTTTTGCTTGCAATTACATTTTTGTAGAATGTTTTATGTATATTTGCAGTTGATTTCGATGTATAGTATGATAATGTAGGGTCAGATGTAATAAGTTCATAATCAAAATAATATTTGGAATTTTTCCCTCTAGTTTTTTCAATTGCTATCGTAAGATTACCCCGTTAAGGGTTCCAACCCTTACAATAAGAATAAAGATATCTGAAAGGAAAAATACAAAATGTTTGTTGAGAATTATCCTTTAACCCCATCTGACCCTAAATATTTAAAAATAACGTGTGGATACTTCGATACCAACCACGGATCACAACATTTTTTAAGGGAATTGTGAAATCAGATAAATTTTTGAGACACTATCAGGGAAATCAGGAACTTTCTTTTCGAGGATTTTGTTGCAACCCTAATAAATAAAAAAAATTCTGATTTTTTTAAAATCATGAATTTATGAGAAAAATAATGAATAGTAATTAATGTAAGCAATTAATTATTGATAATTAAAACATATTATGAAATTAGTTAGTAATAAATAATATATAGTAACTAGCAAAATACCCGACCTTACTCGGTTTGAATTGGTTTACTCTAGATTGAAGAGATAATCAAAATATATAATGACTTACGTTTTTTGTAGAATAAAAATTTATTTTAACATCTTTCGCCATCTTTATATTTTCTACAACTTACTTTGGACACAAATCCTACACATGCATATCCATTCATGTAATACATTTCACATACATCGCACAATTGCTGTATGACAAAGCTACAAAATGACGAAAGGTGATACTAAGGTTACTACTATAAAAGACGATTTATAGGAAGATTTGGAATTCCCTTTCTTAAGTTCTTTTCATGTTCAACTCAATTAATTAAAATTACGATTTACGGCGAGTGCTCTCGCACTCATAGTCAACAAAACAATATTTTTTTGCTTGTGGCACTCTTGCCTCCGGTATGCGACATTGTGAAAATTTGCAATCTTCTCCTGTCATTATTACAACGAATATTTTAATGTTGGAAAAAGTTCTATTTTGGATTTTTAAACATTATTATTCTTTCAATAACGGCATTATACTTTAAATAACGGCATTATTCTTTAAATAACGGCATTATTCTTTAAATAACGGCATTATTCTTTCAATAATGGCATAACTACACTTAAAATTTACTGAAAATGTATACTGACTTACCTAACATTTTTAAGTCTAATACTTTGTGGTGCTGTTGCGTGTGATGAGAAGGAAAACACATTTATTAAAATAATAAATATTTAAAACAGGAAACAGCAATGTAAAACAAAATAAAAGATGTCGCAAAAAATTGTTCTAAAGATATTAATTTGTGATTCAATTTTATCTCTTGATCTCGCACAGTTGCCACAACTTACAACTAAAAGTGTACAAAATTTAGAAATGTGAAATTAATTCAGAGCGAAAGAACCAGAAAAAATATCACTGCTCGCGCGATCTTGTTCATTCTCGTTTCATTGAAAAATATCGTCTGTCCCAAATATATTCGGAAATCGTTTTCATTGCGCAAAGAATAAAAATAAGACTCGAAATAAATGAAGTATCAGAGATGAAATTCCATTAAAAAAAATAATAATTTTTTGAAGAATAATTACTTTTTCAGCAGTACTGGTAAAGCAATCGAATTAATCGTAATATTCAATAGACATTCCAATTTTTCCAAAACTACCAAATTATGGTTGATTTAAGTATACTTACTCAGGTGTTTTAGCATGAAACTCGTCTAAATATAACAATAAAGAAATGTTTAATATTGCATTCACTAAATTATTAGATAATGTATAAAATAAAATACAATGCAATCAAATATCTGGAATACAATTCATGTGATGCTTACACAAACACACAAACACAAAATCGAGCATAGAACAGAAAGACGGACAGACAGACTTTCGCAACCAATTCCACTCACTAAATCAAGATAAGTACTCTCTGTATGCAAATTTCCATGAAAATATCTTAAACCGCGTGGACGTGTATAGGGCACAACATACAGACAGACAGACAGACAGACAGACACCAAACGAGAAAAAGGCGGATTCGTCATCAGAAGGGTCCAAAACGGATAGAAAACTTGAAATGAGTCGAAAATATTGAATGTACAAACAAACACTCCATTCTTATTTATATAGATTATATTAATGTAATCAAATAATTATCAATAATTAAAACATATTAATAAAATTAATTATTAATAAATAATAGATATTAATTATATTAATATAATTAATTTTATCTTCCCCTTTTATACTGGGGTACAGTCCATACTTTTCGGAAAGACCAACCCCCCATTCAACAACCCTAGTTATGTCTATGACATAAAGGGAGAGATCGAGGACACCACGTAATTTTGAACCACGGGCACATGACTAAGTCAACACCTGAACTGGCACCCTACTCTCCAAACTTCCACAACACACCAACGCAAGGACATTTGAGGCCAAAAAAGATTTTTAACGTGCACCAACCTCCATATATACCACAGTCGGGTTGGATTCAACGCCGTAACCCTCGGGTTGCTTATCCGTTACTCTTCCAACCGGGCTATCGCGATGAGACGCAGAAGAGAGAAATACACCTAGCCCCGGGAGCAGAAAGTGCTTAAAACTACGAAATACGTCGCAAAACAAAGTCTTTGCAGAACAAGTTTCCCTTAATTTTATCGAAATTTTGGCCGATATTTTTTTTCAATCATAAGTTATGATGTTCTTTTTTTCCTTTTTTTTCTTTTCTAGCTAAGTAATACCCCCCCCCCTTGACCGCTCAAATTACCACAAACACTTTATAAATAACACATCTTCTATGTCAATGAAAAAATATTTAACTTCAAAAGGTATCGACAGAATTGCAAATTCTGAAAGTATACCTTGGTTTTAAATAAGTAAGATAATTAATTTTGTTGTTTTATTATAAACTAGCAAAATACCCGACCTTACTCGGTTTGAATTGGTTTACTCTAGATTGAAGAGATAATCAAAATATATAATGACTTGCGTTTTTTGTAGAATAAAAAATTTATTTTAACACCTTTCGCCATCTTTATATTTTCTACAACTTACTTTGGACACAAATCCTACAGATGCATATCCATTCATGTAATACATTTCACATACATCGCACAATTGCTGTATGACAAAGCTACAAAATGACGAAAGGTGATACTAAGGTTACTACTATAAAAGACGATTTTGAGGGAGATTTGGAATTCCCTTTCTTAAGTTCTTTTCATGTTCAACTCAATTAATTAAAATTACGATTTACGGCGAGTGCTCTCGCACTCATAGTCAACAAAACAACATTTTTTTACTGGTGGCACTCTTGCCTCCGGTATGCGACATTGTGAAATTTTGCAATCTTCTCCTGTCATTATTACAACGAATTTTTTAATGTTGGAAAAAGTTCTAGTTTGGATTTTTAAACAGTATTATTCTTTCAATAACGGCATTATTCTTTAAATAACGGCACTATTCTTTAAATAACGGCATTATTCTTTAAATAACGGCACTATTCTTTAAATAACGGCATTATTCTTTCAATAATGGCATAACTACACTTAAAATTTACTGAAAATTTATACTGACTTACCTAACATTTTTAAGTCTAATACTTTGTGGTGTTGTTGCGTGTGATGAGAAGGAAAACACATTTATTAAAATAATAAATATTTAAAACAGAAAACAGTGAAATAGAACAAAATAAAAGATGTCGGAAAAGTTGTTCTAAAGATATTAATTTGTGATTCATTTTTATCTCTTGATCTCGCACAGTTGCCACAATTTACAACTAAAAGTGCACAAAATTTAGAAATGTGAAATTAATTCAGACCGAAAGAAACAGAAAATATCACTGCTCACGCGATCTTGTTCATTCTCCTTTCGTTGAAAAATATCGTCTGTCTCAAATATTCCGAAATCGTTTTCATTGCGCAAAGAACAAAAATAAGACTCGAAATAAATGAAGTATCAGAGCTGAAATTCCATTAAAAAATATAATTTTTTGAAGAATAATTACTTTTTTTCAGCAGTACTGGTAAAGCAATCGAAGTAATCGTAATATTCAATAGACATTCCAATTTTGCCAAAACTACCAAATTATGGTTGATTTAAGTATACTTACTCAGGTGTTTTAGCCTGAAACTCATCTAAATATAACAATAAAGAAATGTTTAATATTTAATTCACTAAACTAATAGATAATGTATAAAATAAAATACATTGCAATCAAATATCTGGAATACAATTCATGTGATGCCTACACAAACACACAAACTCAAAATCGAGCATAGAACAGAAAGACGGACAGACATACTTTCGCAACCAATTCCACTCACTAAATGAAGATAAGTACTCACTGTATGCAAATTTCTATGAAAATATCTTAAACCACGTGGACGTGTATAGGGCACAACAGACAGACAGACACCAAACGAGAAAAAGGCGGATTCGGCATCAGAAGGGTCCAAAACGGATAGAAAACTTGAAATGGGTCGAAAATATTGAATGTAAAAAGAAACACTCCATTCTTATTTATATAGATATGTAATACATATTTCGCCGATAATTGTGTTTTACGTCTGTTTTTGATTTGACTGCACTTTTCAAAATTCGGACAAAATGCGTACAGAACAATTGCAATCGCTTGGGGTTGTATTGCAGAACACTGAATATAATACTGCACCTGGGCCTACTTACCTGTATCCGTACTAACGAATTACTGGTCGAACGAATCTACCCTTTATCAATAAAAACTTTCCTTGCGTGTATGTCATTTACTTAACGTCTTCTGCCCTGTGTTTCATGCAGCTTAGCCAAATATGACCCTTGCGCTATAAAATACGAAACCAATGTGCTTACGAAACGGGTTATTAGCGATGGTCGAGGTCCAATCCCGAAGGAGAAGGGCCGTGAGAATTATAATTTTGGCCAAGCCATGACAACAACGAACAAAAATCCCATCAGAATCAGTGGTTTCTAAGAGTGAGATTCTCACAAAAACCTTATTAAAAAAAATAAATATTCCTGTTATGATTTTAAAATGTTGGATAGCGGGTATGCAAATGCAGTTATAGATGATTTGTTGACGCGGATGACGTCACACCCACTACTATATAAGAACAGCACGAATGCCGAAGATGAATTTGTCTTAACTATACTAGTTTTTATTCTGTTTTATGATATGTGGCAAGAAGTCAGTACAGAATTTAATGTGGTTTTTTAAACTTTAAATAAAAGTTTTTATATAAAATCGTGCAATCATTCCCTGATGTGCTTAAATCAAATGGACGTAGGATTATCCGACAGTTATTAAATTTAATTTATCTATGGGAATCGTTCCAAACTTAATTTGCACATTTTGAGGTGTGGCAGATTCATTTCGTGTCTGAGCAGCTAAAACTGCTAGAAAACCATTTGAAGAGGATACATTACTATTTAAAAAAATTATCTACTGCCATTTCTCAAATGCCGTAAGTTTGATACCACTGCTTTTACCAAATGAAATAACTATTTGTGTACCACTCCCTTCGTTATCAATGTACCGAATATTTGCTCTACCTGCCCATTAGAACAGCAAAGGACACGGGGGTTCGTTGTAAACACCCCCTTCAGTCAATATTATTACAGCTATCACCCTCAGCGCACCCCTAAATTAATCTATCGCCAAATATTAGGGAAAGGTTGTGCATTTACGATCTTTTTTATGGTAGCATCATAACCTTGCCTCATCGGCAGATGTTGTTATTGAGCATCAGTAAATGCCTAATTTGTCCACAATCAACAACGGCTATTCATGAGCATGACTAATATGGTTCACTCCCTCTTTCCTTCCCCGTCTCTGGCTGTTCCTCAGTGGTGACTGGGCGTGCACTTGGACGTAGTCAGAAAAAGTAGGAACTGTGCAAAGACGGGCACAGTATGCCTCCTACTCTAAATCAAATGTACAACAATAAATTGTACAATATCGTTAAGGGCGACCAACCTGTCTGTTGGATAAGGTGTTAGCCTCTAGATCGAAAGGTTCCTGGTTCGAATCCGGGTCATGGATGTTTGTAAGCGTATGGTGTAGAGGCGGCTGTTGCACCTTAAATCAATCGATGTCTCAAATGTCCTCACGTTGGCGTGGTGCGGAAGTTTGGAGAGGTGGGGCAAGCTCAGGTGGACCTCGTCATATGACTGTGGTTCAAAATTACGTGGTGTTGGATCTTTCCGTTAAGGGATTGATCCCGGATCGTCGTCAGCTCATTGTGTTGCTCTAATACGACGTTAATTAAAAATTACCAATATTATTAACTTATTTGTTACTTATGAGTTAAGAATAAATAGTTTTCCTCGATTAATACTTGTTCTTCGTGGGCCGCGGTAGCCCGGTTGGAAGAGTAACTGGGTTTACAACTGGAGGGCTGTGAGTCCTAAGTCAATCGAAGACTGTCATGTACAAAAGAAGGTGGTGCAATCTAAATCAGGCTTCAAATGTCCTGACGTTGGCGTGGAAGTTTGAAGAGTTGGGTGCCAGTTCAGGTGTGACCTCGTCATCTCACCGTGGTTCCAAATTGGGTGTTGTCCTCGAAACCTTTGTGATTTATCTCGGACAGTAGCCCATTATGCTGCTACAGTGCGGTGTTAATTAAATACCTTCCTACTTCCTGATCGTGGTTCAAAATTACGTGGTGTTGTGATTCCTTCGGGGGTTGATCCCGGACCGTCACCGATAGCCCGCTGTGTTGCTC